>JAODAL010000501.1:0-304147 GCA_025379985.1 Phyllomedusa bahiana
TACAATCCTATTGAATTTTTTTAAATCAAAAATTAATGTAGTTTGCTGGTAATTTTTTTTTTTTTTCTTTTTTTTAAATTTATTTTTTTTATATAAAGTACAGCTAACTTAATGTGGGTTGTACTAAATAATATATAGAAATAGCCATCAAAAATACACATTTGTTGCACCCAAATTTTTTTTAAACCGCGCCTCCTTTCACATCTGGAAATAGCCTAAAAGGGAATTTTTCACCACAATGCTTTTTTTTAAACATGTGGGGGAAAATTAAATGAAGGCTATTATCAAATACATTGCTGTTTTGATTTGATTTGTTTAGGAGATAGAAGATTTTTATCTATGACTGCACCAAGTGTCTATGGGTTTAGCCCAGCTTCTTTGATTTCTCCAGCTGGGGTCCAAAAGGTAAATTTGCTCCGCTGTCTTGGCTCTAGCACAGGAGCTTGTTTACCTAAGTCAATTTAGAAGTTTTAAGCCATAGAGCTCTGTAGACTTGTGCACTACAGATTGTAAACCTCCCGCACTTGTGTCATTGTAACAAGACCAGCTAGGAATAGCAGAGCTGATATGCCAATTCTGCTCCGCCCACAGCCTGACCAGGAAGTGTGATCCTGAACTGCATGGTGAGAGAACCCCTTTTAAGCGGGTTACATGTTGCAGTTCCCCGATAGCCACAAAGTTGCTGGTGAAAGGATACCCCGGGCAAACGCTGCAAAAATTTGGCCATCGGGTGCAGTGGTGGTCTGCTCTGCATGCAGCAGCTGAAGGGTTTCCCCCCGTTACTATGTAAAAAGGGTTTTTTTACAGTCTTAGGGGTTTTGGGGTTTATTTTTATTAAATAGATTTAAGCTAAGGGTGGCTTGATCCCAATTATGTTCATTTCCAGCTGCTAGAGTCACATGTCATTGCCAGACATCACCATATGGAACAGAGTGGCTCCTTGCAGCGCGACCCCAACGCCCATGACTAACTGAAGGTGCTGGAAGTTAAAGTAAAAACCCGAGATGGCGCAGTGTGGGCTTATGGGAGGGTGGGTGTTTTAAAAAAAAAAAAGTCGGGCACCTGCTGCTTATTATTTTAAAAAAAATAACTCTTGGGAAAAAATAGGCTAAGATCGGGGGGGGCATGTTCCCCCCCCCCCCCCCCCCCCCTTAAAACTAGTAAGATTAAAAATAAAGACCCAAAAGGGTGCTTTCCCGAGGGGAACCAAAAGCAAAACTTATGGATTGAGCTGTACTATTATTAAAAGTTAAACTTTATAAAGGGTATGTTCACGGCTTACTGGGGGACGTAATTAGCCGTGGGCGGGGGGGGGGGGCCTCCCCCCGGCCCATAGACATCATTACCGGGCGGTATAAACCCCTTATTTACATGTCCCTCCCCCCGGGGGTTTCCCAGCGGGGAGGGAGAGTAATCCTATTCTCTATGGAACTTTTGGGTTTTCCGTAAAGATGGGGTTTTCAGCCGTAAATTTTTGGGACTTGGGGTAAATTTCGGCCCCCTTTTAAGCCGGGGTGAAAAATGGGCCCAAGAGTGCTTTCACAGTACATTTCGGGTGCGTTTTTGCTGCGGTTTTTTCAATGCGTTTTTGTGCAGGAAGGCACAGCAATTAATGCTGTACATTGCTGCAAAAAAAATCACAGAAAATCCATAATTCCCAAATTTTGGTGCAGCAAGCTCACATTAATTTGCTTTTCCCTTTCCCTGCCAAAAAACGCACCAAAAAAAACCGTTGAAAGCACCCAAAGGCTGTTTTCACACAGCGCAGTTTTGGTGCATTTTTACTGCGCTCCCATTAAACTGCATTTATTACCAGCAAGCTTCTTCCACTTACCTAAACTGTTTGGAAAGTGAGTGATCAATTAGTGTGTTTGTGTCCACAAGGCTTCAAACACAGTCAGTGATTTACTTACGTGAAACACCTTTCTGAGCAATTTAGACAAGTGAAAGAAGCTGATGGTAATAAATGCCGTTTAAGTGGAGCGCAGTTAAAACTGCACCAAAACTGCGCTGTGTGAAAGCACCCGCAAGGTGCGTTCACACAGCAGTGGACAAATACCTGCCGGTATTTGTCCGGTTTTGCGGCCGTCCCCACAGCCGCGGGGGTGGGGGAGGGATAGCGTTTCTCCGCGATGAGCGGAGAACAGCCCTTCCCCCTCCCATTGAGGTGTTCATATTCCGTCCGGAAACCGGACGGAAGAATGAACATGCTCAATGTTTGAGCGGACGCGGGCGGAAAACCTGTGCAGTGGGGACTGCTGCACGGGTTTTCCATAGAGCACAATTGTGCTCATTTTCGGCCGGTTTTTCAGGCGGTCTGAAAAAAGGCAAAGCGGCCGAAAACCCGTGCAGTGGGGACATGGCCTAAGGGTGGGTTCACACTCCGTTCGTGTGTATGTTGCAGGTATCCGGTGGAGTAATGTGAATAAGGTACCCTGGCAGATACCGCAATGCAGCTAGAGAATAAGTAGAGCAGACATAGGTTATTCTATGAGACTTAATAGTGTAGTCTACAACGCCATAGAGTCCTGTAGGAATTGAGTATATGCCAGGAACTGGAGAAAACAGCTCACATAGGGTGCTGTGGTGTTGCTTCCGCCAGAGTACCTTCTTTCAGGGATACCTGCAATATATGCATTAACACAGTGTGCATATAGGGTTACTGGCTCTTGTCCGGGCAGTGACCTCAGTCGCAACTGGTTGTCATTGCCACACGCATGGCACCGTATCAGGTCCTGTTGTCTGAGAGGAACACTTGGTTGCTTTTTTTTTTTAAATTTTTTTAAAAGAGCTCTTCTGGCTTCGCCTAGTGTTAGACCACATTCAGACTGGGTGCTGGGGTGTAGCATTGTAATCTCCTAATCCTTCGTCCTGCTATGCCACACACCACTGGTCACGTTACAGGGCTCTTTCCTTTTTGTCCTCCAAATATGAAGATATTAATTATTTAACAGGCGACACTGAGAAGACATTAGGCTTCTAGTGTGACCATGAATAATGCAACCACGTGGAGCTGGCGGCCACGTATCTGCTCCTCTCTATGTAACTGAAGCCAAAGAGGTCAGGAGAAGAAACGCTACAGGAACAGTGTCGGGTATGAGCCGGGATGGGACAGGTGCTGTCTATACATTGTCCTCCCTATTAGTGTAACTTAAAGGGAATAGAGTGGCATGATTTATCTACATTGAGGTTGGTGTAGCTCTGCCAATTTATTTCGACTGTTGTGCTGCAGTCCAAAGCCACCGTATGCAATCCTGGGATAGTTATATCTATTTCTAAACTCCTTCAAGGTTAGAGTCCCACACATTGTATATGAAGCACAAATCTACCATGAGTAAACAGGCTAGAGATATATCATATAGGTCAAAACCTATAAGGCTATGTTCACATGGCTTAAATTGGGACATATTTCAGTCCGTAATTATGCGCTGCAGTGCGCAAATTACGGCTGGAATACGTCCCAGTCATTACGGTAAACCACAGGTCTCATAGAGAACGATGGATTATGTCTCCTCTCCCTGCTCGGCGAATACGCCGCGGGGGGAGCTAATTGACATGTGAATTACCAGCGGCGTATACGCGCCGCTGGTAATGCAAGTCTATGGGCCGGCAAGGTGCCAGCCCCCCGCTCCCACGGCGTAATTACGCCCTGCAAATACACCGTGTGAACCTAGCCTAAGGGTAGGGCCACACAGCATAGGACCAAAAACATTGGACAGCATTTTGGCCTATGCAGGACCGTGGTTTGTGACAGTGATTTGCACAAAAAACACAGTAGGTTTTAGCTTTTGCCGTCCAATTGAATGTACGGGAACAGACCGCAACCGGCAAAACTCCAGCGACTATGCAACATGTTGTATAGTCTGCTGGTTTTTTAACGCGGCAGTAAAAAACCCATGCGGTATAGACTACAGCACGGGTTTTCACTATAGTCCATGCAGCACAGGGTACGGGCAGATTCTCAGTGGTTTCAAAATACTGAAACCACAGAAAATTCTACGGTATTTCTGTGCTGTGTAGACATAGCTTAAAAGGGTTGTCTCACTGCAAGGATTGCTGCTTTTTATGTTAAAGATCTTGCAAAAACAAGTCACTTTACAATATGTGTCCATTAAGAGTGTCCTATCTATTCCAAGATGGGCAGCATCAGCTCCTCAGGTCGCTATAGCTATAGACCTGTTTGATCTGTCATGATAGGCTGCCAGCACGGGTTGCTATAGCTACAGACCTGTTTGATCTCTCCGGATAGGCTGCCAGCACGGGTTGCTATAGCTACAGACCTGGCTTCTACTGCAGCCTAGTGGAAGCCAGTAAACACCCCCCTGAATTCAAAGTGAAACCAAGAAAGCAGGACTAAGGTAAGATGAATCAATGTAGTGAGACAACCCCTTTAATGGAAAAAAAAAAAAAAAAAAAAAGCACAGCACTATTTTTTCCAATATTGTTTTAACAGTGTTTGGCACTAGTTCCCGTTAGAGCCTCTGCCACAGACGTGAAGCAGGCTTTAGCGGCGACTCCCTGCCGGACACCAGGTAAGTTTAGTCCTCTATCGGCTGGACATTGGTGTTGCTCTGCTATGGGAGGATAGGACCACGTGTTGACATCTTTTATCAGTAAGGTCCCATTTACATCACGTTTTTGGCTTCCAATGAAATGCCTTGAAAAAGCAATTCAGATATATACTAAGGCAGCGCCATCGAAGGGTGTAGGGCAAATTTAATTCAATATATACAGGTAATAGAGCAGAGTTAGATCAAAAGAGACTACATTTACCCTACAGATTCCTATAGTTCCACCCAATTTGGTATACAGTGGGGTAATTTTATTTTCAGTATCATAATGGATACCATTGACAGAGGCCAAAAACATGATGTGAATGGGACCTGACTGAAAAGGAGGATTGAGTGCTAAAGCTTAAAAGGAGTTTCATAGGAAGCATTCATTTAAAGCTGCTTGTGGCTCTGTCTGCCTGGTTAGGCTGTGGGTGGTTTTATAGCAGTGATTAGCTTATCAGCTCTGTATTCACAACTCTTCTAATTGCACAGACATGAGAGCAGGAGATTGTATCTATACAGCACAGAGCTTCAGAGCTCAAAGTAAACAAAAGTAATTAATCTCCTTTATGTGTTAGAGACAACACACACTGTTCTCAAGCTGCCATCAGTCAGACCTGTGGTGATGTTACTCCCTGCTCTCAGATAAGACAACGAGTAGAGAAAGGGAGCAGGTCGGAGCAACCAGTGTGCACTCGGGCGATAAAGTCTCTTATCTCTTCAATAAACCAATATATTTGGAAAAAGTCTTAATTTACCATTCCCTACATGTTAAGCTATTCTATGTAGTGAGACAACCCCTTTAATGTAATTCACGGTAATGAGAATAATGTGAATTTCTAATTTGAGAAATAGGAATCAAATGCCATTCATGTACACATCAGTTTCCAGACCAGGCTGTATTTGTGCTTTTTATAACAATCTTTTTACACGTAGTGTGAACTTAGGACGGTATGAAATCTATATCCTGCCGCAAATGAATGGACGTATGTTTGCTATAGCTCAGCCTTCCATAAAGACATTAACATGCCATAGATCAGACTTGAAAAAACTTTGAGACTCTCTGTGCCCACGACTTTCAACGTGATCTCAAAATCGGACAGTCCTATGCTATCTTTACCTCTCAATCGAGCCAATCAGGCCTCTCACTGGGTCAACCGACCTCCATTATTCAGAGAGAAAAAATAAAAAACACCCAACCTGCAAGCTGCCCTTCTTCTGTCCCCGCCCACTCTCACAGGCTGTCATAAGAAGGGCAGCTTGCAGGTTGGGTGTTTTTTATTTTTTCTCTCTGAATAATGGAGGTCGATGGACCCAGTGAGAGGCCTGATTGGCTCGATTGAGAGGTAAAGATAGGATAGGACTGCCCGATTTGAGACCACGTTGAAAGTCGTGGGCAGCTTAAACATCTTTTGATCAAAATATGTGAACAGAGAGTCTCAAAGTTTTTTCATGTATGATAGATAGCATAAATGCTTCTTTATAGATCAGACTTGCAGACAACAAGAATGATAACGTGCACTGAAAATGACAAGTATGATAATCAGAGCTTGTCTGACATTGACTGGTGATCAGGAATTTACCACTAATGATTTGTGCTCCATGTATGAAAAACATATGATAGAATAGGATCCTAGATAAGGCCTTCCCCTAAATGAAGCTGGACCAGAGAGCAGATACAAGGAGCGCAATGCTTGAAAGGGGTATTATTATAAATTCAGGCAATGGAGTATCCACACTATATGCGGTGTCAGATCGATGCTAGCCGAACTCTGGGACTTGCTTAATATGGGTGGTGAAGCAGATATTTCATGTAGGCAGAGATGACTGCAATGGGAGTTACAGAAACAGCCAGAAAAGGGGCACTGCAGTGAACACACATTAGAAACAGGGCTCCCTAACCCAGCCATAGCGCTGCTCTTGTGTACTCTGGTATGACAGCTCGGTCCCCTTCACAAGCTGCATTACTAGACAAAGCCCAAAAACAAGAGCGGAGTGCTCTCTGTGCGTTTTCTCCAAACACTAAAGACCAAAAACACTGTTCTGGCCATGTAGACAGGAGCCATAAGAGGGCACCTATAGAGGTGTACTGGGCCTTGCTGTACCTCTGTATACCTCCAGCTAGGATAGACAAAAACAGCATGCTTCCCTATATGACAGTTTGGTGGTACATCACAATGGTTCTAGAGGAGAATATCTTCACGTATGGCACCTTACCATGCGACAAACGTCATAGCATGTCATGTACCAGGCTTGATGGTGAATAGGGGTCACAAGAGCAGGTGCTTGGGCAAAGCTAAATTCAGGGTCATTGTTACAATAACTCCTTTGGAAACCCTGATGGGAAGAGGAATGCAGCTGATTAAAGGGGTTTTGCCATGACGTGCCTTATCTGCTAAGGGGGGTGGGGAAGAGAGCGAGAACAGAGCCATGCATAAGGGATCGTGTGAAATGTTCACTCAAATAATCAAACTACAACTAGTGGATTCTGTATACAAAAGACAACCTTTTCTCCACAGCAGCTTGAAAGCTTCTTCATGTTCCCTGTCATCAAATAAAGCAGGGATCTACTCAGATAATCACACTACAACTAGTGGATTCTGTATACAAAACACAACATATTTCTACCCGGTGCCTTGAAAGCTTCTTCAGCTCCCTTTCATCGGATAAGAAGTGTGCTCTACACAAGCCCGGCCAGCAGCTCTTGTCAGTCGTATCTAATAGAAGCTTTTAAGTAACTAAGGGCAGGTAAGGCAGCCTGTAGCTCTCTCAGACTGCAATTTTTGTAATCACATATATTTAGTAAAGTGATTAAATACCCATTTTGGAGGATCCCACGTCAACATTACATCGTGGCTAAACCCCTTTAAGGGTAGGGTCTAGTAGTCCAGTAGCTGTGTAGCTGCCAACAATCCCACATCTAATGGCCACAAAAATGTTCCAGTTAAACAAGGACAGCACCGTGGCCATGTTTTGACCACATGTAGCTACTGAACTTTTGGACCCTACCCTAAATGGTTCCTCTGACTGACAGACCTTTGACCTTGAAAAGTGCTTTACTAACCCTATACTTGTACACCATAGTCTTATGGTGACATATTCCATATTAAGGGGTGCTCCCATCTTATACGTTGATGGCATAACGATAGAATGTACCATCAACGTGTGATAGGTGCAGGTCTGGTGTGTTTGGCTGTCATTGAAACTCCTATAGAACAGAATGGAGAGCTGTGCGCAAATGCAACCCATTCTGTACCAGCACTTTCAGGGGCTGCATCTATCACATTGATGAAATATTACCACCGATATTCCATCAAAGTCTATGGTGGGAACAACCCCTTTAAATAATCTGACACCTGAAACACATTAACCACCTGCTGACTGCAGGATATGTGGGTGAAAAGTCAATATTAATGGGAATGCTGCCAATCAACTCCCCAGAAACACATGCCCATGTGCCTGCTGCGTCAGTGATGTCACTAGTTCCTGGTACCTCTCATGGTGACCGCACCCTATGTAATAACATTACAATAATTCATGTAAAGGTGATCACACAAACCACATCACAAATAAAGCACAGTCACGTTGCTCTTATCAAAGGTGGAAATAAATACTTTATTGCCCAGTTAAACAAGCAGAGGCATCATCAATAACATGCCCATGTCACACAGCATCAGGAAAATATGAATAGGACATATTAGCATTTCAGATTTATTAATGAAAGATCGCTGAGAGACACCTGGAGTTACAGGGCCACTCAGACTAAACGTATTGGGAGTAAAAATAGACTAGAGCGCTACAAAAAGAAGGAGTATATAAGCTCCAAAACAGCGTTATTATAAAGTAAGGTTTATTTTCTCTGTGACGCGTTTCACGGACTGCTGTCCGCTTCCTCAGACATAGCATGCAAAGTTCCAGCTGTCTTCTAAATACCCTCAGCAGGTTGAAAACGAGGTTGGCATAATACACACGGTTCATTCATAAAAACAGTTACATTTGTAAAAACGTTTCACATAGAAGAACAATATATTCGTAAAATCAAAATAATACTCTTATTTAAGAGTCTGCTAACTCTAAATAAACAAACATATACTAAAAATGAAAAAACTTATTTAATATATATATATATATGTTATTAATAATTAAAAAGTGGGAGATTTAAAATACCTTTTTGGCAAAATATTAAATACTAAAAGAATTATAAAAATTGATTTAGATAATAGCATCTTGGATTTCATTCAAACCATGAGGTTTGAGAGTGCCCAGTTTGTATATCCAGTATACTTCTCTCTTGCTGAGCATTTTAGCCCGATCTATAGTACTACAAGGAATGTGCTCTATAGGTTGAATGTGGAATATGGGTTCTCTAGAGTTATGAACTTCCAGTATATGTCTTGGTAGGCTGTATAACGGCCTACCATGTCGGATATCGTAGCGGTGATTCACCAAACGTCTTGAAAGTTTTCTAGACGTCTTCCCCACATACTGTATATTGCATTCACAAGTTATTAAATATATCACATAATCACTCGCGCACGCAAGCCGTTCTTTTATAGGGAAAGATTCTCCTGTGGTAGTAGAAATGAAATAATTCCTACTGATTACCTGTCGGCAGCATTTACAAATAGCGTTCCCACAAGGATAAGATCCATTATTTTTATCATTTATATTTTTCTTTATATTTTGCTGCACTACATTGTGCTGTTTCAGTCTAGAGTGTGCCAGAATGTTTTTTAAGGTTTTTGCCTTTCGATAAATAAATTGAGGTTTTTTTGGGATTACATCCTTTAACCCTGGGTCTTTTAACAAAATTTCCCAATGATTTTTGATAATTTTTTGAACTTCAGTGAACTGGCTGTTGTGTATCGTTATAAAACTGATGCCATAGTCTATCTCCTTTTCATTTTTATTTTTAGGAGTGAGATATTGTGCTTGCGTTAGAGATGCGGCTTTCTTTCGTGCACCTTCCAAAAGTTTTACAGGATATTTTTTCTGGATAAACTTATCTGTTAAGGTGCTTGCTTGTAAATCAAATGATTGTTCCTCTGTACAATTTTTTCTAAGTCTACGATATTGACTAAAAGGAATATTTTTAATCCATTTTCTTTGGTGATTTGAGTTAAAAAGATTAAAAAGAAAATGGATTAAAAATATTCCTTTTAGTCAATATCGTAGACTTAGAAAAAATTGTACTGAGGAACAATCATTTGATTTACAAGCAAGCACCTTAACAGATAAGTTTATCCAGAAAAAATATCCTGTAAAACTTTTGGAAGGTGCACGAAAGAAAGCCGCATCTCTAACGCAAGCACAATATCTCACTCCTAAAAATAAAAATGAACAGGAGATAGACTATGGCATCAGTTTTTTATAACGACACACAACAGCCAGTTCACTGAAGTTCAAAAAATTATTAAAAATCATTGGGAAATTTTGTCAAAAGACCCAGGGTTAAAGGATGTAATCCCAAAAAAAACCTCAATTTATTTATCGAAAGGCAAAAACCTTAAAAAACATTCTGGCACACTCTAGACTGAATACAGCAACAATGTAGTGCAGCATAATATAAAGAAAATATAAACGATAAAAATAATGGATCTTATCCTTGTGGGAACGCTATTTGTAAATGCTGCCGACAGGTAATCAGTAGGAATTATTTCATTTCTACTACCACAGGAGAATCTTTCCCTATAAAAGAACGGCTTACGTGCGCGAGTGATTATGTGATATATTTAATAACTTGTGAATGCAATATACAGTATGTGGGGAAGACGTCTACGAAACTTTCAAGTCGTTTGGTGAATCACCGCTACGATATCCGACATGGTAGGCTGTTATACAGCCTACCAAGACATATACTGGAAGTTCATAACTCTAGAGAACCCATATTCCACATTCAACCTATAGAGCACATTCCTTGTAGTACTATAGATCGGGCTAAAATGCTCAGCAAGAGAGAAGTATACTGGATATACAAACTGGGCACTCTCAAACCTCATGGTTTGAATGAAATCCAAGATGCTATTATCTAAATCAATTTTTATAATTCTTTTAGTATTTAATATTTTGCCAAAAAGGTATTTTAAATCTCCCACTTTTTAATTATTAATAACATATATATATATATATTAAATAAGTTTTTTCATTTTTTAGTATAGTGTTTGTTTATTTAGAGTTAGCAGATCTCTTAAATAGAGTATTATTTTGATTTTACGAATATATTGTTTCTTCTATGTGAAACTGTTTTTACAAATGTAACTGTTTTTATGAATGAACCGTGTGTATTATGCCAACCTCGTTTTCAACCTGCTGAGGGTATTTAGAAGACAGCTGGAACTTTGCATGCTATGTCTGAGGAAGCGGACAGCAGTCCGTGAAACGCGTCACAGAGAAAATAAACCTTACTTTATAATAACGCTGTTTTGGAGCTTATATACTCCTTTTTGTAGCACTCTAGTCTATTTTTACTCCCAATACATTTAGTCTGAGTGGCCCTGTAACTCCAGGTGTCTCTCAGCGATTTTTTATTAATCATACAACCCGCGGGGGTCCCTCGTGGTTCCAGCGGCGGGAGAAAGCCCCGGAGCACCTTCTCTCAAGCACATCGTACAATCATTGCAAATTCAAAGCGCGCTGTACCGTATCCTTGTACAGCGCGAAAAGGTGAGCACCTGACTTTGGATTGTACTCTTGTGTTTTATTCCAGTGGACCCGATCCTGCGCTTTTTCTTTTGCAGTCCTAGGATCCTCCTACTCTTAGGAGGAATATACTAGTTTCTTCATTTCAGATTTATTGTCACACCGCACTTCTCCAGCTGTGGTCAAACTACATTTGCGGTGATGCTTTGAGTTGGAGGCAGAATTAGGGGTGCAAAAACATAATGGGAGTTGTAGTTCACCAATAGATGGAGTGGTACAAAGTTTCCAGCCTCAGTCTAGCACCTGATCGACACTTGGCTGATGTTTACAACCCTGAGTGCTGGTACCTAAGGCAGAAGACGGTGCAGCCTTAGCATTCTGCACCATATGCTACAACATACCTACCCTGTTTCCCGAAAATAAGGCATCCCCCAAAACGAAGACCTATTGCATTTTTTTGATGCAATTCAGAGTTTGGCTGCTTATGCTGATGTTTGTGATGAAATCACTACAGTAGATTAATACATGTGGATTTTTGTTCAACAATAAATGTGAATTCTTGTTCATGGAGGAATAAAACATCCCCTAAAAATAAGTCTTAGCTTTGTCTTTAGGAGCAAAAATTAATATAAGACACGGTCTTATTTTCGGGGAAACAGGGTAGGTTATCAGGGGATAGAGACAAGGAAGGCATCTACACATCTGACCAGAGAGAACAATCTTCCCATCACGGATGCATGGTGCGAGATGCAAAGGAAAAAGGACAGCTATAAAAATAAAATCAGATCATTTACAATTATTTACAGACTTAGGAGGATTAAAAATAAAAAAAAAACGTCCAAGAAAACCATGCGGTAATATCTGCCTTCCCCCCACACGCCTCATCCCTCTACTACAGTCACTGATCTGGGTGTAAGGCTGGGGCCACACAACATAGGACAAAAAACTCGTTGAAAACCAAAACCGAAAAACTGCTTTGAACGTCATTTTATTGTCCAAAGCAGCTGCGTTTCCGATGAGTTTTTGGGGTGGTTTTCAGTTTTTTTGGCTGTTTTTAGTGTATACAAAATTCATATACCTTGTTAAACACCTGGGCAGTTTTTCGGCAGAAGCACCAAAAAACGTCCGGCGCTTTACATAGACTTCAATGGTCAATTTTCTGCCCTGCTCTGTTTTTTTTGCAGCACGTTACAAAAAACGATCTGTGGAGACTACAGAATGTTTTTAAATAAATTAAAAGTCTATGGCAAGGGGTGGGAAATCGGTTCGATATAAAATGGAAAGGTTCCCAAAATAAAAAATAAAAAAATTAAATTTGGTCCGTTTGTTTGATGCAAAGAAAAAGGGGGAAAATGGGTCCGGGCAAGTGGGGTAAGGGGTCCCCATAAACTTTCCCGCCTCATCACATGAGGGGTAATTGATGACCTTTGGGGGCAAAGGGGAAAAAAACCCCTGCCCCAGGGGAAAAGATTCTCCCCCCAGGACAAACAGATTTTCCGGCAACATTTTTTACCCCGTTTCAAAAAATAAAGATCAACCAAATTTTATCAAAAACTGGGCTTTGATGAGGCAATTTCCCCTTTAATCCCCGACATTGTTAGGAGATGTTGGGGGCCCCCCGTGGTCACCGCTTTGCCCCCAAAAACCAAGTTAGTGTTTTTGAGGGGCCCTTTCAAAACCGCCTGGGAAAAAATGACAAACAGATGGGGAGGTCATGTATCAGGATCTGATGGAGGCAATACTATTTCTCAGAAAAAAATTCGAGACTCCACAAATTTTCCTAAAATTTATTATCCAATAAATATTTTTTTACACTGACAAGACAAAATGGTAACATGTTTTGAATTGGGGACTTTCAGGCTCCATATCTCACCATCCCACTAACAGCTTTGCACATGAGGCTTTTCTGTAAAATTTTTTATACGTCATCTTACCCTTTTCCTTCCCACATAAAATTTTACTTGCAAGTATTTAGGGTCTGCTTTGGGTTTTTGCAGATTCTTTTCCCGTAAATGCATTGTTACTGTTTTGCTCCTAAAAAAAAATGTTAAATTTTTATTATTTTGTTAGTATTTGGGAAAAAACCACCTTTGGGTTTCAGCACTGCCCCTTTAATCCTTTTTGGGCTCTGAATAGAAATTTTAAGGGATTTTCTTGCCCAAAAATCTGATCCCAGGTCTCCTTTAAAAACATTCCCAATGTTGGTTGGGAGATTGGAACTTGGATCAAATTTAACTTTTTTTTCACCTCCACCCACAAGTTCAAAAAATCAAAACATTGTTCCCTTTTTGCTTGTAAGTTTATTTTCTACCTAAATAGGGTTTTTATTTTAACAAAAAGGTAAAAAAACAGGGCCCGATGTTTACCATTTTACTACAATAAAGTTATCACTTTAAACATTTTTCCATGCTTTAGGGAGTCCCGTTTCAAAAGGTTTAAAGGGAAATTTTGGGGTCTGAGCCGGGGGTTTGCCTTGCAGGAAATCCCCCAGCCCCTGTTTTTTGGGATCCGTTTTTAGTTGTTTTTTTTATTTTGTTTTAGAAAAAAAAAGAAAAACGGTTTAAAAAAACAAACCCGAAAAGCTTGCGCTGTGGAGGGCATAGCCTTAAAAATTTAGTCCTTGGGGGAAGGGGAGGAGGGAAACCCCTTTTTGTCACCCCCGCAGTTCAAATAGTAAAATTATTCCTTCCCCCCTTAAAGGGGAGAGACAGACACCAAAATATACTGTAAAAGTTCAGGATACTTTCATTTCAGAAACCCTTTTTTTTGCTAGTGTGCCAAGGGAAAACAAAAAAAGAATTTTAGAGGGGGGGAGATATCAAAATTTTAAACAAAAGTTTTTTTTTTCTTAAATTTTTAAAATTTTTTTTTTCCCCCTTTTCCCTTTTTCTTTCAATCTTTTATGTTTTCAGGGAACCCTGGGTTAAAATGTTTTGGTATGTTGGAAAATTACGAGACAGAAGGAATGGAAAAAAATAAAAAAAAAAAGGGGCAATAGAAAATTCGTACCCTGTTCAATACTTAAAGGAAATTGTCTTTTTCCCCCAAGGTTTATTGGGGTGCATGAAATTGAAATACTCTGTCCACTTCCGGGTTTTAGGGCTGATAATTTGCATACAGCTCCCGTGGGGTAAAACAATGCTGTGGGTTTCAGTTGCCCAAATTTTTTTTTAGATTTACTCAGAAAACTTCTTGGAAACCTTAAAAAAGGCAGGACTTTGATCTGTTCCCCCGCAACAAAAGCCCCCAATTAGGGGGGGCTGTTTACTTTTTGATTTAAAAAAGGGTTTTAAATGGGTTGGGGGCAGGAACAAGGGGGGCCCGTTTCAAACCCGTTTGAAAGATCGTTTACATGCTATCACATAGAACAAAAACCAGGGGGGGAGAGATTTAAAAAAGGGCGGTTTTCTGGGGAACTGAAATAGCCGGGAGGTGATTAATTACAAATTTTATTTTCCGTTAAAAAAAAACAAATGAACAAAAGGGAAAAAAATTTGGAAAATGTCTTCCCTTTTTTGGTTTTCCCTTTCAAATTTTAAAGTATTCTTTGTAGGGGAGACAACCCCTTTAAAAGGGAAAAATATTTCCAAAAGGGGCTTTTGACATAAATTCTCACCAGGAAAGTCGTAACAGGGGCCCCTTCAAATCTACACATGCAATGAAATCAAACCAAACCATAGATGTCCATAAATTAAAGTGTAATAATGAGAAATGAAACAAGGAAAAAGTTTTGAAACAAAGAAGGAAGAGGTTCACAAAACCCCGTTAAAATCATGACACCCCGCTGAAATCTATCAGGAATTTGGGAAAACAATCCTGCCAAATTAGGGAAAAAAAAATTTCAACTGGTTCAATGATGGCCAATAAAAAAAAAAGTGGGCTCAAATACCGGATGCCCCCCCAAACAAAGGAAACATCTTCCCTGATGGGTTAATTAAAACCCCAAAGAGCCGGGTTTAAGTCCTTTTACAATCTTTTTTTTGGGAAAAACATTTGATGGGATTGGGGTTAAAAAAAAATTTCTAAACCACTTTAAAAGCTCCAGTGGAGGCAGTTGGGGGGCCACAAACTGGAGGGGGGAAAAAAAAACATCCTTGCAAATTTTTTAAAAACGGCCAAAGACCGGGGCTTTCCCCACCCAAAATTTTAGGCAGGGGGGTGAAAAGGGAAAAAAACAAAAAGAGTTGTCCAAGGGGGCCAAGGACCACCTGTGGGGAGGGTACCCTCTGACCCCCGAAAACAAAGGTTAAAAATTGGGTTTTTAAAGAAAAAAAGTAAGTAGGCACTCTATAAACCTTTTAGGCAAAGCTCACCACACAAAACTCCAACCCACTGAAAACAAAAAGCATGTCCAAGTGTGTTTGAATTTTGCTCAAGAAAATTTGACAAGCCTGTGAAAATACTGGGAGAATATAGTCTGGTGAGATGAGACCACAAACAACTCTTTTGATGCCATAATACACACTATGGGCCACATGTATGAAACGGTTTTGATCTAAAACTCACTTTTTTCCCCATAGGGTTCTATGGGGAAAAAAAATTGAGTTTTAGACCAAAACTGGTTTCATACATGTGGCCCTATGTTTGGAGGCCAAAAGGCACCACATATCATCCCAAAAACACCCTAACATTGAAGTTTGGAGGAGGTAACCTCAAGGTGTGGGGCTGTTTTTCAGCATACAGCACTGGCAAACTTTATATAACTGAAGGAAGGATGAATGGACAACTGTATCGAGACATCCTTGGTAAAAAGCTGCTGCCATCTACTAGGATGATGAAGATGAAACGAGGGTGGACATTTCTGCAAGACAATGATCCCAAACGCACGGCCAAGGAAACGCTCAATTGGTTTCAGAGAAAGAAAATAAAGCTGCTAGAGTGGCCGAGCCAATCACCTGAGCTGAACCCAATAGAAAATCCATGGAACGAACTAAAGCTCAGTTCAAATCCTGAAGCTTCCATTGGGCTTCTTCTATGAAGTGTTTGCTCAGGTGGGCTTTGGGCCCATTCTTCCACACAATGCAAGCGACTAGTTTCTCCATACAGGAGTCGTCTTGTCATCGCCAACAAAGGCTTTTATACGAAGTATTAAATGAATTTCAGTAAGCGTGTTCAATACTTTTTGCAGGTCTCATTTCTCATTACTACACATAACTTAGTTTATGAATAAAAAGAGTAGGCTGCACTCCAGAAATATTTCAAAATTTCATCAACGCGATTGAAGCTGGCGTTCATGGATGCACGTGGGATCAAGATTCTGTTGAAAAAGGTCTTACTGAGGACCGAAACTTACTTTATTTGAATCAAATGTCAATGCAAGAGATTGAATTTCTGATAATGAAGTCGGCTGGATAGTTATGTTGTCAATGAATGAAGCAATAAAATGTTAATGAAACATTATTTGTAAAAATCTTTTTTGGCTTGTACCGGTTTCTAGGATCACGAGTGCTGAAGACATCTTCTTGAATATTATAACTTGGTTTATGGACGGCTATGGTTTGATTTCTTTGCCTGTGTGGCTTGAATGGTTGTTAATGACATCTGATGAGCATTTTTTTTTTACGTTTTTATTTCCAGCAATTTTCCAATAAGAAACTTACGGGTAATACAAAAAAAATAAACCCTCCAAGAACAAATCATTCATACGTTCCAATTTAGATCTGCAATGCGAGTATGAGAATATGCATCAGCAAATAACTTTCACAATGTACTTCTAGTTGCAGATATAGACATATTAGGTAGCTGTGACTAAATAGAGAAGCATTCCCATATAGCAAATAGATGTCCAACATACACATGGCCCACGTCATAAATCTGATGATTATTTCATGTCAATAGCACCTTCAGAAAAATATTTACTTAGAAAATTGGTGACATGTTCAATTCTTTTGTAACGTGTGTGTATGTATATATGTATGTATATATGCATGTATGTATGTATGTATGTATGTATGTATGCATGTATGCATGCGTTTACACTGCAAGATGCAATCAACACCAATCGATAAAGTGAAATCCATTTATAAGAAAGTCTGACAAGTGGAAGGAATGAGTGTGTGATTGATGGGAAATGGGAGGCAGCCATCTATGTGTCCATATTCTGGTTCATTACAACACTTAGTCTGATTTATGGGGAATTATTTGAGCACTTGTGGCAATCAAAATTGATCAGCACCATGCAATGTAATGAAAAATCTATGTCATCATTAAAGGGGTTGCCTCATCTCAAAGTTTCATAGGATGCATGAATGAAATAATGCTGCTTTGCTCTGTTACTTCCTGGTCAAGCTGTCTGTAATTAGCATATGAGCTCTGTGTAGTCAGTCTTCTCTGTTTATTAGTCTAGATTAAATAAATTACCTTCTCTGAGGTCCGGAAAAGCTTCTGAGCTAATGTAAACAGTAGAGTAATTACTGTCTTTTGTCTGAAAGATCAGATAACATACAAGCTTCACAATGCGAGCAGCGACCTGTGTGATGACATCACTCCCTGCTATCAGATAGAACAAACAGCAGGGGGAGGAGAAGTACACAGGTCGGTCACTTGGGGAACCAGAGAGACTTCAGAAGGTGATAAAATCACTTGTAGCTCCTTAACAAAAAAAGATGAACAAAGCAATATGTTTTGAAAACGTCTTCATTTAGGGCCACATGTATGAAAACTGACTAGGTCTAAAATTCTTTTTTATATATACTTTATTTCCCATAGCAACCAATCAGAGCGCCCCTCATTTTTCCAGAGCACTATATGAAATGAAAGGGGCGCTCTGATTTGTTGCTATGGGAAAGAAAGTGAACTTTAGACCTAGTCTGTTTTCATACATGTGGCCCTTAGTGTTCCCTACCTTTTAAAAGCTATTCTTTGTAGTGAGACAAACCCTTTAAGACAGATGTATTTCATGTAACAAGCTGATCCAAATGGTGCTGTAAGGTCTATGGTTCTGAACAGGATGGTCAGGATGGACCTATCCACCTAAAGAATTCCCAACTGTGTAATCCACCCCTTTTTCATAGTAATACGGATTATACTAGCTGTACCGGTAGTCTATAACCCTGACCGTCTTGGGATAAGACCGCTTTCGGCAGGGGACCAAATACAACTAGGAATTTAGGTGAATTAGTATCTCATGTCACCCACTGCAAAGTAAATTCTTTTCAGCTACAGTCCAGAACGAAGTAACACAGTAAAGTAATATCAATCTGCTTGTTTCCTTTAGGTTGGCTGCCTATAATCAACCGTGGGCTTATTGTAAAAAGTGCTTATCTATTGGATGGCAGGTGTCGTAACCAGATCATGACACCATCATAAATGGTGAAATAAGACTACAACAATACGACCCCCATTATATGTTAGTGCAAATCCGTAAAGATCTATCAGTAGAAAGAAAAGCCGTCTGACAGATTTAGTACAACTGGGCTCGGTGCAGGCAGGCAGCTCCTCTGTCCAGAATCTAGAGCAGAGGATTTG
The DNA here is from genome assembly GCA_025379985.1 of Phyllomedusa bahiana. Taxonomy (NCBI): domain Eukaryota; kingdom Metazoa; phylum Chordata; class Amphibia; order Anura; family Hylidae; genus Phyllomedusa; species Phyllomedusa bahiana. Next base: position 18,660 of record JAODAL010000501.1, read on the forward strand.
CCACCGATTATGAAACCTAGCAGTAATCGGTCACCATTAGAAAAAAAGCTGTCCGTGCACAAAATGGAGAAAAAAAAACGAAGGAAAAAAAAAAAAAAGCACGCCTATGTGTTTCTTCTCAGTCAAACTACTTATCTTTCCCGTGTAAAAAGTTAGTGACAGGGGAGGTAATGCCATGTGTGTCCTTCAGCACCAGGTCAGCGATGTCCAGTGTAAGCCTTAACCCAGGAGGTGACGGAGGCAGCGGCAGAGGACATCATGCCACCGGCACTGCTGCTGGCAATAGGCTGAGACATCATTGTGCTCTGGCTCTCCTGCATCTCCAGCGGTTGAGAGGGGATGTCACAGAATTTGGGGCTTGGCAGATTTTCCCAGTCAGTGCCGAGGTCCGTTTCTTCATCACTTATGTGGTCGTCTCCACTCTCATCGCTCTCGCCTGCACCACTGGGATCTACGAACTCCATGGAGTCTTCAAGATCAGCGCTAATTTCAAAGGGCCCAGACCTACAGGACATAGAATGGACAATCTTACTTCAAATCTCATACATACGCTAAGGGAAAGTCAAAATGGCATACTGATTTCCAGTATAAGCGAATGAGATTTTTAGAACCTCATTCACCTATATCATGGGGAGGGAAGGAAAGGAAAAAAGAAAAGGAAAAAAGAAAAAGGAAAAAAAAATAAAAAAAAAAAAGGGGAAAAAAAAAGGAAAAAAAAGAAAAAAGGAAAAAAAGGAAAAAAGGAAAAAAGGAAAAAAGGAAAAAAAGGATAAAAAGGGAAAAAGGAAAAAAAAGGAAAGGGAAAAAGGAAAGGAAGGCTTTCAAATCTATGTTATGGATTTAAAAATCCAAAAGGTTGCACTGTGGATTGTCCATGGTGTGATATCCACTGCATTTGTGCAGACTGAGGCATGTGCCTTTAATTGTAGAATCGCTGCAAATTTTAGAAAATTGTGGAGGAAATATTTAGCTTCATGTAAAACCAGCTCAGTCAAGTGACCCCCATATGCAAGGACCTCCTGTACAGCAGGAACTGGATCCCTGAGACAGTTGGGTCTCCACTGATCAGACGTATATAGCATGTCCAATCCCTATGATCGAAAAACCCCTTTAACCAGTTCCTAACGCAGATTTAAGGCCACAGCATTTTAATTACATTTTTTATGTCCCCCACCTTCCAAGAGTCAGAACTTCTTTGTGTTAAAAGGGGGGGGGGGGGGACGGACCCCCCCCCAAAAACCCGGCCGGACTTCCAGAACAAAGGTGAAATAATTGGCTTGTTTAAATTTAGGATTTACATATTATGAAAACGTGATCCCGAGACTCACAGTTCACAACTTTGATCAAAACTGTGAGGGTCCACCAATTAGCAGCAAGGTGGCCTCAGTGAAGATGGGGACCTCCTCTAAATCTCGTCTCTCTCCGTTTGTCCAGAATGGATTCGAAAGGGGAAAAAAAACTCTCCTTGAGGAGAGGAACCAATAAATTGGTCGGTGTGAGGGTTTTACGCGCCATTCAGACCTCACTGACTATTTTGCATAAAGCAAAGGCTTATGGGAAAAGAGCTGAGGAGCTCCACAGCGCCCTCTATTGGATGTAGTTATCCTCAGTTCACATGTAGCTCGCAGGAGCCTAGCAATGTGAAAGGGATTTGAGACAAACCAGTTAACTTCAACTACAGACAGCTGTTTCGGGGTATTTGCCCCTCGTCAGTGCAGTGTAGAAGTACTGTACACCGATTCTCCCGTCAGGCTCAAAACCTCTCACTCTCGTAAGAGCCGGTGCGGTAGGCAGTATTGCTAGAGAAAGGAAAAAGCGCAGCTGAGATCCTCTAGGTACGAGGTACCACAAGGCAGGATAAAATACAGAGCTCACCTTGTGAAGCTGTACAAACTAAACGGTACAGCTCGTGTGGATAGTATGCCCGTGCCTGTGTGGGTCAGACGGTCCGCAGCTCCAGCCCAAATTCCCGTCTGGATTCCACGTGGGACGCCAGGAAGGTAAGCAGGAAAAAAAGAAGTCTAAACTAAACCGGCACAGGATAGTGAGACTATCTATTGTGGGAACTGACTGGCCAGAGCGCTGGGAAGGAGGAATAGAACGGGATAAGTGACAAATTAGGGGTTTATTTCAATGTCCATAACGCGTTTCACGGAGGTACAACTCCGCTTCCTCAGGTAGACTATTACAACAAGCATATATAAACTGAGCATTTTGTTGTAATAGTCTGAGGAAGCGGAGTTGTATATCCGTGAAACACGTTATGGACATTGAAATAAACCCCTAATTTGTCACTTATCCCGTTCTATTCCTCCTTCCCAGCGCTCTGGCCAGTCAGTTCCCACAATAGATAGTCTCACTATCCTGTGCCGGTTTAGTTTAGACTTCTTTTTTTTCCTGCAGTGCAGAACTTACTGGTTGGCTGGGTGAGAGGCGAGAGTGGCTTCAGAAGGGGAAAAATCTCTCCTTGTCCAGAATGGAGACAGCCATTTATACTAAATACTTGTACTCCTATATACGAAATGTAGTAGGAATGCACTTTGAAACAACCCATATACTCCTTATCCACCTGCAGAGTGCTGCTGATCTGTTTCTTAGATTTTTCTGTGGTGTTTATTCTAAAATATTCTGGAAGTGCAGGCCATTTTTAGGCTGTTTGTACGGGTTAGTGGCTGTCTCCAATATGGTCGTGTAATTCACCCATTCACTCAGGCCGTTTTTAATCGGAACAAAGTGTAACTGGGACCCTCATGCCCTGAAAAATATGGAGGCCTAAGAAGGCACCAAAAAATTTGGATATTTACCGCAGCTCCCAATCTGAGCCAAGGACACCCAGCCCCTGGTGGATAGGCCTTTCCGTCATGTGCCAGGAATGGGTTAAAAGGCATTATTTCTACAAATCTAAATCCCCTGTACAGAAGTTAGGGCGCGTTTACACGGCACAGGACAAATACCGGTCGGTTTGCCGGCCGGTATTTGTCCTGTTTTGCGCCCGTCCCGACGGCCGTGGGGGGTGCGCGTGTCTCCGCACTGTGCGGAGAACAGCCCTCCCCCCTCCCATTGAGAAGCACATCTTCCGTCGGGAAACCGGACGGAAGATTGTGCTTCTACAATGTTTTGCCGCCGGACCGCCAGCGGCAAAACCTGTGCAGTGGGGACTGCTGCACGGGTTTTGCATAGAGCACAATTGTGCTCATTTTCGGCCGGTTTTTCAGGCGGTCTGAAAAACCGCAAACCGGCTGAAAAACCGGCCGAAAACCCGTGCCGTGGGGACATGGCCTTACTCTGCGCCTTCATTAGGAGCTACAAATCTTCTTGGTGGCCTGATCTAAGCGGCTGCGCTTTCATTCATGTACAGCAAGTACGAGTTACGGTGTGAGCGGTCTATGAATCATGTCTATGTTCCCAAGCACAAAGCATCACGCACAGCTACACAATAGACACAATGCGCCATGTCCTCACTGCCGTACAATGGGAACATTAGAGACAGATCTTAAGCTCATTGAGGAAAAAACAAAAATGTCAAGCTCACCTGCCCAAGTTTTCACTGTCTGGACTAACCAAGTACATGAGATTCCTGAGTGTATGTAGTGGATGTAGCAAATCCAAGTCCACATGCTGCAAGAGAGACCGGTATTAATGTTTTTTTTTTTGTTATAGTATCCAGGAAAGCAACACAACACAAACTAATGACAAACAACTAACATACAATTATGTTGTAAGACGACCTATCCGTCTCTGAACAGGTCTGGTTAAAGCATACTAGTCCTTTCAGGTTAAAGGGGTTGTATCATTACATAAAATGGTCTTCAGAATAAGGGGACAGTGAAAACAAGCAACTTTGCAATTGGATGTCATTAGCAAAGCTGTCTTGTTTTCACGGTCTCCCTTATCTTCGTTTTGTGTAAACACAGTTCCCCAGTGCTGGTTGGATTCCTCCCCCTTTAATTTTATTGGCTGACGGCTCTACTAATTTACATTCTGTCTGGCTCCCGGTCGTATTCACGGGAGTGTGCATTCCTGCCTCTCTCACTCAGAATAAGGGGTCGGCAACAATTTCACTCTGCACAGCCAGGAGCTGCACAGTAACACTGCAGCTGCTTCTACAATCAGAAAACAGCAGAATTGTGCCTCGGTGCCTAAGATCTGTGCTGCTCTGGATGAGTTTATAGAAGACTGGATTCAACTGTAACAAACCGCCAGCTGTGAGAGGAGAAGAAATCAGTACTCAGTTCATAGAAGACTGTCTAGACTGAATGCAGGGTGTGCTATGTAAACATACAGCTCTTACAAAATAAGACTGCATAGGGAGAGGAACAACACAGTGACACGTGGACTCAGACAGAGGGGGTGGGGGGAGCACACTGACTCGGGAGCGAGCACGAACAGTGAAGGGGGGTATGATGTCATCCCCCTTCAGTTAAGAAACACCCAGCTGGGAGGGGAAGAAACGCCCCTGGATTTGAAGAGCTGAGAAGCTGAGAGTACAATAAAACACACGAACTGATGAAGTGATATATCCCCTTTAAACTGTTGTGTGTACACAAGAAGTAACACGATTTCTGTCCATTATACGGCTTGTATCTGTCATTTTTCCCTTCTGCAGGCAATTTTTAGTTGACCCTGAGCGTGGCTCCAAAGTGGGAGGAGGCTATGATGTCTTCTGTGTATGTGCAGTGTATGGGAGAGTAGATTCTGCTCCCCTCCTTCTGTACAGTACACCCTCAAAAGCAGCGACAGCATGAAAGACATTACTCAGCAGTAATGTCTAGTGCAATTTTGAATCCAGCCGAGATGTAACACCTCTGTGCAATCACTGATTTGTCACCCCTGCCTCTCTCTAGCTGCTACCCCCTCATCCTCCATAGATTTCTATGGGCAGCATGTAATCTGATCCTGTGATGAGCTAGAAGTCTGCCTCATCTTTCCTGATGGAGATTAAGCAGTTCTTCAGAAGATATAAGTGTAGAAAACAGTGTGTGCTTGTCTGCGCACGTGGAGTGAAAAAAAAAATGCATGGTCCTGTAATTTAAAAAAAAAAAAAAACCACATTCCAAAGTTTCTTCTTTTCACTTGTACTACTGATTTATTTAAAGTTTGTTAAAAGTACTGGTCTGATGCATTGGAGACCTGTATGGTCCTCTTTTCTAGCTGTACGGTCACTGATATCACCATCTGAAGGTTTTAAGCAAATTCAAATAAAGACTAAGGGCCACATGTATGAAACTGTTTTGGTCTAAAACTCACTTTTTTCCCCCCATAGAAACCTATGGGGAAAAAAGTGATTTTTAGTCCAAAACCGTTTCATAAATGTGGCCCTAAATGCTAATAAAGACTTCTTAAAAAAAAAAAAAAAAAAGCATTAGTAAGAAAGGCTGTGGAACCAAAACTTCAGCTTTACTTTTGGATTGTGTCCCGACACAGTCTTGTACCAATAGCACTGATTGAAGGGTAGGGTAACACACGCTTGTCACTTAAAATTTATGGTGAGAACACCCCTTTGATGCCACCTCTGGGACCCGCACGGACCAAAGGATTGGGTCCCCAAAAGTATCGGCTCCGAATCGACAGCCGGTCACACTTGCGCGCAGATCTCTATTCTGTTCTAAGAGAGTTCCCAGTACAGGTGAGCGATGTGTTCTTCTCAGATCTCCCATGGAACAGAATGGAGAGTTGTGTGTAAGGCTATGTTCACACGGCGTAATTGCAGCGCATACAATACGGCCACAACTACACTGAGTGCTTTGGGAGTCGCGCTGATCATCGCGTACGCCCGTGGCGTGGGGGCCGGCAGCCTGCAGGCCCATTGACATACATTACTCGCGGCACGTATTTGCCGCTAGTAACTGACATATCACTTATCTACGATCGTATTGTGCGAGCGGGGAGAGGAGGCTTAATCCATATTTCTCTATGAGAACTATGGATTACCGTAATTTTGGCGCGCATCTCGCCCGTATTAAAGCACAAATACGCGGTGAAATGCGTGCCGCAATTATGCCGTGTGAACATACCCCAAGCATTACCAGGTCTTCATTCTCATACTTTTGAGCCCTGTTTGGGCACCTATCAGGCTTTAATGCCATATCCTATCAATATGTCAAAGCATATGGCGAGAAATCCCTTTTAACTTATTTTTTGGAGGGATAACACTGTGTTCTAAGAAAACATGCCCTCGAATTCTTACTTCTTGGAAAATGCTAATAATTAATGAAAAATACAGGATATAGATTTTATATCATTTAGAAAATGTAATATAAATATATACAAATTATATAATGTACACCCATCTTTGTATGAACCAGGCCTTATGTAATATAGGAGAGATGTGCAGGTTTTCTATCAATACACGAGTGGTTACTTAAAAAAAAATCCTGTCAAACCCTCGTGTGTGATTGGCCGTTCATTTGATGTTCCACTTCGTACAATAATACAATATAAATACCAACACACAATGATACTGACCTGAGAAAAACACAGATAGAGAATGTTGGAGTTCAACTTATTCACGAAACGATTGAATTTCCATCGACTCAAATTTTCTCCACAAAATTCACTGTGGAAAAATTCAGAAATATGAGAATGTACTCGACCAAACAACCGTTAGCATTGGAACCAGTTAGCAACAAAAATTGATCAGCGTTTTATGAAATTGTTTTACTGCCCACTTCCTGCTAGATGAATCCAACAGGAAAAAAAAAAAAAAAAACCTTCCGTATGAAACTGGAGGCTTCCGAAGTACATTAGAGTCCCAGAGACACGAGCTGCTACTAATGTATAGGCTAACTTCGTTTGTAGAGAGTAGGAATACAAACTGGAATAGACTGCTTAAAGGGAACCTGTCACATCGGTTATGCCCCCCTTGCTGAGGGCAGCACAAGCTAGTGTCAGACCTGCTGTTTCCAGCGCTGTGCCCCTTATTCTGTAAGATGCAGCAGTCTTAGAGCATTTACCCCTCAAATCTTATTCATGAGAAGGTGTTAGCCCCTCCCACCAAAGGCTAGCCCCGCCCACTGACAGTTATTCACATGTTTCTACCTAGTCAAAGTAATAGGTTTGTCAGTTGAGGTGGGCGGGGCTAGCCTCCGATTGGCCGGGTTTGAAAAAAAACTGACACTCTGAAGGACTCTTCGAATGACTCTTCTGGCTGAAAACTGCAGATTTGAGCATTAAATACACGAAAACTACAGCATATTACAGAATAAGGGACACAGCAGTGGAAACAGCAGGTCTGACACTACCTTGTTCTGTCCTCAGACAGGGGGGGCAAAAACTATGCGACAGGTTCTCTTTAAACCTTTTTTTCTTTAAAAAAATTTCTTCTAGTAGGTATTTATTTCTTTTTGTAGTAGCAAAAGTCTCTAATGAAGCCTACAATTTTTTTTTTTATTCAATCCATTTAATGGGGCTCTGTCACATAGATTATGCCCCCCTTGCTGAGGGCAGCACAAGCTAGTGACAGACCTGCTGTTCCCAGCGCTGTGTCCCTTATTCTGTAAGATGCTGGGGTTTTATAGCATTTACTCTTCAAATCTTATTCATGAGCTGGAGTTAGCCCCGCCCACCAAAGGCTAGCCCTGCTCACCTGACAGTTATTTACATGGTTCTACCCAAAGTAATAGGTTAATCAGTTGCGAGGTGGGCGGGGCTAGCCTCAGGTGGGCGGGTTATGTTAGAAACGGACTCTTTTCATGACTCTTCTGGCTGAAAACTGCAGATTTGAGCATTAAATACTCTAAAATTCCTGCATCTTACAGAATAAGGCTAGGTTCACACGGCTTAAAGTGGGACATATTTCGGCCCGTATTTCACGGCGCACTGCGCTCAATACGGACCGAGATACGTCCCAATACTTACGGTAATCCACAGTTCTCAGAGAACTAAGGATTATGTCTCCTCTCCCCGCTCGAACAATACGCCGCAGGGGGAGATAAGTGACATGTCAATTACTAGCGGTGAGCTCCCGAAGTCCCGGCGTAATTGCGGGGCGTTATTACGCCCCGCAATAATGCCATGTGAACATACCCTAAGGGACACAGTGCTGGAAACAGGTCTGACACTAGCTTGTGCTGTCCTCAGCAAGGGGGGCAAAATCTATGTGACAGGTTCTCTTTAACACAAACTTCAAGTTATGACTGTTCTCTTGTTGCCGAATATATCCCACCCCCACAGAAGCCATTGTAATGTAATAAAATCTGTTATTCACTTTAAACGTAACACCTTTTGCATTAGTCACACAGGGTGTATACTTGCCTATTGTAAAGCTTTCTTGGTAGATTGACATTCAGTATATGAGACAGAGTGTTGACGAGCTGAGTAGCATAGCACAACGCAGCACTGATCGTGTACGCTGGATTGTTGTGTTCCATGTCTACAAAAGACAAAAACATAGTTAGAAAGGCTCATATAATAGTTACCTATAACCACAGATATAGAGAGACCAAAGCTCCCATTAGCCAATTCCTGACCAGGCTGCTTATCCCCGTTCCTGAGCAGACCGATCTTCATTTTCTTAAAGGGGTTGTCTCACTACATCGAGTCACTCAGTCCTGTTTTCTCAGTTTCATTTTTTAATTTGGGGGTGGTTTACTGGCTACGACTGGCCTGCAGTGATGAAGTGCTGAGGGCACCGGTTCTGTAGCTATGGCAACCAGCGCCGGCAGCCTATCAGGAGAGATCAAACAGGTCTGTAGCTATAGAGACCTGAGGAGCTGATGCAGCCCATACAAGAGGGGATATCTAGGAATAGGTAGGACACTTAGACACATATTGCAAAGTGATTTGTTTTTGCAAGATCTTTAACCTAAAAAGCAATCCTTGTAGTGAGACAACTCTAAGTACACACAGGTTTCAACACTAACGTTTTCTCACAAATTTCTTCTCCTTTATTCTGATACGTTAGGCTTTATTTTTATATACATTTTTACATTTAACTTTTTTCCCCTTTTTTCATATAAGGGAAAATAAATAAATACAGTTCTTTTAACCTGCAAAAGTGGCACTAAAAGAAGTTTTATTATAATTGTGTCACTTTTCCCTCACAGACCTATATGGGTAAAATAAAGTTGCAGTTAGTTATTTTTTGCACATTTATTTTTTTGAGAATTTTTATTGAATTTTCCAAATATTAGAGAGATAATAAACAAACAGATAAATGTACCCGATACATAGTATACATTTTTGCACATTTTTATAAAGTTAATTTTACATACTGTGCACCCCATATTTAGTTATTTTTTGTCGATTTCCCCTGTAACTAAGATTTATTATCCCCAGTCACAGGAAAAATACACCCCCTGAAGTCGCTGCCGAATTGACCCAGCAGTCTTTGCAGTCACATGCCCGCCAGGGCCAAAATGCTTCTGGACTATCTGTATATACAGCGCTCATGAAGAGCTGTATACACACAATGATGGAGAAGGCAGGGATGATAAAGAATTCATCCCTGCCTTCTCAGCGGGTAGCCCTGCTGTGGCTGAAAGCCAAGACAATTAGTCTGCAGCTGCACACTCCGTAGGGACATTTTTAAAACAGCCGAGCAGAGTTAATTGACCACTGCAGCCGGACATATACAGTCTGCAGGCAGTCGTCATGTAGTTAACATCACTATGCAACATAATTCCTTTTAATAGAGGAGGAGGGATCAGTAGCATAGGATAAATCCATCCCATCAGATCACCATTTCCTCCGAGGAGACCCAAAAAGAGAGGCACGTTTAAAGGGGTTTTATCATTTCATTAAATGGTCTTCAGAATAAGAGGACAGTGAAAACAAGCAACTTTGCAATTGGATGTCATTAGCAAAGCTGCCTTGTATTCACAGTATTCCTTATCTTGTGTTTTGTTTACACTGATATCCAGTCCTGGTCGGATCCCTCCGGATCCCTCCTCCTTGCATTTCACTAGCCGAGAGCTCATTTACATTTTGTTCAGCCCCCGGTATTCACGGAGCAGCGAGCATTCCTGTGTCTCTCACTCAGAGTAAGGGACCGGCACATTTTCACTTTATACAGCCAGATGAAACAGAATTACACTGAAGGGCTTACACAACCAGGAAACAGCACAATTTGTGTCGATCCCTGCCTGACTCAGAGTTAGGGGCCGTAGCAATTTCTCTCTCCACACCCAGCAGAAACAGACTGCAGCTGATTCTACAATGAGAAAACATAACAGTTTTGTCCCGGTACCTAACTCTCCTGCGAGATCTTTCATAGAGCTGGATTCAACTGTAACACATCTCCAGCTGTGAGAGGAGACGAGATCAGTGCTCAGTCTAGATTGAATGCAGCCTGTGGTATGTATACAGCTCTTACAAAATAAGACTGATAGGGAGAGGGCAGTGACATGTGGACTCAGACAGAGAGGGGGGGAGGGGGGAGTCTTGGGAGCCAGAAGGAACAGTGAAGGGGGATGATGTCACCCAGCTAGGAGGGGAAGAAACGCCCCTGCATTTCTAAAGTTGAGAAGCTGAGAGCAGTACGAATCAGCCGAACTAAAGAAGCGATACATCCCCTTTAAGCCCTACAAACAGCAGAAGGTTGGCTGATCTAATCTAAAAACTTTTTAACTGGGTCCATTGGAGTATACTCAAGTTTTTTTGTTTTTTTTCTGGCAGCACGTTTAGCATTTTATGTTTTATTACCAATTCCAACAAAATCATGGAACCACTAATAGAAGCTGCCAACACATACAATATTCACAAAAATGTAGGGATATTTGGCTTCTGGTTGTAAATTTCAGGATCAACATAAAATTTCTTGAAATTTTTTATGAAATGAACTAAATGAGACCATAGATTAACTTTAGAATGAACATGTCTAACTTCAATGTTTCAGTACTTTTTGCACAATTTGCTAATCTCTCACAAGCAGCTTAATGGTAAAATTCACAACAGATGTTTGATCCCTGAATCGCCCAAAACATTTAGGGGATCCATTTGAATTGGGAATTAAACAGTCCTCCTCATCCTGCTGTCCACATTTTGACATCCCGAGACCAAGACTACACCTTCCGATTGATCAACAGTATCTCGCCATTGTGGGCCTTCAAGCAGGATGCTCTCAGACGGAAGTGGCCAGAGTCACATAAAGGCAGGGAAGTAAACGACCACTCTCATCTCCCTTAACCGTGCCTGGAGTCTTGCAGCATTTATCATCCGGTTCACAGGGCATTGATTACAATGAAGCGGTCATCAGTGTGTGATGGAGCCAAAGGACATCCACTTCTTTGCCTTTATGTGACTCTTCCAGTCTACCTCTGATACAACTTGCTGATGAAACTCTAACACTCCAAGTTCAGTGGCTACTTCCGTCAGAGAATCCTGCTTGAAGCCTCGCAATGGCAAGGTACTGCTGATCAACTGGAAGGATTTTTTTAGTCTCAATGTCAAAATGTGAACAGCATGATGTGGAGGACTGTTTAAATCCCAATCAAACTGATCCCCTAAGTGTATTGGGCGATTCAGGGATCAAACACCTGTTGTGAATTTGGCCAGTAAGCTCCTTGTTAGATATCAGAAAGCTGTGCAAAAAGCACTGAAACACTGAACAGTTGGACACGTGCATCTAAAGTTAAAGGGGTGTTATCGTTTCATTAAATGGTCTTCAGAATAAGGGGACAGTGAAAACAAGCAACATTGCAATTGGATGTCATTAGTAAAGCTGTCTTGTTCTCACGGTGTCCCTTATCTTGTGTTTTTATTTACACTGATATCCAGTGTGGGTCTAATCCCTCCTATCCCTTCCTGCAATTCACTAGCTGAGAGCTCATTTACATTCTGTACAGCCCCTGGTCGATTCACGAGCTGTGTGTCTGACTCAGAGTTAGGGGCAGTAGCATTTTCTGTTTCCACACCTAGCAGAAACAGACTGCAGCAGATTGAAAAATGAGAAAACATGACAGTTTTGACCCTGTGCCTAACTCTCCTGCATACACGCAGATCTGTGTCGTTCTTAGAAAGCTGTAATACATCTCCAGCTGTAAGAGATCAGTGCTCAGATTAGATTGAATGCAGCCTGTGGTATGTATACAGTCTTTTTAAAATAAGACTGATAGGGAGAGACACAGTGATATGGTGGGGGGGGGGGGGGGAGGGCCAGCAGTGAATGGGGGATGATGTCATCCAGCTGGGAGGGGAAGAAACGCCCCTGCATTCACAGAGCTGGGAAGCTAAGAGAAGTGTGACTCAGTCGAAGTAAGGAAGCGATACATCCCCTTTAAGAGATGACTTCATTTAAAAAAAAATTATTAAAAAAAAAAAAAAAAAAGAAATTTTGTTCCTAGCTATATAAATAAGGGCAATTGTATAAGAACGCCATGGACTCGCAGGAAGGTTTGGCTCACATGCAGAATGTCATTCCGACCCAAAATTTGATAAAAAGTATAAATTATTGACTTAAAAAGGGATATTCTAAACACATTAATTAGCTTTAAACATGTAGGGAAAGGTTATTACCAAATACATTGCTTTTCTGATTTTGCTTTGTTTAGAAAATAAGAGAATTTGTATCATGATTGCTTACACAAGCTTCCCTTGGTAAACCAACCACCTCTCTGCTCTCATTGCTCCAGTTGCCTTGTCAAACCATGGGGATGTCACTCCCTGCTGAGTGTCCTCTCCAGCACAGGAGCTTGTTGATCTAGGTTACTGACAAATGTTAACCCTTTAAAGCTCTGTGGACTTGTGCACTACAGTTTACAAGCCTCCAGCATTCATCTCCCTGTAAATACTCCCAGATAGAAATAGCAGAGCTGAAATGCCAATCACGGCTATAAAACCACCCGCAGCCTGGCCGGGAAGTGGGAGCCTGAAACTGCCTGTGAAGAGCAGACTCTGAAACAGCATGGTGAGCATCCCCCTTTGACAACATCTTTTGCATCCATTGCTAATGCAGAGCCATTACCGGGTCCTGGGGTGGTTTTCTTTTCCTCCACCCAGTTGTAATAGGCAGAATAATCCCCATTGTTGGGCAGAGTGATCCAGGGTCCGGCAATACTAATGCTGGTATCTCCATTGTGATCATCACACACCCATCTTCCAGAAAGGTAAGTGGTCCTCCGGGCTTCAGCCAACTTGCTCACAGTGCTCGAAGTCATTGCATTGTCATTCTCGAATGAAACGTCAGCAGGATCCCTGGCAACACAAGACGTACACAGCACACACAAGTTTCAGCAATTAAATACAGTGCAGTATAGAAGACTATAGCTATAAGACTATAAACACAAATGTACATGCTTTACAAAATTTATTAAACTAGTGTTCCCTCCCCAGTGGATGGGACGCCCCAATGACTATCAGGCACCTTGTGTGGTTCTCTTGCTGATGGTGGCTGTAGACATTATGTACTAACATTTCCAGCGATTACATACATGGTCAAGATATATAGCTCCTTTTTACATGCAGCGGTGATAGGACTAATGTAGAGGTACACAGGGCGTCTATTTTACCTACCTACCTTACAAAGAGATTTTCTGCATGATTACATACATCCGGATCCCATATATCTGGAGGCACTCTCCCCCTATTCTGTACCTTTAGAGGTATAGTAGTGCACAGGGGTGGTATGGCTCCTCAGTACTGATTCCATATTAACCCCTTAAAGGGGTTGTCTCACTACATTGATTCGTCCTGTTTTCTTGGCTTCATTTTGAAAACAGGGGTGTGTTTACTGGCTTCTACTAGGCTGCAGTAGAAGCCAGGTCTGTAGCTATGGCGACCAGTGCTGGCAGCCTATCAGGAGAGATAGAACAGGTCTGTAGCTATAGAGACCTGAGGAGCTGATGCAGCCCATACAAGAGGGGATATCTAGGAATAGGTAGGACACGGTTAATGGACACATATTGCAAAGTGACTTGTTTTTGCAAGATCTTTAACATAAAAAGCAGCAATCCTTGTAGCGAGACAACTCCTTTAAACACGAAGAGCCACATGTATCAACCTATTTAGGTCTAAAACTCACTTTTTTGCCCATAGTAACCTATGGGCAAAAAAGTGAGTTTTAGACCTAAATAGGTTGATACATGTGGCTCTAAGCCTTAATCACCATCTAATTTTTTAGTTTTTGCCTCCCTGCGCCTCTAGTTAGAACTTTTCTATTTTTTCAAAGAGAAGGGGGGGAATTATTAAAATATGCTGGGATCAAACATTAGGGTTAATTAGGGCGAGTTACAATAGGGTGAGGTTTCGTAAAGGGGGAGGGACGGTCGCCCTATTCAGGGTGGTTACACTGCATAGGTCAACAGCCTGTTTATAGTACTATCTGGCTAGAATTCTCAATCTTTTTGTATTATATACCTCTATACCCTACACCTTCCAGTGGGTATTATTAGTCATTTTAAGGATATTATTAAAAGTTATATTTTACACAGATGACACTTGTTTTAGATACAATTCTATGCAATTAGTAGTGCAAACTGAGCAGTATAAAGTTGGACAGAGGTGCCTCAATATGTTCCAGATTTGTCATTCACCATTAGTCACTGCAATTAATGTTGCAAACTGCAGCTGCAGTGTCTGGGCTAGAGGTGCACAACATGCTGCCCCCAATGCTCCTCTGTGCGGCCCCCGGCCATCCGGACACAAACATGCTTCGTCTCGGTCCTCATACTTCAGAGAGTAGTATTAGTCTGTTGACGGCTGCATTCAACTATTTCAAGCTACTGAAAGCAATCTCAATGAGCAATCCAGACAAAACCATTTCTGTCAATCAAAAAAGATGCAGAAGATGCACCGTAAAAACGTCCGATAAGTCAGACTCCAGAAGGGAGAGGAGTTGGAGAGTAGCACATATGTGTATGTACGTGTGTTGTGCCCTTCAGTTATAGTTGAGAAAGCCACTTCTGTAACCCCCCAAACTACAATGAAAATAGGCGCCTCATATCTTTTCTGAGTACCGAGCAGGGGACCCCCCATTCTGATGTCTGGCAGCCCTTAAAGTGGAGCCTGGACCCATAAGCCATTTTGGGTATTTATAATTGAAGTGCCATACAGCTCAGATGTGGGAACACCCCTCTAGGATTTACTGCGGCCCTTGGGAGAGGTACAATATGACAATGTGGCATTTGGACCAGAAAATGTTGGTAAGGATATGTTCGCACGGCGTCTTGGGTCCGTGTGAACATACGCTTTTGTGATGCATTTCTTGGAGAGGAACCGAAAGACGGATCGGACAGATGCGATGCAAACACGCAGCGGCGATCACTCATGTGAATGCCGATACGTGTTTCACATTGCCGGCAGTGATAAACTCACAGATCTTTGTTAGATGCGTTCAGACAGACCCAGACACTAATAAAAAATGCTTATGTTTACACGGACCCAAGACGCCATGTGAACATACCCTAATAGTATATGTTCCCCGATGTTGTAGACCTATACTTGAGACAGCCTAACAAACTCCAAAAAACACCACCACCTTAGAATATATGTAAATAAAATGTATATATTTTATTGAATCGATTTAAATATACTAAAAGATCCCTACCTACATAAAATTTAAAGCACCTAATCCATGATCACAACATAATATACCAATCAATATAAATAATGCATAAACAGGTATAATAATACAGGAACGCATATATAATAATCAAATGAACATTACATATATAATAAAGTATACATAATAGAAATACTGGACCTGTAAAAGACCAATGGACAGGGCTCAACCCCGACGTACGTTTCGCTATTAGCTTTGTCAAAGGGAGACTCCCTTTGACAAAGAGAAATAGCGAAAACGTTTCTTGGGGTTGAGCCCTGTCCATTGGTCTTTTACAGGTCCAGTATTTCTATTATGTATACTTTATTATATATGTAATGTTCATTTGATTATTATATAGGCGTTCCTGTATTATTATACCTGTTTATGCATTATTTATATTGATTGGTATATTATGTTGTGATCATGGATTAGGTGCTTTATTCTTTGTGTAGGTAGGGATCTTTAAGTATATTTTAATTGATTCAATAAAATTGTATATATTTTATTTACATATATTCTGAGGTGGTGGTGTTTTTTGGAGTTTGTTAGGCTGTTGGTACCACAACCACCAATAATATTGCTGGTTATTGCCCAATCTTTGTATAGGTGTGGTCTATACTTGAGACATCAGAAGCCCGGACGTTACCTTGTTACATTTCTCACTTCTCCAATAGGGAATATAACTGAAGTCAGCTCCAGTATATGTGACCTTCGAAGACCGGCCAACTCGGCGTGCCGGCTCTTGAGATCTTTGTTTCTTTTCTCTACTACCACGCTGAGCTTGTGGTTCCGCCTCTGTATCTTCTCCTTCTTTTCCTGATGCCTTTGACTCCTGAGGTAAAGTTCTTGGTTGTGTTTTTTGGACTTGGAAAGAAGTTCAGAATCTTTAAAGAAAAATAAAAAAAGTTTATAGACAAATAGTTTCTATTATTTATTTTAGAGCGCCATTTATTATAGGGCACTGTACATTCAGGGGGTTACATATATAACATTAGTCAAACAAGTACAATGATGACAATCTGTGACTATCAACTGGTGCAGAGGGAAAGAGGATTCTGCCCGCGAGAGCTTACAATCTACAAGGAAGGTGGGAAGACAGAAGGTGAGGGGTGTAATGACAGTAGGGTTATTCTACAGTCATGGCCAAAAGTTTTGAGAATGATACAAATGTTAATTTTTACAAAGTCTACTGCATCAGGTTTTATAAGGGAAATTTGAAAATACTCAATAATGTTATAAAGAGTGATAGCTTAACAGCAATTAATTGCAAAGTCAATAGTTGCCTAGAAAATAAAACTTTTTCCCCCAAAACACATTTCCACTTCATTGCAGGCCTGCCTTAAAAGGACCAGCTAACATCGTTCCAGTGATTGCTCCATTAGCACAGGTGCGGGTGTTGATGAGGACAGGGCTGGAGCCCATCTGTCATGATTAAGTAAGAATCACACCACTGGACACTTTAAAAGGAGGCTGGTGCTTGGCATCATTGTTTCTTTCTGTTAACCATGGTTATCTCTAAAGAAACACGTGCAGTCATCATTGCACTGCACAAAAACGGGCCTAAAGGGAAGAGTATCACAGCTAGAAAGATTGCACCCCAGTCAACAATCTATTGCATCATCAAAGGAATTCAAGGAGAGAGGTTCCATTGTTTCCAAAAAGGCTCCAGGGCGCCCAAGAAAGACCAGCAAGGCCAGGGGCCGTCTCTTAAAAGTGTTTCAGCTTCGGAATCGGGCTACAGCAGTGCAAGGGGCTTGCTCAGGAATGGCAGCAGGGAGGTGTGAGTGCATCTGCACGCACTGTGAGGCGGAGACTCATGGAGCAAGGCCTGGTGTCAAGGAGGGCAGCAAAGAAGCCATTCTCTCCAGAAAAACATCAGGGACAGACTGATATTCTGCCAAAGGTAAAAGGGAGTGGACTGCTGAGGACTGGGGTAAAAGTCATTTTCTCTGATGAATCCCCTTTCCGAATGTTTTTGGAACATCTGGAAAACAGCGTGTTCGGGAAGACAAGGTGAAAGATACCCCAGTCTTGTCTCATGCCAACTGTAAAGCATCCAGAAACCTTCATGTGTGGGGTTGCTTCTCAGCCAAGGGAATCGGCTCTCTAACAGTCTTGCCCAAAAACACATCCATGAATAAAGAATGGTACCAGAATGTCCTCCCAAAAGCAACTTCTCCCCAACCGTCCAAGAGCAGTTTGGTGATCAACAAAGCCTTTTCCAGCATGATGGGGCACCTTGCCATAAAGCAAAAGGTGATAACTAAATTGCTCAGGGAACCAAACAGAGATTTTGGGTCCATGGCCTGGAAAAATCCCCAGATCTTAATCCCATTTAGAATTGTGGTCAATCTTTAAGAGACGGGTTTGGGCAAACAAAAACAACAATTGGCAAAATGCAAGTATTGATTGTGCAAGAATGGACTGCTATCAGTCAGGATTTGGTCCAGAAGTTTGGGTTGAGAGCATGCCAGGGAGAATTGCAGAGGTCCCGAAGAAGAAGGGTCAACACTGAAATTTTTGACTTGCTGCATTTTAAATCATTCTGTCTTAATAAAAAGCTTTTGTTAATCTAATATGATTGCACTTGTATTTCTGTATGTGATAAAAACATCTGACAAACACACATAAAAACCAGAGGGCAACAGATCATGTGAAAATATAATATTTGTGTCATTCTCAAAACTTTTGGCCATGACTGTAGGTTATAGGCTCCTGAAGAGATAGGTTTTCAGGTTACTTCTGAAGCTGGTGAAAGAGGAGGAGAGTCTGATGTGTTGGGGCAGTGAGTTCCAGAGTGTGGAGGAAGCACGAGAGAAATTTTGGAGATCGTTGTGTGAGGAGCTGACAAGAGGAGAGCATAAAGATCAATAAAGATCCATAACATAGAGTTTGCCTTTTAAAACCATAGTATAAGGCTATGTTCACACTGCTTATTTTGGGGCGTATTTGAGGACGCAATTACGTTTCAAATAATCAACAATTAGACTAGCATTGATTCCAATGTAAAATATGCCTTGTTCACACGAGGCGTATTTTCGCCACGTAAATACGATCGTAAAATTTAGTCCCGTCACTTATTGAGGCGTATTTTGCAACGTAAATCCCCATAGTAATGAATGGGGAATGTATTTACGTCACGAAATATGTGCTACACTTTGTGACACATATATCTCAAACTTTAGAGTCACAAAGCATTGGATATATGAATGTAAAGGACATTTTATTGGAGCTGCAGTGACTTATCTCAAAGGATGGCAAATGTGACATGCTAGGACTTGTAGAACTAGAAGTTCCAGCATGCCCCATCAGCCATCCTGTGAGATATGTGTGTGTGTGTTATCATTGCTCTCTCCCCCCCTCCCCTCCTCCCTCACTTACTTGTACACTGTCTCCTGTCCTGGGATGTTTGGGACCTGTGGTGACATTACAGTTACATGACCTCCCTGCACAGGTCCTTCAAAACTCTTCTACAAAAATATGTCCCAAGGCCATTTCTCGGGGGGGGGCGGGGGCTTGGGAACACACGCCCTCCCTCCCCCTCACCTTTCTTTCTGCCCACCCTTATGGACGGCCCTGTGTATGGGGAGCTGCAACAATGACTTCCGCTATGTCTTATTTTCGGGGGGTGCCTTGTATTAGGGAATTCAACAAAATCTCTGCTATATCTTAGTTTCGGGGGCGTCTTGTTTTTGGGGAAACACGGTACTCCCTCTTCTAGATTCCACATGCATGTATGGAGTGGTGATGCAGGTGAAGTGAACACTTACTGATGGTGTCTCCCACAGATCACTGGAGATCCAGCAGAGGGGTGTAATAGGATTGTCAGGGGTTGCAACCAACAAAATGGGATGGTCCGCAGTGAAAAATAATTATGCAAAACCCACACTTCTTGTAGGATATAATATTGCCAAAATATTTCTCCATGTATGAAGTAATCACAGTGGAAATTTAAATGATAGGTTACATCACAAAAAAACAGGTTACCGTGTTATCAACAGTGGAGTGAAACGTTCTCCTTCTCGGCAGGTCTTAGCATGTAGTGTTATATGGCAACAAGTTTATTGTGTCGTCTTTTCTGCCATGTTTCAGAGAGCAATCAATAAGACTCACTTTCTCAAATCAAGTGTCAAGGAGTAAATTGGAAAGATACTGGAATCAGTTTCTTTCCCTAAATTCAGCAGATTTTTCACTCAGTTAAGACGACACCTTTGGTGTGTTAGGCTATGTTCACACAGGCCAATTTCGGCGTGCATATCGCGTCGTATTTGCGCTCTAATACGGGCGAGATGTGCTTCGAAATTACGTTAATCCACAGATCTCAGAGAACTATGGATTACGCCTCCTCTCCCCGGGCGCACAATATGATTGTATTGTACAGGCTGGGAGATAAGTGACATGTCACTTATTCTCGGCACTTACGCGCCGCGAGTAACGACAGTCTATGGGGCCGGAAAGCTGCCAGCCCCTGCGCGTCGCGGGAGTGCGTGCTGATCAGCGCAACTCCCAAACACCCGGCTTAATTGCGGCCATACTGTACGTGCTGCAATTACGCCGTGTGATCATAGCCTTAGGCTTAAAATGGGCCGTATTTCAGTCCGTAATTAGTGTTCGAATTACGGGCTGGAATATGTCCCAGTCATTATGGTAATCCACAGTTCTCATAGAGAACTATGGATTACGTCTCCTCTCCCTGCTCGCACAATACGCCGCGCGGGGAGATAAGGGACATGTGAATTACTAGTGGCGTATACGCGCCGCTAGTAATAATAGTCTATGGGTCGGCGAGGTGCCGCCCCCCCCCCCCCCCCCCGCCCCCCACCCCCGTCCACACAGCGTAATTGCAGGGCGTAATTACGCCCCCGCAAATAAGCTGTGTGAACATAGCCTTAGGGTAGGCGGAGGATCTTTCGTGTTACAGGGAAAGAAAGCGGCTTTATCTAGATTATAATACATGGCCAGGAAACTTATTGCGCAATAATGGTCTGAAGCTGAACCGCCAACAAGGCAAGAATACATTAATAAGGTGAACAGGCTGATATTGCTGGAAAAAGGAGAATACACTAATAGAGGGCAAGAACCACCACAAGATTTGGGTTAAATGGCTAGACACCCCAGATTGCTAGGCATTCTGGATGAAAAGAGGTGGGTGCTCCGGAAGGAATTGTGATGAAGGCAGACAAAAGGTTATAGTTTTGTGCTTTATGTTGAGAGGCTTATATGGATATACTTTGGTACACCAATGCCAATACTATATATATGTGCATGGGATGGGTGGTGGGAAGAGGTTTAGTTAACAAACTTCATTTAAAATAGTGATTTATTTCTTTTTACAGCTAATAAAAATACCAGAGTCTATATATGCAGTCTACTGCACAATCAGTAGGACAGTGACCACTTCTAGGATGTCAAGCGGTTCCTAAGCAACTTATTTATATCTTGTTTCAGGGAACCTTCGGGATACCCCAGAAACCGTGAACCAAATGCGCACTGTGGTAAGCCACATCAGAGCCATGGGGTCTACAGAGCAAGCGTAGTCTCTAGTCTCTGTACTCCATTTGGATAATGGTTTCCGTTACTTCACGTCAGTAAAGTTCGACGTGCCAGACGTGGCCAGTAGATTAAAGGGGTTTTGCCACAATCTCATTTCATACCCCCTGCATCTAGCTCATCAGCTCTGTGTGCTCAGAAGGGGGGCATGTGTGATTTGATTAAATTGCATATCATGTGACCCAGCAGGATGACATCACCAGTCCTTTCCTCTCTCTAGTCAAAGAAAGATCTGTTTATGTGTAGAGCTGTAAGTAGCTACACTGTAGCTCAGAGGTAACATTTTTGCTTTACAGCACAAGAGTCCTTGGTTCAAATCCCTGTAGGAACCAAACCTCTGGATTTTATTTTCCTCTTTATCAATGCACATACCTCACTGAGGTTTCTTTTTTATTTATTTGCACTGTTTGACTTATTACTAACTAGTCCAAAGGACAGGAGTAAAGTGACAGCACCTGGGGTATGAACACTCAGTAGCTGCCTGAGAGGAGAGGATGTCTGAGCATGTGCGACCAGGACTGAGTCGCTCACAGCCCCGGTCGTATCCTCTGGAGATGAGCTGTAAACAATGGATCACTAAAGGAGCAGCTAAAACAAAAACGGCGCAGAATTATTAATGATGATGAATGGTGAAAATGTTTATTATTTAATTTTCAAACTTCCCACGTCAATTTTACTTCATGGCAAAACCCCTTTAAGCATATACCGATAGGAAACAGCAAACTGAAGTAAAAAAAAAAAAAAAAAGATACTACTTTTGCTCTACAGACCCCTATGGCCCCCAGGGAAACATCAGAGTGTCTTTTACGTATCCTTAGAAAAAAACCTAACAAAAAAAGGCACATGTGTCAAACTCAAGCCCCTCCCGAGAGCTTTCACACAGAGGCGGAAAAGGTCTGGAAGCAGAAGGACCCGCTCTGGTGCCATCTTGGATTCGGAGCTTTGGCTCGGACCTCCACACTGCGCTGTTCAGGACCTCACATGTGGTGGCACAGCTCTGACAGCCCCAGCCAGGCCCCCTAACCACCCTCCAATAATGCTAATGTGGCCATCAGTGGGAATGAGTTTGACACTCTTGATCTAAGGCATGTGGCCGAAGCACTCTGTTAAATATGATCAAGCCCATTACTAAACACAGAAGATCTGATGTTTATTTTAGCTCAGATGAACATTTGAGTTGAATTTTAGGTGAAATTCATTTAGAGTTATAAAAAGACATTTTCCGCTCATTCATCAGGCACGGAAGTTTCCACAACCTCAGAAGTCAAGCAAACAGTCACTTACAGCCTTGGATGAAAAGGGCTAGTAACGACGGACAAAAGTCTCCTTGTAACCTCCACCCTTCAGAGTTTTATTCCGGGCAGGTTTGCATTGCGTGCCATGTTGGAAGAATGAAACAAGTCCGGGTTTTCTAATAATAAAATGCTGGATAGACATTAATACATCTGACTGCCGACTGAGAGGACAGGTTCTGGCAGGAGGAAGACCACGGCTGACCGCATGCTGCAAAATTATCCCTACAGCCCAGGCAGGGAATATAAGCAAGGACTCTTCTCTTGTGGATTTAAAGGGAACGTGTCATCAAAAAATGAGTCATTGTTTAAGTCCCATTTTTATGTTAAACACATTTTTTAGGAATATTTTCAATATTTTTTTAATACTTCTTAAGTCTTGCAGTTTTTACTTTGGCCACTAGGCCTTGTTTGCACTGCTTTAACAGCAGTCAGAGAGATGCTTTACAGTAGCTTCATGCACATAGGAGACTTAAGACTGACTCGTCCCATTCACTTCCATAGGAGAGTTTTCTAGTCCTGCTCTGTGACCTGGGAAGAAATCAGTGTGCAAGAAGGTGAAAGGGTGAACTGTGACTATCTCCTCTTGTGACTGGTGGATCCTGTGTTATCTATTCACACTGGTGTCTCCTTTCAGTTTGACCCTCTTTGTGCTGATAATGAGCAGACAACTGAGAATCTCTCTCTACAGAACAGGAAGTGTCAGACTATTATTAGGCCTAGTGGCCAAAGTGAAACTGCAGGACTTGAGAACTATTAAAAATATAACCAAAAACTCTTAAATGTGTTGAACATAAAAATGTGAGTTAAACAATAAGTCCCTTTTGATGACACATTCCTTTTAACATGCTATGAAAGCTTCCAAATATTTCAGGGTCAGATACCTGTTTTTTCACCCCCATCATCCCAACACGTTGCAACCTCTGTAGTACAATAACTAACTTTACATTTGCCCAGATTTTGCTATTTTTCTAAACTGTTCTGCCACTTTCTGGTGAACACTACCAACACTCCCCCATTTGAGGGATAAGGGCACAACCACTGTAACCAGTGATCATAGTGCCATAAACATACATCTCTTGGTACTATGTACTTCAGAACGATTAGCCAAGATGTTGTGACCACATACAAAATGCCGGATATTAAGACAAGCAACAAAAAAAAAAAAAAAACCCTTAGTGTTTTGGAACCGGATGCCAATTCCCTACCAGGAGGCCCCAATCCATCTTCAAAGCCCTTTTGAGGCTCCCACTTCCTGTTCAGACTGTGGGTGATTCTATAGCAGTCACTGGCATATCACCTCTGTTATTCCTAGCTGAGCCTGTTAGAGGGACATTGGTGATGGAGGAGGTTTAACAGCAGGGCACAAGGTTACAGACCTCTAAAGAGGTTAAGTTTGTAAGCAAGAAAGAAAAACAAGCTCCTGTGCTGCTGCTAAGACACAGCAAGAAACTACACCAGTCTGCCAATCCTGGAAACTTCTGCTAGAGGTGATCAATAACTTAGGAAATCTTCTATGAACAAGCAGGAGAGAAGAACTGCTCTAAATCTCAAAAGAAGGAAAATCAGAGCCGCAATGTATTGGCTAACAATATTTACTTTTGCCTACAGTGTTAAAAGCCAATTGATGTAGTGGTATGGTGAGAAAACTCCATCAAAGGGGTGGTCCACCATAACTTTTTAAAGGGGTTTTGCCACGAAGTAAAATTGACGTGGGAAGCTTAAAAATAAAAAACATTTTCACCATTCATTATTATTAAAAATTCTGCACCATTTTTGTCTTAGCTGCTCCTTTCGTGATCAGTTGTTTACAGCTCATCTCCAGGGGATACGACCAGGGCTGAGAGCTTCTCACTCCTGGTCACACATGCTCAGACATCACCTCTCCTCTCAAGCAGCTACTGAGTGTTCAAACCCCAGGTGCTGTCATTCTACTCCCGTCCTCTGTGCTCCTTAGTAATTAGTCAAACAGTGCAAATAAATTAAAAAGAAACCTCAATGAGGTCTGTGCATTGATAAAGAGAAAAAAAATCCACAGGTTTGGTTCCTGCAGGGATTTTAACCTAGGACTCTTGTGCCCTGAGGCAAAAACTTTACCTCCCCCTTTCTGAGCACACAGAGCTGAAGAGCTGGATACAGGAGGTATGAAATGAGATTGTGGCAAAACCCCTTTAAGTTAGTATGATGGAAAGGCTGTTAGAAAAAAAAAAACATACCTCTTTACTGACCTTCCAGCGACGCATCTGCAGCTCCTCTTCTGAAGTCTTCCGGCCCTATATGGTCAGTTTATGCATATCACAGCTTCTGATTGGCTGCAGCAGTCACGTGACCCTAACATCTCTGAATGGTAAAACTGGGCAGTCATGTGACTGCTGCAGCCAATCAGAGGCTACGGTGCGCACAAGCCAAAAGACAACAGAAGACCAGCAGATGCATCACTGGAACAAAGCTCAGTACATAGGTGAATATGGGATTTTCTTACGGGCACAGTAGCTCATGCTCAGCAAAAGCAAAAAAGGAGGACAACCTCTAACATGATTACTTAAACAAAAAAAATGAATAATCCTTTAGTGTGTGTGTGTGTATATATATATATATATATATATATATATATATATATATATATATATATAAATGTTTGAATTATTGCTGTTCTGTCCAATATCTGATACAGATTGACCAATGCAAAGCATGCACTATTACAGCATCCAATCAATTGTCGTAGATCACATTTTCTGCCTAAAGCGACTTACTCTTTGCAATCTCCTCATTCCCATTCCAGATGCTTTGCTTCAGCTGCTCAATCCTCATCTTGCAGGACATGATCTTCCATTTCTGAAAGAAAAGATTCTCCAGTCAGAAAAAGGGCAAAAAGCTCAGAAAACCAAGTTATCCATCCCCTGATATCACCATCATCCTATACACAGATTCAGGAGCACAGTCACATTTACATTTTGTCTGGGAGTATATTTAAACCCCATTGCCATGACAGACAGGTTTAATTAACATATCAGTGTGATGCCCTCAGCACTATAGCATGGAATGCAGCATCAGTCTAATTTCACCTAAACAGCGCTCCCAAGTGCCCAAAAAAGTCGACTTTATGGGAATGTCCCCACGGATTATCCGATCGGTATTTGCCCTGTTTTGTGGCCGTGCACACGGCCTCAGGGTGACTGCTTTTCTCTGCGGTTTGTGGAGAAAAGCCCATCCCCCTTCGCATTGATATGTTCATCTTCCGCCTGAGAACCGGGCAGAAGAATGAGCATGTTCAATCTTTTTCGGACCGCCGGTGGTCTAAAAAAAAACCCATCCGGCAGAAAATCCGTGCAGTGGGCACGGATTTTCCATAGAGGTCCGTGTAAAAGTTTGTCGGCCAGTTTGCAGACGGCTTTCAAAACTGAAAACCATCTGCAAAACCAGCCGTGGGGACATGCCCTAAGGGGTTTTCATACAGGCCGTTTCACAGAGCCTGCTCTGCCTCCAGCTTCAGATTCCCACTTCCTGTTCAGGCTGTTGGCAGTTCTACAGCAGTGATTGGCACATCAGCTCTGCTATACCTAGTTAAACCCCTCCATCATTGGTGTCTTTTTAACAGGCTTAACAGCAGGGCACAAGGCTACAGAGCTCTAAAGGGTTGAAATTTGTCAATAAGAAAAACAAGCAAGCTCCTATGTAGCCGATAAGACACAGCAGGGAGTGACGTCACGATTCTAGCCAGGGCTCTAGAACCGAGATAGTGGGCAGTAACCTAAGAAGCTTGTGTATGCAAGCAGGAGATAAGAACGACTAACTCTGAAATGAAACAAAATCAGACCATTAATGTATTTGCTAGTAGTCTTGATTAACCTTGGCCTACTTGTTTAAAGTTGAATCAATGAGATTGGAATATGCCTTTAAAAAAGTAAAGCTTGCAGTTTCCGTGCTGCTGTATGGCGTATCACAATCAGTCTCCAAATAGGATTAAATGGCTTATATGCCACAAATACGCAGAAAAGAGAGGGATCATGTAATAGACCACGAGACTGTTTTTAGAACCCCAACCCCCAGCACCACACTTACACTGGGGGTCTGTTAAGTGGGTATAAAAGCTACCACTTATTTCAAGAGAAGGATCAAAGCTAATTCCAGCATGAAAAGTAGGTTCTTCACTACTTTTAGGTTAAGTTCACACGGCGTAATTGCGGCAATTATGCCGTGTGTTCGGGAGCTCCCACCGTTCCATAGACATGCATTACTCGTGGCGCGTAGACGCCGTGAATACTTGACATGTCACTAATCTCCCCCCGCAGCTTATTGTGCGAGCGGGGATAGGAGGCGTAATCTATAGTTCTCGAGGAGAACTGTGGATTACCGTAATTATTGGGGTGCATTATGCCCCGTATTGAGCGCAGTACGCCGCGAAATACGGGGCGAAATACGTTCCAATTTAAGCCATGTGAACATAGCCTTAAAGTGGCAGCACAGCCCACGTGTTTGCTTAGTCTCGGAATCACAATTGTTCAAATATCTTCAGCTAAATGGGGAAACAACTGAAACCTGGAGAGTGGGTCGCCCATCCCGATGCCTTTGCCCAGTTTTGAGCGTGTTGACCGCACCCTGGAAATCATGGCTCCTCAGATACTTTAGTCCATTAGGTAGTGCAGTGCACCAGACCTGTGGCTCTATGTCGTCTTGACCTAACTGGCTGTGTTCTCAGCCTTTTCCTCTGCCTTAATATTCTTGTGCACCCAAAGAAAGTGGTGGTCTGTCTTTCCGTGGCTACAGACACCCCTGGTGCCTTGCCAACTCTTCTAAGTTTTCATCTCAAAGTTCTCTCTTCTAATTGAATTTATTCTCCCAAGAGGCAGCAGGTTTCTGGTTTAGGTCATCAGGACCACTACCTTGGCATAAATTCCTGCTTCTTCTATATAGTGGAATGTGAGGGAGCTTTGTACCAAATGCCTTTAGCCTGGGTAGAAGGAGCCAATGTTTATTTCTTAATGTCATGCCTCCGAGTAGAAGGAGCCTATCCCCATGGTTAGTAAAAGTAGACTACACCCACGATTTTACAAAAAGTACAAAACTTATCTGGTTTTAAGGACGTGCCTTCAACTTTTCTTGGCGACTACCGCTTAAAGGGATTTTCCCACCATAGACATTAATGACCATTATTTTTGCGCACCATTAATTTCAGGGCCTTTGTACAACCAAAAGAGGTTTGAATACATAAAATGAGACCAGGACAAATACAATATTAGCACACAATAACAAACTGATACAGGAGAAGAGAGGACCCTGCCCACGAGAGCTTACAATTTATTACGTAGGAGGTGGAAGACAGAAGGTGAGTGCCGGAGAGGTTTGGACTATGGTGTAGGGAAGCAGGGTTATTGTAGGTTGTAGATGATCCTGAAGAGAAGGGTTTCCAGGTAGGATATGCCATCAAAGTCTGATAGGTGCAGATCCCACCTCATGGCAACGGGCCCCCCCCAACGGGCTTAAAATGGAGAGCTGGTCACGCTTGCAAACAACTCTCCATTCTGTTCTATGGGAGTGGAGTACAGCCGAACACACCACTCCTCTTTATACGTGTTGTCGTAGAAATTATGACTCGTGTCAATTGATACCATCTGCACTGAATTGACGATGTCTAAGTGTGTAGGAATACACCCCATTAACAAGGGAAATGGTAACACGCAACTGTCAGTTCATTTATATATTTCCAGGAGGACTATCATAGGAATAGCACAAAACATAATGATAAGAAAGTATTCGTCATAATTATTTAACAAGGCATAAAAATATTTCCTAAATAATACATAGCAGAAGAGTGGAGGAGCCCCCTTTAAACTTAAAGGGGTTTTGCCACGAAGTAAAATTGGCGTGGGAAGCTTGCAAATGAAAGAAACATTTTCACCATTCATTATTAAAAATTCTGGACCGTTTTTGTTTTAGCGGCTCCTTTAGTGATCCATTATTTACAGCTCGTCTCCAGGGGATACGACCAGGGCTGAGAGCTCCTCAGTCTTTGCCGCACATGCTCAGACATCACCTCTCAGGCAGCTACTGAGTGTTCAATCCCCAGGTGCTGTCATTCTACTCCCGTCCTCTGTACGCCTTAGTAATTAGTCAAAAAGTGCAAATAAATAAAAATAAACCTCAATGAGGTCTGTGCATTGATGAAGAGGAAAAAAAAAACACAGGTTTGGTTCCTGCAAGGATTTGAACCTTGTGCCTGGAGGCAAAAACTTTACCTCTCAGCTACTCACAATGCTTTGTATAAACAGACCTTTCTTTGACTAGAGAGAGGAAAGACCTGGTGATGCCATCCTGCAGGGTCACATGATTTGCAATTCAAACAAATCACACACACCCCCTTCTGAGCACACAGAGCTGAAGAGCTGGATGCAGGAGGTGTGAAATGAGATTGTGGCAAACCTCCTCTAATTATGTTATTAAGTAATACATAACTTACCAGCTTATCCGCTGCCTGCTTGCCCTCTACTCCCGATGCCACCCTAAAAAAAAAAAAAAAAAATTTTTTTTAAAAAAGCACAACATTATTACTGTGCCTATAAAAAAAAAATACAGTGTCAAATCAGTTCTCATTTTTCCAAGATGAAAATATTTGCAACATTTTTCAGATGTTACACGTTTCTCGAAATATGGAGAGGTCATGAGGAGAGCACAATGTTGCTGTGCAAAAACTCATAGCGACTGCCCATAATTTGTGGTCATCTCTCGCGATGATTTTTTGGGTTTGTATAAAGAAAGTTACCTGAAATGATCACAATGCACTGAAAATATATTAACATATCTTACACAACTTTTCTCAAGGACCATCACTATTATAGGGCTGTTCTTACCATAGAGTTTGATGGCATATTGCCAGGATACGCCATCAAAGTCTGATGGGTGAGGGAACAGGCTCCCGAAAGTGTCAGCGCAGAGTGGGAGTTCCTAGTACAGCCCAATACACCGCTCACTTGTACTATGAAATCCCAAAGAACAGGATGGAGAGCCGTGTGCAAGTACAACAGACTCTCCATTCCGAGCCGAGACAAGTACAGTCCCCACCTCTCGGACCTGCACCCATCACACTTTGATGGCATAGCCTATCAACATGCCATCTAAGTCATTGGTGGGAGCACCCCTTTAATATCGCATATTACTTACAGTGAGCAAACCATATGATGTACATCCCAGTTCCATATGAAATTCATCAACGGGGCAATGCACAGTGTTATCCTCCTGTGATCGGTCATGTATATACCTCTCTGCGTTTCCATGTCGGGATCAGATCCTTTAAGTCCTATAAGGTGCGAAATGGGGCCTCATTGAATCAGATACGCAGCAATAAGCTTTGGGTGCCCACAGCCTTCGCCAACTTACACTGTGGTTCCATGGGCCACTTTTGGTAATTACCAATTAATGCATACTAAAAAAAGTCCAACTTTGACCCAGCTGTCTTAAAGGGGTTGTCTCACTACAAGGATTGCTGCTTTTTATGCTAAAGATCTTGCAAAGACGAGTCACTTTGCAATATGTGTCCATTAACAGTGTCCTACCTATTCCGAGATATCCCCTCTTGTATGGGTTGCATCCGCTCCTCAGGTTGCTATAGCTACAGACCTGTTTGTTCTCTCCTAACAGGCTGCCAGTGCTAGTCGCTATAGCTACAGACCTGGTGTCCTCAGCTCCTCTCTGCAGCCTAGTAGAAGCACCCCTGAATTAAAAAATTAAACTGAGGTGAGATGAATCAATGTAGTGAGACAACCCCTTTAACAAAGCTCTCAGATTCTTACGCTTGCCCATTTTTCTGCTTAAAATACTTCTAACGTCAAAAACTGAATGTTCATGAGCAAAGGTGAAAACACACGGTCTGCAGATTTTCCCCCAATTACTTTCATGGGGAGATTATGTCAAAATCTGAACCACCACCCACAAGCACCTGCATTGCTACAGATCCGCTGTAAAATCCATAATTGCAGATTAGGATTTAGCAACTTATTTTTTATGCCAAAATCCACATAGCATGGAAATTCTCAGAACAAAATTACTACAATGACATGGTATACCCGACCATACTATTAAAAAAAAAAAAAAAAAAAAAAAAAAATTGTGCCTGGTTGGAAAATAGGAGATAAAGGGGGTGTAGGGGATAAGTGTTTAGTTTAAAGCGGTTGTCTCAGTGCATTGATTCATCTTACCTCCTGTTTTCTTGGTTTCACTTTGAATTCAGGGGCGTGTTTACTGGCTTCTACTAGACTGCAGTAGAAGCCAGGTCTGTAGCTATAGCAACCAGTGCTGGCAGCCTATCAGGAGAGAGAGAGAACAGGTCTGTAGCTATAGCGACCTGAGGAGCTGATGCAGCCCATACAAGAGGGAATATCTAGGAAAGTGACTTGTTTTTGAAAGATCTTTTAACATAAAAAACAATCCTTGTAGTGAGACAACCCCTTTAAGAGCTGGTTATTATCAAGTATGAGAAGTTGCTAACTTGTCATAGGCAAGGTTTACTTACAATACAGCGTAGTCTTCGTCTACACAGCACTGGATATCAGTCTGATTAAGCGGATTCAGTATTTAGACTTCAATACAAAATCCGGTCTAAACTTAGAACATGTTCAATAATCTGCCAGAAAACAGCGGATTATAGTACTGTTCGATGTGGGCTAGCTCAAAACACACTCCAAAATCCACGGGGTAAAAAAAAAAAAAAAAAAAAAAAACGAATTCTCCTCTGTCGTGTGGATGAAGCTTTACTTTCTTTTTAACAGGCTCCGGGGTTTATATGTTGTACTCTGAGAAAAAAACTTATTGTTTCCGTTCCCGCGCCAAATCGCCCCGGCCGCCCGAAAAACCGTGTCTCCCGACGGGGGGTTTGGGTTGGGGCGGTGGGCTGGCCTCCCCCACGGGGGGGGCGTGGTTGGGGCGCGGCTTGGCCGAGGGTTGTCCCAATCAAATAAGAAGGGGGCAAGCCCGGCACGGCCGATCCCGCCGCAAAACCCCCCCGGGGAGCACCTGCGCGGCCCCCCCGCGGCACTCGGTCAAAAAATGACAGAAGGTTCTTCACACGCACGGGTCTGTCCCGCCCCGGAGCCGCGGCCAAACCGGCAGTGTAAATTTTAAACGCGTTTCCCCAAAGGGAAAACCCATGTTAAAAATCAGGCGCACTTTGGCCACGGAAACCGCGTGGGAACCCGCGCCAAAACCCGCGGCCAAATCCTCGGTGAACGGGGCCCTTTTCTCTTACAGGACCCGGGGCCTGCTCCGAAGGTCTGTTTAAAAAACTTTTTGTTTTTGTGAATTTAAACCTTTTTGAAAACATCTCCTCTTATAGCCTGTATTTCCCTTTTATTCCTCCAAAAAACTAACATGAATCGTCACGGGGTTACATTGGGGGGAGTGTCCCTGCACAGTCTGACATTGTCCAATCAGTGCTAACACCTACTGTGTGCAAGGACACACCCCTCTGAAAATTGGACACCTAACAGAGAAATACATTTCTTGGAGGAATAACAGAGGAACAGCCCAACACAGAGCTATAAACGGAGATGCTGCAGAATTGCTATTTCACAGGGAACACAGGTGTGTATAGACACGTCCGATGTCGTCACAGGTTCTGATCTGTGTGATCAGAGAACACAACCCTCCTGAGCAGGAATGTTAATAGCCGCAGTGTTCAGTCATTGCTTGAAGTGCAAGGTCTTATGTGAAGAGCCACTTACTGCTTTTGAAAATCCAGCTGTGTTTCCCTCAAGCGATTTAATCTCTCCTTCTTATCTGCAAACCTGAAAAAGATTTTAAAAAAAGTGTTTACTGAGCAACAAGTGACTACTAATACTGAGAACCAATGCAAAGTCTCAGATCAAAGAGAATCTGTCACGACTGCCACAGATATCATCCAGACAGGAAACCTTTAAAGGGGTTGTCTCGCTACAATGATTGGGTTTTAATTTAAAGATCTTTAAAAAACAAGCAGCTTTGCAATATATGTTCATTACAAATGTTCTACTGATTTTGAGCTAGCCCTGTTAGTATTACTACATCAGCTTCTCAAATCTCTATAGTAGCAGACCTGTTGATCCTTATCTTACTGGCTGTCAGGTCTGAATGACTCATCACCTTTGAAGACAGGTCGGAGCAGAGAGCCCCTCCCACACAGAATGCTTCTGTAGTGGAGGGGGAGGAGGGGGGGGGGGAGGGAGGACTCTGGTTCTGTGTCCGAGCTGCCTGGATTAAAACCCCGTGTGTTCCCTGCTTCCTCCTGCTCTCTACACAGATAGATGTGAAAAGCAGTGACCCTGTCTGTTACTTAATCATGATGTGTCTTTGGAACTGGGGACTATACTAATTTCTATACAAATCAGGGATGTGAATACTTTATGTTCTCCTGTATTAGGGACACATCCTGATAAGTAACACTCCCCTTTTTGTTGCGGAGTGGGGAGATTTTGTAAGCTAAGCAGGGATATGGGAACACTTGCATCCCTTCTCATTAGCACCCACTTCACACTCATAGTCAGCCCTCTCCGCAAAAACCCCAGGCAGACACAAAACAGGTGAACTTGAACAAACCCCCTCCCCCCTGTATAGAAGTTACGTTACTGCCTTGTAGCTGATGGAGGGGGAAAGTGAGCAGAACAGGACATACAAGAGAACCCCCTCAGTTCATACTAAACCAGGGACACTGACAGGCTTGAAAGCTCGTAATGAACACTCCTTTAAGGGTATGTTCACACGGCTTATTTTGCTGCGTATTTACATGCGTATGTCGCCGCATATTGCGCTTCATACACGACAAAATGCACGCCGCAATTACGGTAATTCATAGCTCTCATAGAGAGCTATGAATTATGCGTCGTCTCCCCGAGCGTACAATACGATATACAAAGGAGCACCTACAAGTTAACAGACAGCAATGACATGACACCAAGTTTGAATTCACAAAACCCAGTCGTCACATATTTTATATGTAGCTTTCCCCACACAGCTTAAATTGGATCAAAAGGGGAAGAGGGGGTTTAAGAAAAAAAAACCTCTATGCCCATCTTACACCTTTGGCAACTAAAACGGGCATCTTGCAACTTGGATCTATAGAACCTTTATTACTCACTACCTGTAACCTTGATCCACTCCCATCCCACCTCATCCCAGACCTCAGCCCTGTTATACTCCCAGCTCTCACCCATCTCTTCAACCTATCACTAACCTCTGGCATCATCCCTTCACCATTTAAGCATGCCACCATCACACCCATTCTGAAGAAACCTTCTCTTGACCCCTCCTCTCTGTCCAACTATCGCCACATCTCACTGCTTCCATTTGCTTCGAAACTCCTGAACAACATGTTACCTTAAACTGTCCTCCCATCTGTCCTCCAACTCTCTTCTTGACCCACTCCAATCTGGTTTCCGATCCCATCACTCTACAGAAACCGCCCTAACCAAAGTCACTAATGACCTATTAACCGCAAAAGCCTCACGTCACTACTCTGTCCTTCTCCTCTTAGACCTGTCCTCTGCCTTTGACACTGTTGACCACTCACTCCTCATAAAAATCCTCTCCTCCCTCAGCATCACGGACTTGGCTCTTGCCTGGATCTCATCGTACCTCACTGATCGGACTTTCAGCGTCTCTCATTCTCGCTCCACCTCCTCCCATCGCCCTCTCTCTGTTGGTGTCCCCCAGGGGTCAGTCCTGGGTCCACTACTCTTCTCTATCTACACTCTTGGTCTGGGTCAGCTCATAGCATCACATGGCTTCCAGTACCATCTGTATGCTGATGATACCCAACTCTACATCTCCAGCCCAGATGTCACCTCTCTACTCTCCCGGATCCCAGACTGCCTATCATCCATTTCCTCCTTCTTCTCCTCCCGTCTTCTAAAACTTAATGTAGAGAAAACTGAATTCATTATCCTTCCACCGTCCCACTCCATCCTGATGTCTCTATCATAGTCAATGGCTGTACACTTTCACCGGTGCCGCAAGTCCGCTGCCTTGGGATAACACTCGACTCTGCTTTGTCCTTCAAACCACACATCCAAATGCTCACATCTGCTGCCGCCTTCACCTGAAAAACATCTCTCGCATCCGCTCATTCCTTAACCCTGTCACTACAAAAATGCTGGTCCATGCCCTTGTCATCTCCCGCCTAGACTACTGCAACATCCTTCTCTGTGGCCTCCCAGCTAGCACCCTCGCTCCCCTCCAATCCATCCTTAACTCTGCTGCCCGTCTTATCCACCTCTCTCCTCGCTACTCCTCTGCCTCTCCCCTCTGCCAATCCCTGCACTGGCTTCCCATTGCCCAGCGCATTAATTTCAAGTTACTGACCCTGACCTACAAGGCTCTCCATGACCTCTCCCCTCCATACATCTCTGCTCTAATCTCCAGATACTTACCCTCACGCAACCTCCGCTCCTCTCAGGACCTTCTTCTCCACTCTCCTCTTGTCACCTCCTCACACAACCGTCTCCAAGATTTCTCTCGTGCCTCCCCCATACTCTGGAACTTGCTGCCCCAACACCTCAGACTCTCCCCAACTTTCACCAGCTTCAAAAGCAATCTGAAAACCCACCTATCAGGATTGCCTATGACCTAGAACACCACCACTGTCACTTCACCCCACGAACATGTCTGCCCCTACCTTCTGTCTCTTTCCCCCTTCCTTGTAAATTGTAAGCCTTCGCGGGCAGGGCCCTCTCTCCCTCTGTACCTGTTGTTAGTCAGAGATTGTCACTACTCTAAATGTTTGACTTATGTTATGTATGTAACCCCCTGAATGTACAGCGTCATGGAATTAATGGCGCTATAAAATAAATATCGATAGCAAGGTCTGTCCTTAAAGGGGTGTTCCAATCTAGCACTTTGAGGGTATATCGATAGGATATGCCATCAAAGGGTGATAGGTTCTCCGTAAAGCTGAACACACCGCTCACCTATACTCCAATCTCCCATAGAACAGACTGCACAAGCATGACCAGCTCTAAATTTTGAGCCGACAATTTCGTGGCACCTCCGAGACCTGCAACAATCACACTTTGATGAATATTATACATATATGTCATCCAGCAAGATAACACCCCTTTAACCGTTGTGTGTCCCAGATCCTTATCCTTAAAGGGTTGTTTCTGGCCCCAACATTGCTCGTCTGTCTGTCATTGTATGAGTAGAAAGAAGAGAAACCTCCTACTTACCTCCTGGGTGGTCTCCTTCACTCCCGCTGCGGTCAACCCAGAAGTAAGCAGATAAATGTCCATTGTTCACGTGACCGGTGCAGCCAATCACAGGCCACAACGTCGCATGCACGTGACCGGTGCAGCCAATCACAGGCCACAACGTCGCATGCACGTGACCGGTGCAGCCAATCACAGGCCACAACGTCGCATGCACGTGACCGATGCAGCCAATCACAGGCCACAACGTCGCATGCAAGTGACCGGTGCGACTTGTAATTGGCTGTGGCTGACAGGTGGCGGAAGACCTTTCACCCCTGAACAGATCGTCCGAGAGATAAGTATGAGCAATGTTGGGGCCTGAAACACCCCTCTAAGGGTCTGAGTGCGTGCGGCTGAAACCACTCACCCATGCATGTGCGTTTTCACCCCATCTCCATCCTTGGTTTAGATTCAGGTGTCGGATAATTCCTCCATGAACATACACGGGAACCAGAAGAAAGCGGAGGGACAATCTTGGGTGTCTTCCTTCTTGACACAGATTTCACTGTGTTTTAAGAACACAGATCAGCCCCATCAATAGGGTTTATCTGCGACCTATTTCCTCTGTATGTTTACTGCTTAAAGTATTGCGTTGATCTCTTTTTTTTTGGGATTGTATGTATATCTTGAAAAGCCAGTTCCATGCATTCACAATGCACAAGAAAATAATATAGATGAAACCAACGTTACCCTCTATAGTACTTGTGCCCCCCCCCTCCCCTCTCCAGCAGCTGGATCCCCTCCCCATCTATTAGGGCAGGGGTGTCAAACTGCCGGCCCTCCAGCTGTTGGGAAACTACAACTCCCATCATGCCCACTGTTATAGATTATACAAATTCATGATGGGAGTTGTAGTTTCCCAACAGCTGGAGGGCCGGCAGTTTGACACCTGTGTATTAGGACACCAGTAGCAGCAGAGTCCCCTCTCTGACCCCAGTATTAATAGGGTATGCGGGGCACCCTGCTACCTTCGTATGTGCCACCTAATCCCTCAGTAGCGACAGCAGGTACCTGCCTGTCTGTATTTACTCATTCACTGCTGTCCTCTGCTGGCAAGCAACTGCAAAGAGCAGCAAATCCCAGCAGCCAAGCAAAGCTTCCTATCCCTACATTGATGTCTGTCAGCAGGGACTGCAGCCCCTAGACCAGGGGTGTCAAACTGCGGCTCGCCAGCTGTTGGGAAACTACATCTCCCATCATGCCCACTGTTATAGATTCTATAAATGCATGATGGGAGTTGTAGTTTCCCAACAAGCTGGAGGGCCACAGTTTGACACCTGTGCTCTAGGGCACACTGCCATTACCCGACAACCGCTGTGCCCGCTCTTCTCCTCAGGAGCGGTCAGTACGACTTCTGCTGGCACAGATGGAGCTGCAAAGACTCTGCTGACAAATGCATGTAGTAAAGGGCTGCTCTATCTATAGTCTACATAGTGACCTGATCGTCTCTCTACATTGATTCATCTCACCTCAGTCCTGTTTTCTCAGTCGCATTTTAATTCAGGGGGGTGTTTACTGGCTTCTACTGACCTGCAGTGAGTAGATGCTGAGGACACCAGGTCTGTAACTATAGCGACCACCCACTGGCCCCAATTAGAGCAAACCCTGTAAAGTGTTCTTTTATAGGAAGCTTATTTTTTTTACGTGATTTTTACCATAAGTTGGAGATGTAGTAAAACTGGGGTCAAGAAAGGAGTGACGTAACCCAAAGCAACCAGATACCACCCATCTGTTCCACGATTAGGACATGGAGCATTCCAGCCAGAAGCAATTATCGCCTACGCCCTGCTATACTGGCAGGGTCGGACGTCTAGGATGCAGCACTCCGCTGCTGGTCAGTGCCACAGACGCAGAGCACACCAGCGGCCTCCACTCCTTTCACACTCTTCCTAGCTGCAGCCATGTTCTTTCTGGTGATCATTAGGGGTCCCAGCAGTCAGACCCCCACTAAATCCATGTATGCCTTGAAAATCAGTGTTCTCACCAACCTCTTTCACAGAGCCACAGCCACCTTCAGGCTCCAACTACACTGGGTGTGGGAATGGTACAGCAGCGATTGGCGTATCAGCTCTGCTATTCCCAGCTGAGCATGTTAGTGAGACATTAGTGCTGGACGTTTCTAAACAGCAGGGCAGAAGGCTACAGAACTCAAAAGTGTCAGTAACAAAGATAAGCTGCTGTGCTGCTGTTAAGACACAGCAGGGAAAGACGTCAACATCCTGGCCACTGATGCTGCAGCCTGTTAGAGCAGAGAAAGGTGGTCGCTAACCTAGGGAAGCTTGTGGGCGGAAGCAGGAGATAAGAACTGCTCTGACTCTGCTGTTCGGATTTTGCTTCCCCTCAATGTATTTGGGAATAGCCTTTATGTACTTTTGGCCAATCACTGAAACGAGAATTGTGAAAGTCACATTGCACGTGTCGGGTCATATATACAGTTTACATTCTCTTATTACTCTGTTAAAGGGAATGTGTCATCAAAAATGACTTATTGTTTAACTCACGTTTTTATGTTAAACATTTAAAAAAAATATATATATTTTTTTTAATTTTCAAGATCACTTTCAACATTTTTTAATAATTCTTAAGTCCTGCAGTTTACACTTTGGCCACTAGGCTTAATAACAGTCTGACACTTCCTGTTCTGTACAGAGATTTTCAGCAATCTCCTTATTATCAGTATAAACAGGGTTAGAATGAAAGGAGACACCAGTGTGAATAGATAACACAGGATCCACCAGTCACAAGAGGAGATAGTCACAGTTCACCCTTTCACCTCCCTGCACAGTGATTTCTTCCCAGGTCACAGAACATGACTAAAAAAACTCTCCTATAGAAGTCAATGTGAACGAGTCAGTTTTAAAGGGGTTTTGCCAACAAGTGATTTCCTCATCTAACAGGCTGATACTCCCCTCTTGAGCCTTGAAAAAAAAGGGGCGTTTTGTTTCGGTGTTTAAAAAAAACAAGTACCTCCTCTGTGATGTCATCTCTCCACCTCCCATGCACACTCCTGATACTCAGTCTCTGTAGTTGAGCAAACATGTTTGGCTAAACCACAGGGGATAACTGTATTGTGCACAAGCTCTACGGGTTTTGTTTTCTCCCACTTATCTGCTCAGGAGTAAAGATAAGCTCAGGGCAGGCAGTGTTCACTGACTACAGACAGGGGGGGGGGCAGGAGGGCTGAGCAGGGAGTGTTTACTCAGATAATTACATTACAACCAGCGGATTCTCTAGACAGCAGACAGGCTCTGACACAGAAACAAAGCTAGTGCAGATGCCCAGTAACACTGCTTTTTTTTCTCCCCCTCCCTTCAAAGCTACTTCCTGGGTCCTGCCATCAGATAAGAAGTGCAAACAACGCAAGTGCGGCCAGGAGCTTGCCAGATCAGCTCCTGGTTGTAGCTAATGTAAAGTCAGGAAACTAAGGGCATCTTAGTCAGGCTGCAGCTCTCAGAGGCTTCACTTTTTTTTTAAATCACATATATTTAGAAAAGTGATTAAATACCCATTTTGGAGGATCCTACGTCAACATTGGATCGTGGCAAAACCCCTTTAAGGCTCCTATGTGCATGAAGCTGCTGTACAGCATCTCTCTGACTGCTGTTAAAGCAGTGCAAACAAGGCCTAGTGGCCAAAGTGAAAACTGCAAGACTTAAGAATTATTAAAAAAAAAAAAAAAAAAAAATTCCTAAAAAATGTGTTTAACATAAAAACGGCACTTAAACAAGGACTCATTTTTGGTGACACATTTCCTTTAATGGAAAGAAGATGCATGTTTGGTTAAGCGGCTGTCACAGAGGGCGGGGACCAGGACACAGACAGAAAGGAATGAGGTTCAACCAGCTGCCATGACTCTATACATTACATCCTGTCTGCAGGCAGAGGAGATAACACTATATATGAGGAGGTCACCAATCCTATCAATATGTATTGTAGGAATACCCCTTTAAAGGGGTTGTTGTCCAATTAAATAATAAAAAAAAAAAAAAAAAAGAAGGGGGAGGGGGTGGAAGGGAGGTACTGCTGAGCAATAAAATAAATAAAATCCACGGTCCTCTATCAACTTCTACACAGGACTGAAGCGCTGATTGGTTGCAGCGGTCAAGTCGCGTTGGGAAGATGACAGAAGATGGACGGAAGACTGGGGGAAGCCAGCGCTGGAACGGAGGTGAGGGGGACAGAGTGTTTTTTTTCCTTTAAGTTTTAGTCAGCAGCAGTACTTTATTACAATTTTTGGATAAACTGGACAACACCTGTAATAATGGACAACTCCTTTAAAACGGGGAGGAGGGATGAAGTCTGCTGGTTGGGAGGAGTTAAAACAACCTTAATTCACTTACCAAGCCCACTCTATTCCAGCGCTACTGTAGCTCCCGACCAGAGATGTTATGGGTCTGATTCTGCAGCAGCCAGCCAGTTAGGGCTGAGCAGAAGTGGTGCTGGACCAGAGCAGGCTTAAAGGGGTTGTCTCACTACATCGATTCATCTTACATCAGTCCTGTTTTCTCCGTCTCATTTTTTATTTCAGGGGGCGTGTTTACTGGCTTTACTGGTCTGCAGTGATGAGCTGCTGAGGACACCAGGTCTGTAACTATCAGGGCTGTGGAGCCGGCAAGCCAAAACCCCGACTCCTCAATTTCCCAAACCCCCGACTCCTGACTCCCTCATACACGGCGCATGTTTAAGTGATAACTTTACTGTAGTAAAATGGCCCCATCAGGCTGTTTATCACCTTATGATACCATTATCAAGCTATTAAGGTAGAACAGACACTGACAAGCAAAAGGGTAACAATGTTTGGATCTTTTGAACACTTGTGGGTAGAGTTGAAGAAAAAGCTGTATTTGTATCCAAGTCCAGTCTGAACCAACATTGGGAACATGTGACCTGGGATCGGATTTTGGTCAAGACCTGCTTGAATCTGATCCAGAGCCCAGAAGGATTCAGGCAGAGCTGAAAACCAAAAGGTGGATTTCCCAAATACTAAGATGATAATAAAAATTAACAGTTTGATTTTGAGGAGCAAAACAGTAACAATGCAGTTACAGGAAAGAATCTGCAGAACTAAGCAGATGCTAAATACTTGCAAATCACATTTATGTATAAGATATGTAAGATTTATATATACCGTATATACTCGAGTATAAGCTGAGTTTTTCAGCACAAAAAATGTGCTGAAAAATCCCTCCTCGGCTTATACTTGAGTCACTGTCGGCGCTTGGGCGCTGCGATGGCCCGTGCGCCGACAGGGACGCTTCAGTTATATGCGACTCCTCAGTTACTCTGATGCGGACTGCCCGGTCTCCTGGCGTCTCCACGAGGAAGCTCCGTGTGCAGCATATAAAGGACTGCAAGTTCTATTTACGTATGTAACCCAGCCTATTGGGTAGGTTTACCTTCGTTTTTGATACTATTGATGGTGCTTAAGAAAGCTTTTAACCACTATTTGAAATAAAGTATTTTTATGGAAATTGGCACATCGCCATCTTTGTAACCTACCTATACCTGGCTGTAACCTACCTAGGGGGACCTATACCTGCCTATAGCCTGCCTAGGGGGACCTATTCCTGCCTATAACCTACCTAGGGGGACCTATACCTGCCTATAACGACCTATAGCCTGCCTAGGGGGACCTATACCTGCCTATAACCTGCCTATGGGGGCAATTACCTGTCTGTAGCCTGTCTATGGGGACATATAGCTGCCTATACCTGCCTATGGGGGACATTAAACTGCCTATACCGGGGGGCGGGACCGGAAGACCATGGCGACGGACGTGTAGCTGAGGAGCTCCGCGGCACGGCTACCTTCTCGGGGGAGAAATAGCGGCACCCTGGCATCAAAACGCCGAAGAAAAGCTCCTCACACAGCTCCTGACCTTCTCCACAAGGCGGCGTGTAGCAAAGGGATAGAGGACTACTTCCCGGGCGCAGCAGCTGTGAAGTCCCGCGATCCGACACATGGCGGGCGCCATCTTCCCTTCTCCTCCCTGCAGCCGGACGCGCCGCTCCAACCATCAGCGGAGCGCAGCCGGCATCTAGCTGCAGCACCGGAGCCTGTGAGGGACCAGCCAAGAAACGGGGGACCTCTCTCCGCCGCTCCCGACACAGAGACCGGCACCTCCCTGCGCCTGAAGCACAAACAGGTCAGTGGGCCTCTGCAGTCAGGAGCCTCGCGGCAGCAGCAGCAGGCATCCAAACTTAACCCCTGCAATACCGGAGTACTCTCCCGGCTCCCTACGGCTTCCCATTCACCATCAAACCACCTGGGGCCGTGCACCAGCCCTGCTAGCCCCCAACTACAGCCAACCACCTCTACAGGGGACTTGCCTGAACCCCAACATCCAGGGGGTCTGCAAATAGCTACCTTGGCGGCCCAGACAATGCCTCCTAAAGCCCAAAGACAATTCCAGGCCCAAAAAAGGACACCAGGAACCCCAGCCCCTGCTGCATCTGCATGGACAACATGTAATGATGACTCCACAGATGGTGACACAGACGCAGAATTGCAGAGACCGGTGGAGCAGAATAGGGGACCCCCCTCTCCTCAAATAGCGGGGCCTGCACCCGGCATTGAAGACCCAGCCGACGCATCAGATGACTGGCACACTTACCTGAAACATATCCCTACAAGGGCTGACTTCACGAGGCTAGTGGCAGAGGTTAAAGAAACTTGTAGATCAGAAATTGCGCAAATGCGCCAAGACCTCACTCAAGTAGCCGAGAGGGTTGATTCCCTGGAAACAGCCCATGATGATACACGCCGCTATACTTCCCACCTGGAACAATGCGTGACCTCCCAGGCCCTGCTGCTCAGAGACACCCAGAAACACTTAGAAGACTTAGACAACAGGGGGCGCCGCAACAACATACGAGTGCGGGGGGGTGCCGGAAGGCGAGGAAAACCTCCAAGTCATCCTTGAGGCCATCTTCAACAACCTTTTGGGACTCCCACTGTCTACTCCTATAAAGTTTGATCGACTCCACTGCGCCCAAAATCCGCGTCTCAACAGCCACGGGACATAGTTTGTTGCGTGCACGACTTCACTGTCAAAAGAACAGATCATGGCGCAGTCACGAAAACAAAAGCAAATTGACTTTGCAGGGGCCACTGTCCAGCTCTACCCAGACCTGTCCTGGATTACGTTGCAAAGAAGACGACACCTTCGCCCCCTGCTTGACCTCCTAAAACAACAAGGCATCGCCTACAGATGGGGATACCCCTTCGCCCTCTTTGCCTCTAAGAACAACGAATCCGCCACTCTCAAGACGCACGAAGACCTGCAGGCTTTCTGTTCGGCCCTGAATGTCACGCCTCCGGATATAACGGACTGGGAACTTGCGATCCCTCAAAAAGCTCCACCCCCAATTTGGAGCCAAGCCCGAAGCAAGAGAAGGCGACGCCAAAATAGGGACTCTCTGGACGGTCCTCCTGCCCTTACCCCCGCCTCTCCAACCTGAAAACCTTGGATGATGTTCGGAGGACTTTGTCTCTCACAAGAACCAGCGGCGGTGAAAGGCTGGCCTCGTGTTACGGATTGGCACACCCTTTACCCCACTTGATCCCTTCCTTTCCGCTCCCTCCCTCCCCCCCTCCCATATGATGGATCGCTTGCCGAATCTGTTTTTCACAGTCTAGCCAGCACACTAGTGTCCTTTATCCCACTCACTTAGGCATTAATAGCCAGGTTACTCACGCAAGAATTAGTTTCTTATCTCCCCCACTGATACGATTTGGGTCTTGACTCTACATAGGCCTTCACTATTCACTGTTGACCCTACATATAGAGGTAGTTTTGCCTGCGGACACACCGTAGTGAGCCAAGAGTTTTTTCGCTACCTACCAGTCTCACATTCTGAACCCAGGGGCCACTCTCGAGTACCTAAACCCCCGTTTTTGGAGGGTATGTAGTTCCACCTTCCTCCCTCGCCTTATGCTGAAGGAGGAAGTTTTTGGGTGGAGCTTGTCATTTCTTACCTACCTAAGGCGCCGAAGGCCTTAGTAAAAACCTCAGTTGAGAATGTTTTTTACATTGTTTTTTATTTGTTGTGTTTTTGTTAGTGTCTTTGTCCTTGTCTCTCCCCCCACCTTTTGTGTATCTGCTGAGAGGAATATGTGCTTACTGGTCTTACTCCACCGACTGGCGACATACGGCTGAACTGGGTGAGTGGACATCAGCTCTTTTTTACTCTGATCACAATGATTGACGTATACTCATTAAACGTTAAGGGCCTAAACTCAAACATTAAAAGGAGACTGCTTTTGACTGATCTTAAGCGATCAAAGGCGCAAATAGTACTCCTAAAAGAAACCCACTTTAATAAAGACAGTAATTTCACTTTTGCAAAACACCTATACCCGAGGGCCTATCAGGCCTCCCACGATAGGAAAAAGAAGGCTGGCACTG
Source organism: Phyllomedusa bahiana (assembly GCA_025379985.1). Taxonomy (NCBI): domain Eukaryota; kingdom Metazoa; phylum Chordata; class Amphibia; order Anura; family Hylidae; genus Phyllomedusa; species Phyllomedusa bahiana. Next base: position 62,595 of record JAODAL010000501.1, read on the forward strand.
CTATGTTGCTCGCTAGCCAATGCCCATTTCAGGTACAGAATTCAATTCTAGACCCTGAAGGTCGCTATGTTATACTAACGGGTCTGTATGAGGGCTCACAACTGACGCTTTGTAATATTTATGCCCCAAATACCTCCCAGGTCAGGTTTCTGAGAAAAATTTTGCGAAAAGTGTCCAATCTCGCGACATGTCCACTTCTGGTTGGGGGTGACTTCAATATGTTCGTCTCTGAGAAGACGGACAAATTGTTGTAACAGGAGAAAACTTTACACCCATCTCTGAAGGCCCTAGCAAGAGAATTCAGAAAATGTATACAGGGCTTCGATCTGTACGACTTAAGGCGTATTGCGCACCCAGCTGAGCAAACATACACTTTCTATTCCCCCCCTTACGGCTCCCACTCGCGTCTCGACTACTTCTTCGGGAATATCCCCATCCTTTGTTAATTAGTCACGGTGGAATTTCACCCCATTACTTGGTCGGATCACGCCGCACTGACGCTTTCTCTAAACTTAGGGGACACCCGTACGAAGAAATGCCACTGGCGCCTTAACGAATCCCTCCTGAAGCACCCCCAACATAGAGAAGAGGTACGGCAGGCTATCAAAGATTACTTCCAAGTAAACGCTGGCTCGGTCACCTCACCGACCACGCTCTGGGAAGCACACAAGGCGGTGATCCGTGGATACTGTATTGCCTTAGGATCCCGGGTTAAGAGGAATGCAGCTCTGCAGATGTCAATGCTTCAGACGCGTCTTAGAACCCTTGAAGCCTCCCTAGCAATCACACCGACTAGACGCATACTCCGAGAGGTTGTAGAAATTCGATCCAAAATGAGGAGTCTGGAAGTATCTAGAACTGAAAAATTGTTGGTCTACAGTAGGCAACGATATTATTTTCGAGCCAATAAGGCCCATACTATGCTAGCCAGGATGCTCCGAGAGGAGACCTTAGCAAAGAAACCGTATTCCCTGAGAAACAGTCATGGTTCGATAATTTATGACCCCCCAAGAGGTTTCTCAGATCTTCCATTCTTACTACGCTAAACTCTACAACCTCCCGGACTCACTGACCAACTTGTTATCGAGCAACCCAGACGCCCTACAGGAATTTTTGTCTTCCTGCAACCTTCCCTCCCTAGCCGAAGCTGACCCGAGTACTCTTAATGCTCCGATCATAGTTGAAGAGATCAGGGAAACCCTCAAAGACCTACCCTCCAAAAAATCCCCAGGACCGGATGGGTTCACGTATTTATACTTTCAGACCTTCTCCCCCCAATTGGAAGACCACATGGTGGAACTGTTCAACTCATTCATGAAGGGTGAGCATCTTCCCCCATCCATGCTCCACTCCTACATAACCCTTATCCCCAACAAGGACCACCTTGATTGCGCAAATTATCAGCCTATCGCCCTGCTAAATGCCGATGTGAAAATATTCGACAAAATATTGGCTAATCGTCTATCTTACTGTCTGCCGTGATTAATTAACAAAGACCAAGTAGGATTTGTTGCTGGCAGACAGGGAGCTGACAACACCAGACGGGCGATAGACCTGATTGAAATAGCGCACAGGAGACAGCCCTTTTACTTAGCTTAGACGCGGAAAAGGCGTTTGATCGCCTAAATTGGAAATTCATGTCTGAAGCCTTGAAAATGTTTGGTTTTCGGGGCCCCTTCCTGCAAGCCCTCAGCTCATTATACTCCCACCCCTCGGCAACCATTCGTCTCCCACATGCTGAATCCCCCTTGATTAAACTAAAAAAACGGCACCAGGCAGGGATGCCCCCTATCCCCAATGATCTTTGTCTTGTGCATAGAACCGTTAGCGGCGGCCATACGCAATAATCCGGACATCACGGGCATTCGAGTCCGAGACAGGGACTTTAAAATATCACTCTATGCAGACGACATACTTCTGACCCTAACCAATTTGCACACTACTATCCCCAATCTACAATCTCTCCTAAACTACTTTGGGCTTCTATCAGGCTATAAAGTCAATCCAGCTAAAACAGAGGTATTGCCTTTAAAGATCCCGGCTGCTCAGCTGGACTTGTACAGATCGAACTTCGGCTACAATTGGAAGCAAAGATCTCTGAGGTATTTGGGGATCATCTTGACATCATACACCACGCTGTTTTCAAACAACTACCCAGATAAATTCTTGGAAGTACACCGGTTACTATCTAGATGGCACGCCCTACCAATCTCGCTCTTAGGCAGAATAGCAGCAATTAAAATGATGGCTCTCCCAAAGCTGATGTATCTGTTTGAGACGCTACCAGTCCCGATACCCAGCAAAGACTTAAAAGTCATGCAAGCTGCCTTCATGCGATTTATATGGGCCCGAGGCAGACACTGTATTACAAAATCGGTCCTATTAGCACCCAAGACTCAGGGTGGTCTCTCTGTGCCTGACATACAGAAGTATTATTGGGCAGCGCAGCTACGACGAATCCCAGCTTGGTCGTCGCTATTTGCGCATGCCAGGTGGATGGAACTGGAGAAGCTGTGGCTGGCCCCGGTCCATCCCAATTCGCTCCTGTGGTCTACGACTCATAACCGGGTTGATGTGCCACTGTTGGGTCCCATGGCTCTGACGTGGAAGGTGTGGAAATCTTGTCATAATAAATTTAACCTTAGTTCGCGATATTCACCTATGACATTGTTTCTTTTCCAACCACGGCTACCGGACAGCCTCCAGGGTCCCCACGTGAAGCCATGGTTCAACAGTCAGGTATTCAGGCTGGCGGACATTGTAGATCACAGGACCCGAGAGATCCTACCCTTTGAAGTCCTTAGAGAAAGGTATAAGTTGCCGCCCCAAACTTACTACACTTATTTGCAAATTAGACATTTTCTACATAGATCTATGTCCACCTCGTCGGTATCGTGCCCCACAAGCTTCGAGAAACTATGTCGAGCAAACTCTTCTACAGCCGGGCTGATTTCCTCAATATACAAAATGTTGGTGTCCCCTGATTTGGCTCAAATACCCAACCACTCTTATATGAGAAAATGGGAAGAATACCTAGGGACGCCCATCCCACCAGACACATGGCAAATTATCTGGACCCAGGCAGCCAGGTCTTCCTCCTGTGTCTCCTACAAGGAAAACCAATACAAACTGCTGATGCACTGGTACCACACCCCTGTGCTCCTACATACTTTCTACCCTAATGTCTCTGACCTTTGCTGGAGATGTGGAGGGACACGAGGAACCCTGACTCATATTTTGGGATTGCCCTAGAATAAAACCCCTGTGGAAAACAGTCAAACGCTTGACCCGTGCCATCCTAGGAATCAACATTCCCCGAACTCCCAAGGCTTACCTACTGAATATCTTCCCTAGTGACCTGCGCCGGCCCCAATCGCTTCTCCTCCTACACATGATAACAGCAGCTAAGTGTCTTATAAGCAAACACTGGAAATGCCAAGAACCCCCCTCAAAAGATAAGTTGATCAGCCGAGTGAAGGATATCCGTGAAATGGAATACCTCACGGCTCTCCTAGACAACAGGCTTGACAAATTTGAGATAATCTGGAAACCCTGGGATAACTATATAACCTCCACCGCCCCCTGATGGAGGCACCGTGATGCAGGCCTTGACCAGGTGCTCCTTCTCTTGATTGTCCGTCTCCAACATTCTCTATTGGACGGATAGATAAGAAGTACCTGCTATAACATAAGGAGATTCGACCCGAGGAGGGTTGTTCTGGTTACCATCTGCTTTTCTGGCCGGCGGATTACTTATTTGGGATCCATTGCGTAAGAATATGTAGGGCTGCGGATCTCTAGACAGTTTTCCTCCTCCTTGTGTTCCTTGTCCTTTGTCTCCTCCTGTCTTTGTTTGTTCTTTGAGTTCAATGTCAGGTTTTTCTTAATGTGCCCGTCACTTCAACTAGCTTATGGTTCGAGTTGGACCAGAGGTAGCGGGTTAACTTGTTCATGGATTCCTTTGGGTTGATTTCTTTTTCTCTGAACATACATGTCAAAACCACTTAGCAAAGAAGTGGCATTTCGCTATGTTTTCCTACTACGAAGGAATCTTTATGTCGGGACTGTTTGTCTTGGTTGCTTTTTGATCTTTATATATGATGCTTGATTGTGTAATAACTGTCTTATATGATGAAAACCTTAATAAAACACAGTTTAAAAAAACCAAAAAAAAACCTGCCTATACCAGCCTATGTGGGACATTAAACTGCCTATACTAGCCTATATCTGCCTGTGGGGGACATTAAACTGCCTATGTAATTTTATTGGTATCTATTTTTATTTTTAAAATTCACCAGTAGCCGCTGCGTTTTCCACCCTAGGCTTATACTCGAGTCAATAAGCTTTCCCGGTTTTTGTGGCAAAAGTAGGTGCCTCGGCTTATACTTGGGTCGGCTTATACTCGAGTATATACGGTAATTACAGTAGCCTCGTGTACAAAGCTGTAGTGGATGGAGACATATGGAGCCTGAAAGTCACAAGTTCAAAACATTATCATTTTGCTTGTCCATGTAAAATATATTTATTGGATATGACTTTAGAACACAAAAAAATTGTAAATATGCAAAACACTGCAGAAACAGTTGTGGAGTCTCTGAATTTGTTCTGAGAAATAGTATTGCCTCCATCAGATCCTGCATACATGACCTCACATCTGATCTCATTATTTCCAGGCTAGAGAACGACCTCTCTACACTAACTTGGGTTGGGGGCAAAGCGCTGACCACAGGGGCAACATCTCTAACCATGTCAGGGTATAAAGGAATTGCCACAGCCACAGACAGTTGTGAGGCATGGTTGATCTTCTACTACTTTGAAAACAGGTGAAAAATTTTGCTGAAATCTGTTTGCCCTGGGAGCAGAATCTTTTCCCCTGGGGGGCAGCGCTTTCCCTTGCTCCATGTCATCAATTACACTCCTCATGTGATGAGGCTGAAGATTTTGGGAGCAGTAGCACTGGCCGGACCCAATTCCTCTTGCTCTTTGCACTGCATCGAACTAACTGGACCATCTTATGTATTTTGGGAGTCGGTCCCTTTTATGACGACTGACTCCGACTCCTGCACAATAGGCACCGACTCCACAGCCCTGGTAACTATAGCTACCAGTACTGGCAGCCTATCAGGAGAGATCCAATAGGTCTGCAGCTATAGCAACCAGCACTGGTAGCCTATCAAGTGAGATCGAATAGGTCTGTAACTATAGTGACCTGAGCAGCCCATACAAGAGGGGATATCTAGGAATAGGTAGGACATCGTTAATGGACATACACTGCAAAGTGACTTGTTTTGGCAAGATCTTTACCGTAAAAAACAATCCTTGTAGTGAGACAACCCCTTTAAGAGGGGAGTTAAGTTGCTTTGTTCTAATTTTAACCCTTTCCTGACCAGCAGGCTTTTTTTTAATTAAAATTACGGACACCCATTTAATGCAGATCTGGGGCAGATACGCGATTGCCCACCTGGATGTGGTGGCCATTGGGTGATCGCACATTCACACCTCACTGCAGAATAGACAATACCCCTTTAAGCAAACTACAAATGTGCTACATACACAGCGCTCGGTATGGCATTTTTTTTTATTTACGTTTTTTCCTATAAATTTACTTTCAAAAAACATTTATCTTAAAAAAACAACCCCCCCCCCCCCCCAAAAAAAAGGAGCATGACCTAATAGCACTAATATAGCCAATGCACTGGGGTTACCGTCTGTCACCCCACAAAATTTTAAAAAAATAAATAAAATAAAAAAAATTAAAGAATTTTTTTAAAAAAAAATTTTTTCTGGTGAGTGGCCTTTTGTCAGCAACATCTGTATGGAGATGTGACACCTGATTTACTTCACAGCTTTTCCTTGTTTTGGAGCCATAAAGTGACCACCTTCTGACTTATGGGCAACAAATCTGCAGTTTGGAGGGGGGGGGGGGGGGGGGAGCTGTGAAAATTTGCTGGATCTTACCGCACCCTCTAAGTTTATCTTCATACATCTTGATGATCGATACATAAGGTTCATCACGGACATGAAAAAAGATGTCAAGCAGCAGACACACAATGTACATACTTCTACCTGTCATCCTAATGCTCTGCAATTACTGCTTCTCCCAGACATGGTGATCACTACAAAACAATTAGGAGAATCTTATTGGCACGTACACATCCGGTGCCACGCTGCCAGGAATGACAACACGACGTGCACAGGCCCAGATCCAGCCATTTGCTGACACACAACACTCACATTACTGCAAACATCCAAAATCTAACCCAATAGAGGAGGGGGGGAGGAGCTGAAAAGGGGCCGTCCAGATCCTTGTCCAAAAGAGTTAAAGGGGTTGTCTCACTTCATCAATTCACCTTAACTCCATCCTGTTTTCTCAGTTTCATGTTTGAATTCAAGGGTGTTTAGTGCCTACTACTGACCTGCAGTGATGAGCTGCTGAGGACACTAGGTCTGTAGCTATAGCGACCAGCACTGGCAGCCCATCAGGAGAGATCAAACCGGTATGTAGCTATAGCAACCAGTGCTGGCAGCCTATCAGGAGAGATCGAACAGGTCTGGAGCTATAGCGACCTGAGGAGCTGATACAGCCCATACAAGAGGGGATATCTAGAAATAGGTAGGACACTGCTAATGGACATATATTGCAAAGTGACTTGTTTTTTGCAAGATCTTTAAAGAGAACCTGTCACAGGTTTTGCCCCCCCTGGCTGAGGGCAGCACAAGCTAGTGTCAGACCTGCTGTTTCCAGCGCTGCGTCCCTTATTCTGTAAGATGCTGCAGTTTTTATGTATTTAATGCTCAAATCTGCAGTTTTTTCAGAGTGTCACTTTTTTTTTCAAACCCGGCCAATCGGAGGCTAGCCCCGCCCACCTCAACTGACAAACCTATTACTTTGAATAGGTAGAAACATGTGAATAACTGTCAGTGGGCGGAACTAGGCTTTGGTGGGTGGAGCTAACACCTGCTCATGAATAAGATTTGCAGGGGAAAATCCTCTAAAACTACTGCATCTTACAGAATAAGGGACACAACGCTGGGAACAGCAGGTCTGACAATAGCTTGTGCTGCCCTCAGCAAGGGGGACATAACCTATGTGACAGGTTCCCTTTAACATAAAAAGCAGCAATCTCTGTAGCGAGACATCCCCTTTAAGTCTGTCTTGGATGCGCAAAGCAACCAGAGTCCAGCTTTTATCTTTTCAGAGCACTACATGAAATGAAAGCTGAGCTCTGTTTGGTTGCTATGGGCAACAGAGACCGTCTTACTGCTAGACAGCTTTCATACATAAGGCGCAATATGTCTTTAATAATGCACCTCCAAAAAAGATGGTGCAGTTGTGTCCCCCCACCCCACTTCTCCTGTCTGGGGCACCAAGTGTCAGGTCAGGACCAGGGATTTGAATTTTTCACGAAGACGGAAGGGGGTCGCCATTTTCCATATTTGCCTAAAGTGCCAAATACCTCGTCCCGGCCCTGTGTCTGCAGCAGCCTCTGGGAGCAGAGGGAAGGGCAGGAAAGAGCAGAGGTGAGTCACTTGATCTGTACTACAAATCCCAGCTTCCCCTGCGGTGCTGAGTCCCTCTCACTGCAGGGAGACACCTGATTGACTAAGTCAATCACACTTCTGTGAAATCAACCTGTTCTGTTATGAATCAACATGGATTGTGAATCAATTTCTTCTGCTGTTGTGCAAATGCAACAGGTAGAAATGATAGGTAACAAGACGACCCCTACAGAGGAGTGGTGCTGCAGGTGGTGACCACAGACCATTTCTCTGTTCTCATCCTTTTTGGCTGTGGCTTTGGTCACTTTTGCATTACTCCCACCCCTAGAGGTAGCATGAGGTGATGTCTACACCCCACAGAAGTTGCTCAGGTAGTGCAGGTCGTACAAGATGGCACGTCAATGCGAGCTGTGGCAAGAAGGTTAGTTGTGTCTGTCAGCACAGTGTCCAGAGCCTGGAGAACTATATTTACTATTCTGCCATAGGCAAACTTAAACGCTATCAGTTCTCAATCTGTAAAACACTAAAACGTAACTTTTATTATGTATAACTCTTAAAGGGGTTTTATCATTTCATTAAATGGTCTTCAGAAAAAGGGACAGCGAAAACAAGCAACTTTGCAATTGGATGTCATTAGCAAAGCTGCCTTGTATTCACAGTATTCCTTATCTTGTGTTTTTGTTTACACGGATATCCAGTCCTGGTCCAATCCCTCCTGATCCCTCCTCCTTGCATTTCACTAGCCGAGAGCTCATTTACATTCTGTACAGCCCCGAATTCACGGAGCTGTGTCTGTCACTCAGAGTAAGGGACCGTCACATTTTCACTTTATATAGGCAGAAGAAACAGAATTACACTGAAGGGCTTACACAATCAGGAAACAGCACAATTTGTGTCGATCCCTGCCTGACTCAGAGTTAAGGCCCGTAGCATTTTCTCTCTCCACACCCAGCAGAAACAGATTCTACAATGAGAAAACATAACAGTTTTGTCCCGGTGCCTAACTCTCCTGCATAGAAGGGTGATCTGTGCTGTTCCTAGAAAGCTGTAACACATCTCCAGCTGTGAGAGGAGAGTTCAGTTGCTCAGTCTAGATTGAATGCAGCCTGTGGTATGTATACAGCTCTTACAAAATAAGACTGCATAGGGAGAGACACAGGGACATGTGGACTCAGAGAGGGGTGGGGAGGTGGGGGGGTCTCGGGAGCCAGCATGCACAGTGAAGGGGGGGAGGTGGGGGGGGGGGGGGGAGATGTCACCCAGCTGGGAGGGGAAGAAACGCCCCTGCATCTCCAGAGTTGAGAAGCTGAGAGCAGTGTGAATCAGCCGAACTAAGGAAGAGATACATCCCCTTTAACCCTCTATACACACTATTTAAAAACCTGATTTCTAACCTCATCATTTAACCCTTTTTGCTTCTGAAAGAGGGAATTACTCCCTTTCTATTATCAAGTCTGGTGGAGCACCACCTATTAACAGGAGAGCCTTATATATATAGCAAAGTACTAGCTTCAGTAAGGGATCCCAAGCCAACTACTTGGGCAGTCGTCCCTAATCTCATGGACACAGAACAAATAAGGTCCCCTTGTGACACCCCTGCAGCGGGTGACACTTGTAGACAGAGGTGAGAGATCACAATTTAAAACGTCATATCTGACCTCCCCGACATGTTTTGCCAGCTAACCTGGCTTCATCAGGGGTTAGAGAAGACACCAGGAGCCAGGAAACAACCCAGCAGCAGGACCACTACCTCCTCCTTTGTGCAAGGAGGAAAAGTAGGGACAGTGCAAGAGCCCTGCAAAATGACCTCCAGCGGCCACTACCATCCATGTGTCTGGCTGCTGAAATGGTCAGAAACCGACTCCATGAGGGCCAGATGTCCACAAGTCAGTGTAAAACATTGGCGCCCTGTGCTCTTCATGGATGAGAGCAGGTTCACACTGAGCACGTGCGAGTCTGGAGACGCTGTGGAGAACGTTCTGCCTGCAACATCCTCCAGCATGACCGGTTTGGCAGTGGGTCAGTAATGGTGTGGGGAGGTATGTCTTTGGGGGGCTGCACAGCCCTCCATGTGCTGCCAGAGGTACCGTGGCTGCAATTAGGTACCGGGATGAGATCCTCAGACCCATTGTGAGACCATGTGCAGATGCAATGGGCCCTGGTACCTTCTAATGTATGACAATGCTCGGCCTCATGTGGCTGAACTGTGTCAGCAGTTCCTGCATGATGAAGGCATTAATGCTATGGACTGGCCTGACCATCCCCAGACCTGACTCCAATCCAGCACATCTGGGACATCAGGTCTCGTGCCATCCACCAACGCCATGTTGCTCCACACTGTCCAGGGGTTGACTGATGCTTTCATCCTGGTCTGGAAGGAGAACATCCGCCGCCTCATCAGGAGCATGCCCAGGCATTGTAGGGAGATCATACAGGCACGTGGAGACCACACACACTACTGAGCCTCATTTCCTGGTCATGAGGCACTTCCGCTGAAGTTGGGTCAGCCTGAGATTTGATTTTCCATTTTGATTTGGAGAATCATTCCACATCCAGACTCCAGGGGAGATTCATAGTGATTTTCATTGATTATTTTTATGTTTTATTGTTCTCAGCGCATTCCCCTATGTAATGAATAAATAATTGCTACTGGAATATTTCATTCACTGAGATCCAGGATGAAGTATTTTAGTGCTCTCTTTATTTTCTTGAGCAGTGTATACATACATTGCATATGTAGTTCACTTTTTAATAGCAGAACTCTACCACCAGACGGCGCTATAAGGGGGATGACTGATTACAAATCACAGCTCATTCATTATTCTGGCCTCCAGTCATGACAGGTCCCATTGCTGAGCATCTCCCACACATCTAGCGTCGGTATGAGGAAATATTCCCACAGGGTTACATCAGTAAATCAAACAGCACAAATATTTTTTTTGTAATTTTATCCACCTTGAGTTAAACAGACCATAAAATAACTCCAGGTAAAGGCTGCCTAAGCCGGCAGTGAGATAGTCGGACCATCTGACTTTCCACCACCATTAGGATTTCAGCAGATCGGATCCTTGTGTGGGCTAAGATGCCGTCAGACACCTCTGGCTATAATTCTGGACTGAACCCCCACCCCACCCCCTATTATATAAGGGGGGTTGGAGTGATCGCTGGGTTATGGCTGCATTAGCAGTTATATAGGGGGGGGGTTGGAGTGATCGCTGGGTTATGGCTGCATTAGCAGTTATATAGGGGGGGTTGGAGTGATCGCTGGGTTATGGCTGCATTAGCAGTTATATAGGGGGGTTGGAGTGATCGCTGGGTTATGGCTGCATTAGCAGTTATATAGGGGGTTGGAGTAATCGCTGGGTTATGGCTGCATTAGCAGTTATATAGGGGGGGGTTGGAGTGATCGCTGGGTTATGGCTGCATTAGCAGTTATATAGGGGGGGTTGGAGTAATCGCTGGGTTATGGCTGCATTAGCAGTTATATAGGGGGGGTTGGAGTGATCGCTGGGTGATGGCTGCATTAGCAGTTATATGGGGGGGGGGGTTGGAGTGATCGCTGGGTTATGGCTGCATTAGCAGTTATAGCGGGGGTTGGAGTGATGGATGGGTTATGGCTGCATTAGCAGTTATATAGGGGGGGTTGGAGTGATCGCTGGGTTATGGCTTTCATTAGCATTATATAGGGGGGGGGTTGGAGTGATCGCTGGTTATGGCTGCATTAGCAGTTATATAGGGGGGTGGTTTGAGTGATCGCTTGGTTATGGCTTCATTTGCATTATATAGGGGGGGGTTGGAGTACTCGCTGGGTTATGGCTGCATTAGCAGTTATATAGGGGGTTGGAGTAATCGCTGGGTTATGGCTTCATTAGCAGTTATATTGGGGGGGGGTTGGAGTAATCGCTGGGGTTTTTGGGTGCATTAGCAGTTATATAGGGGGGGTTTGAGTGATCGGTGGTTTGTGGCTGCATTTGCAGTTTTAAAAAGGGGGGTTGGAGTAATCGCGGGGTTAAGGCTGCATTAGCAGGTATATAGGGGGGGTTGGAGTGATCGCTGGTTATGGCTGCTTAGCATTTTATGGGGGGGTTGGAGTGATCGCTGGGTTATGGCTGCATTAGCAGTTATATGGGGGTTTTGGGGTGATCGCTGGGTTATGGCTGCATTAGCAGTTATATAGGGGGGGTGGAGTGATCGCTGGGTTATGGCTGCATTAGCAGTTATATAGTGGGTTGGAGTGATAGCTGGGTTATGGCTGCAATAGCAGTTATATATGGGGGGGTTGGAGTTATCGCTGGGTTATGGCTGCATTAGCAGTTATATGGGGGGGTTTGGGGGTGATCGCTGGGTTATGGCTGCATTAGAAGTTATATAGGGGGGGGTTTGAGTGATCGCTGGGGTTTTTTTGGTGCATTAGCATTTATAAAAGGGGGGTTGGAGTGATCGCTGGGTTATGGCTGCATTAGCAGTTATATAGGGGGGTTGGAGTGATCGCTGGGTTATGGCTGCATTAGCAGTTATATAGGGGGGGGGTTGGAGTGATCGCTGGGTTATGGCTGCATTAGCAGTTATATAGGGGGGGGTTGGAGTGATCGCTGGGTTATGGCTGCATTAGGAGTTATATAGGGGGGGGGTTGGAGTGATCGCTGGGTTATGGCTGCATTAGCAGTTATATAGGGGGGTTGGAGTGATCGCTGGGTTATGGCTGCATTAGCAGTTATATAGGGGGGGGGTTGGAGTTAAGGCGGGGTTATGGCTGCATTAGCAGTTATATGGGGGGGGGGGTTGGTGTGATCGCTGGGTTATGGCTGCATTCGCTGTAATTTGGGGGGTGGGAGTGATCGCTGGGTTATGGCTGCATTAGCAGTTATATAGGGGGGGGTTGTAGTGATCGATGGGTTATTGCTGCTTTCGCATTTATATAGGGGGGGTTGGAGTTAAACGCTGGGTTATGGCTGCAATAGGAGTTATATAGGGGGGGGTTGGAGTGATCGCTGGGTTATGGCTGCATTAGCAGTTATATAGGGGGGGGGGGTTGGAGTGATCGCTGGGTTATGGCTGCATTAGCAGTTATATAGGGGGGGTTGGAGTGATCGCTGGGTTATGGCTTTCATTAGCAGTTTATAAAAGGGGGGGGGGGGTTGGAGTGATGCTGGGTTATGGCTGCATTTGCAGTTATATTGGGGGTTGGAGTGATTGCTGGGTTATGGCTGCATTAGCAGTTATATAGGGGGGTTGGAGTGATCGCTGATTTATGGACGGCATTAGCAGTTTCCTAACACAGAACCTGAACAGGCAGGACTGCTCATGTAATAAGCAGCAGGCCAGGACTATAATAGTGGTAGCCTAGCCTCAGGAGTGCTTACCAAGCTCAGATTGGTGTCAGTCTGACTCCAGGCACCCCAACAATCGGGCACGATTCTCTGCTAAGCGCTCATTAGTTACCTGCACAACTTCATACATCTGACAGAAATGTATTACTGAACCTGTCAACTGGGCGTTACCGCTCCAGTTTTCAGAGGAGTATGTCCATGCACATAAGCACTAGGAACAAGGTATTCTGGTGCCCTCGGGCAAATGGCACCCTCCCCCCCCCCCTCTTCACCCATGAAAAATGAGTGGAATAGGCGTGGTAAGAACGCAGGGCTGATGGACCTTCATTATGCCCCCACTGCCATTACAACCAGTCACATCGGAGGAGTCAGGTCTGGAGGCCAAAGAGGGCGCCTCCTCCTGCCCAACAGCCTAGATGTCCCAGCCTGTGGACTGCAGCACCTAGGTAGTTAAATGGCTGGGCTCCGAGTCATCTCTGGTCCCAGCTGCTGAAGGAAGGTGCCTGTGGGCCTACACCATACCAGGTCCATAGCTTAGCTACTCTACAGGTTTATCATTTGTCCACAGGATTGGTAATAAATACCCGTTTGCTGGGGGTTCCACTGCTGGGACCCCCGAGTCCCAATTCTGCCTTGCTGCGATTGCACAGCGAGAAAGGCTTTGAAAGGAGCTGCGCACGAGCCGATGATGGTGAAGCGCACGAGCCATCTTTGAGAGTCCTATGGACTGAACAGAGCAGTCTGCACGTGCGCTGCACCATTTACAGGCTCACAGTGCAAGTGCAGGGAGGAAAAATGGAGACTTAAAGGGGTTCTCCAAAACTTTTACAAACCTCCTTGCCACCTCCCACTGTGCTAAAGTAGAGAATTAATCAATACATACCTACCCCATCACACCCCTCCAGCACTGCCAGAGCTCTAGCATCGCCCCGTTCATGGATCACATGAGGCTGCAACCAATCTGTATGTACAACATGTGACCACAGAGGTCAGTGACTGGCAGCAGCATCATGTGATCCATTAATGTGACATCAGTGATGGGTGCGGGGGAAACGCCCACTGCCAGACATCCCTAATGCTAAATTCTCTCACTACTAAGATTAGCTTTCAACATATAGGGAACGTTAAAGCAAAACTTTTTCCAAATACATTCCCTTTGATTTTACCCTGGTGAGGCGGTAAGAGATTTTATCTGCTCTGAGTGCACCCAGGTTTCTCTGGTTACCGTCCTGCCCTCCCCTGCCATTTGCCTTATCTGGGAGCAGGGAGGGACATCACCGTAGGTTGGCAACAGCTTGAGAACAGAGCGTTATTTCTAACAAACAAAGGAGACCAATTACTTTTGATTATTTACTTTGAGCTCTGAAGCTCTGCTCTGTAGATAACATCTCCTGCTCTCATGTCAGTGTAATTAGAACAGCTGGGAATACATAGCTGATATGCTAATCACTGCTATAGACCCACCCACAGACTAACCCGGAAGAGACAGGAAGCATTAGTCTAACGGACATGATATGTGGCAACGTTGTCTGTTCTGCAGCTCTCTGACACATTGGATAAGTTCTCCAGGTCTCATGTGCTCGGTGTCGCAGAGGTTCCATAGGCGACTGCTCCAGATGATGCTGCACGTTATCCTTTGTGTCCTGTGACATTTTCCTCCGCCGTGAGGAGGGATCACTGACCCCATTGTTTCCCGTTTCTGTATTCCCTTTCCAATACACTTATGGAGGGGAGGTCTTGAACTCCAAATTTATTCCTGAACTCACTCGAACATCAGTCAAACAACCAGGGCTGTGGAGTCGGTGCCTATTTTGCAGGAGTCGAAGTCGTCATAAAAGGGACCGACTCCCAAAATATATAATAAAGTTGGTCCAGTTAGTTCGATGCAAAGAGCAAGAGGAATTGGGTCGGCCAGTGCTACTGCCCCCATATCTTCAGCCTCATCACATGAGAGTGTAATTGATGCCATGGAGCAGGCAAAGCGCTGCCCCAGGGGAAGAGATTCTGCTCCCAGGGGAAAAGATTTCAGCAACATTTTTCACCTATATTCAAAGAAGTAGCAGAGATCAACCATTCATCAAAACGGACTGTGGCTGAGGCAATTCCTTTAAAAACCCTGACATTGTTAGAGATGTTGCCCCTGTGGTCACCGCTTTGCCCACAACCCAATTAGTGTAGAGAGCCGTTCTCTAGCCTGGAAATAAATGAGATCAATGTGAGATCATTATGAGGATCTGATGAAGGCAATATTATTTCTCAGAACAAATTCAGAGACTCCACAAATGTTCCTGCATGTTTTGCAATTTACAATTTTTGGTGTTCTAAAGTCATATCCAATAAATATATTTCACACTGACAAGCAAAATAGTAACAATGTTTTGAACTTGTGACTTTCAGGCTCCATATCTCTCCATCCACTATAGCTTTGTACATGAGGCTACTGTAAATTGTATATACAGTCATCTTACCGATCTTATCGATAAATATGACTTGCAAGTATTTAGCATCTGCTTAGACCTGCAGATTCTTTCCTGTAACTGCATTGTTACTGTTTTGCTCCTAAAAATCATTTCGCTATGGTTTTGGACACAGACTAGCCCTATTCAGTGGCACTAAACTGGGTCCTGGCTGCCAACATGGATACCATCTGTCAATTCAAAATCGTGTCGGAAAAGCCAAGGTGTAGATCTCACTGTGTCCCCCATAAGGTCAGAAGACGAGCGCTGGAAGGCACTGATTTTTCTTACTGGGGCTGATCCATTAGTTCGTCCCCGTCCTAACAGCAGAGCTGATCCGGTGTGATAAGACCCAGCAGCTCCTGCAGTAACATGACCACCAGGGCTGAGAGGGAGGAGCTCGGAGGCCTGTCTGTATATGCAGTGAGGGCAGGGCTGCTAATAATCCATCCCTGCCTTCTCCCTGGAGACCCCGGCTGCCTCTGACAGCCAGCTCTCCCCTCCCGCAAGCTGCGCCAACCACCGACGCATAAAGATAAGTGGTTGGACGGGCCTTGATCACACCCTCTCTCCCGGCCTCTTAAAGGAGTGGTGCCCCAGGTGGATGCCCACATGCAAAAACAGCTGTGCATTGGGGTGCATCAAGTCGGAGTCCCAGCGAAAGCCACACTAAAAAGGGCATCGAGGGAGCAGCAGTGACTCTAGAGGTCAAGGAACGCCGGGAGCTGTAGCGCCGCTCTGTGTATCAGGGCACGCCGGAGCTGTAGCGCCGCTCTGTGTATCAGGGCACGCCGGGAGCTGTACGCCGCTCTGTGTATCAGGGCACGCCGGGAGCTGTAGCGCCGCTCTGTGTATCAGGGCACGCTGGGAGCTGTAGCGCCGCTCTGTGTGTCAGGGCACGCCGGGAGCTGTAGAGCCGCTCTGTGTATCAGGGCACGCTGGGAGCTGTAGTGCCGCTCTATGTATCAGGGCACGCTGGGAGCTGTAGTGCAGCTCTGTGTATCAGGCACGCCGGGAGCTGTAGCCCGCTCTGTGTATCAGGGCATGCCGGGAGCTGTAGTGCCGCTCTGTGTGTCAGGGCATGCTGGGAGCTGTAGTGCCGCTCTGTGTATCAGGGCATGCTGGGAGCTGTAGCGCCGCTCTCGTGTATCAGGCATGCTGGGAGCTGGAGGGCCGCTCCGTGTATCAGGGCACGCTGGGAGCTCCGTGTATCAGGGCACGCGTGGGAGCTCGTGTATCAGGGCACGCTGGGAGCTCCGTGTATCAGGGCACGCTGGGAGCTCCGTGTATCAGGGCATGCTGGGAGCTGTAGTGCCGCTCTGTGTATCAGGGCATGCTGGGAGCTGTAGTGCCGCTCTGTGTATCAGGGCACGCTGGGAGGTCAGGGCATGCTGGGAGCTGTAGTGCCGCTCTGTGTATCAGGGCATGTTGGGAGCTGTAGTGCCGCGCTGTGTATCAGGCACGCTGGGGACTGTAGTGCCGCTCTGTGTATCAGGCACGCTGGGAGCTGTAGTGCCGCTCTGTGTATCAGGGCACGCTGGGAGCTGTATGTGCGCTCTGTGTATCAGGGCATGCCGGGAGCTGTAGTGCCGCTCTGTGTGTCAGGGCATGCTGGGAGCCGTAGTGCCGCTCTGTGTGTCAGGGCACGCCGGGAGCTGTAGCGCCGCTCTGTGTATTAGGGCACGCAGGGAGCTGTAGCGCCGCTCTGTGTATCAGGGCACGCCGGGAGCTGTAGCGCCTGCTCTGTATCAGGGCACGCCGGGAGCTGTAGCGCCGCCTGTGTATCAGGGCACGCGGGAGCTGTAGCGCCGCTCTGTGTATCAGGGCAACGCCGGGAGCTGTAGCGCCGCTCTGTGTATCAGGGCACGCCGGGAGCTGTAGCGCCGCTCTGTGTATCAGGGCACGCCGGGAGCTGTAGAGCCGCTCTGTGTATCAGGGCACGCCGGGAGCTGTAGCGCCGCTCTGTGTATCAGGGCACGCCGGGAGCTGTAGCGCCGCTCTGTGTATCAGGGCATGCTGGGAGCTGTAGTGCCGCTCCGTGTATCAGGGCATGCTGGAGCTGTAGTGCCGCCCCGTGTATCAGCGCATGCGGGGAGCGGTAGTGCAGCTCCGTGTATCAGTGCACGCTGGGAGCTCCGTGTATCAGGGCACGCTGGGAGCTCCGTGTATCAGGGCACGCTGGGAGCTCCGTGTATCAGGGCACGCTGGGAGCTCCGTGTATCAGGGCACGCTGGGAGCTGTAGTGCCGCTCTGTGTATCAGGGCACGCTGGGAGCTGTAGTGCCGCTCTGTGTATCAGGGCACGCTGGGAGCTGTAGTGCAGCTCTGTGTATCAGGGCACGCTGGGAGCTCCGTTGTATCAGGGCACGCTGGAGCTGTAGTGCCGCTCTGTGTATCAGGGCACGCTGGGAGCTGTAGTGCCGCTCTGTGTATCAGGGCACGCTGGGAGCTGTAGTGCCGCTCTGTGTATCAGGGCACGCTGGGAGCTGTAGTGCCGCTCTGTGTATCAGGGCACGCTGGGAGCTGTAGTGCCGCTCTGTGTATCAGGGCACGCTGGGAGCTGTAGTGCCGCTCTATGTATCAGGCACGCTGGGAGCCGTAGTGCCGCTCTGTGTATCAGGGCACGCTGGGAGCTGTAGTGCCGCTCTGTGTATCAGGGCACGCCGGGGAGCTTGTAGTGCCGCTCTGGTGTATCAGGGCATGCTGGGAGCCGTAGTGCCGCTCTGTGTATCAGGGCACGCTGGGAGCCGTATTGCCGCTCTGTGTATCAGGGCACGCGGGAGCTGTAGTGCCGCTCTGTGATGTATCAGGGCACGCTGGGAGCTGAGTGCCGCTCTGTGTGTATCAGGGCACGCTGGGAGCTGTAGTGCCGCTCTGTGTATCAGGGCATGCTGGGAGCTGTAGTGCCGCTCTGTGTATCAGGGCATGCTGGGAGCTGTAGTGCCGCTCTGTGTATCAGGGCATGCTGGGAGCTGTAGTGCCGCTCTGTGTATCAGGGCAGGCTGGGAGCTGTAGTGCCGCTCTGTGTATCAGGGCACGCTGGGAGCTGTAGTGCCGCTCTGTGTATCAGGGCATGCTGGGAGCTGTAGTGCCGCTCTGTGTATCAGGCACGCCGGAGCTGTAGTGCCGCTCTGTGTATCAGGGCACGCTGGGAGCTGTAGTGCCGCTCTGTGTATCAGGCACGCTGGGAGCTGTAAGTGCCGCTCTATGTATATCAGGCACGCTGGGAGCTCTGTGTAATCAGGGCACCTGGGAGCTGTAGTGCCGCTCTGTGTATCAGGCACGCTGGGAGCCGTAGTGCGCTCTGTGAATCAGGCACGCTGGGAGCTGTATGCCGCTCTGTGTGATATCAGGGCATGCTGGGAGCTGTAGTGCCGCTCTGTGTATCAGGGCATGCTGGGAGCTGTAGTGCCGCTCTATGTATCAGGGCATGCTGGGAGTCCGTCCTTTCTGTGGCGCAGCAGTCGCTCCCCTCCCCCATGGAGCGGCCCCGCAGCCTCACTCCCGCCGTTACCTCTCCGTGTCCCTCCCGTCGAAGAAGACGAAGTCCCCGCTCTGGACGCACGTGGCGCAGGTCAGCCTCCGGCGGGTGGTGTTACACAGCGGGCAGCGCTCCACCGCCACATACAGCCCCTCCGCGTCCTCCACCGAGTCCAGCAGCTCCGGGCGCCTCCCCCCGCCTGCGCCCGCCGGGTGCTGCCAGCTCGGGGCGCCCCTCTCTCTGGGAGCCGCCATGACAGCTTCTTCTCACCGGCTGTCACGTGGGACTTTGTTTTCAAGCCGCTGCATGCTGGGAAAAGGGGGCGGGGCGTGGGGTGAGTGACAGGCAGGAGCCACGTGACCGGCCGCCGGGAGCGCTGCGTCACTGACTGGGATGAGGGGAGAGATTTCTGGCTTCTTTCTTCAGGAATTTAGGGGGGGGGGGGGTAAAGAAAAATGTAAGAATTTGTCAGATTAATAAGAAAGAAACAGTGGAGTTTAATTTTTACTGTTTTTAAGACTCACATGGACAAGCCCTTTAAGAAAAGGTGAGTGACCACTAATGCCACCACCAGAGCAGCTGCCACAGAGATAGTGTCTGACAACCCCGGGAGCTGCAGTGATGAGGCTGAGCTCATGCTCCTGGTTTTCCTTGGAGGAGGTGGTCCACGATGCTAATTTCATAACTTTTTCAGCTTAATTTCTTAAATACAAAGCTACCGTCGCTCATCTGTTAAATTCCACGTAGTGTTCATGTGGCTGTTTGTAAGGGGACGTTCACATGGTTGAATTTTCAGCATTCGAATCAATGTCAAAACTTCATCTTAAGGCTATGTTCACACGGTTTATTTGGGATGGATTTCGGCCCGTAATTCACGCAGTACAGCACCCATTACGGGCCGAAATCCATCCCAAAATAAATCCGTCCCAGTCATTACAGTAATCCACAGATCTCATACAGAACTATGGATTCCATCTCCTGTCCCTGCTCGCCAAAAACACAGAGAAAGTGACAGGTCAATTATTCACGGCGGTTAAGGCGCCGTGGATAATGAATGTCTATGGGGCCAGGGACCTGCTGCCAAGCACACAGCGTAATTGCGGGCAAAATTCGTCCCGTAATTTCACCGTGTGAACATAGCTTAAAAGCTCCTCAAAAGCGCTTTTTTAAACAAGGTTTTCCAACGCTGTTTTCTTTCTGAAACAATTCTAGTAACATGTCAAAATTAGTCTAAAGAAAACCACAAAGGGGGGCACACAATGGTGAAGGTTGTAGAAGAAAACTAATAAATAAAAGCCATTTTGCTCACCTCTCGAGGTTGCACTCCTATTTTAGAGGCACAACTCTCATATGCGTTTACAGGGCTTTGGGGGTGCCGTAACCCTTATCATGGCTGCCGCTGGTCTGTTCAAGTTTGGCGCTCGGATGGATGCTGAATCGATGTAGAAACAGAAGGAAAAATGGCGGACCCGGCGTACGTGAGATTCCGATAAGAGCCAAGGTTGCTGACTATTAATAAGTTTCTTTTATTCTTAAAAAGTGCAGGGGTGGTATGCCCACACACCATTAAAAACCAGACGATTTAAAACCCAAATGCATTTCTCGCTGTACACCAGCGCTTTTTCAAGGGTAATGATTACCCTTGAAAAAGCGCTGGTGTACAACGAGAAACGCGTTGGGTTTTAAATAGTCTGTTTTTAATGGTGCAAGGGCATACCACCCCTGCACTTTAAGAATAAAAGACACTTATTAATAGTCAAAATTAGTCTATGGGGATTTTTAGCATTAAAAATGCTTCAAGAATTGACATAAAGCTTATTTTTAGTGCCCAAAACACCATCCAAAGAAGCGCTTTAAACCTCGTCGGGTGTGAACTACAGCGCTGTTTTACATAGGAATCAATGAAAATGAACCGAGGGTGTTCTGGAGGCTGTTACAGCGCTATATTGGGCGAGGAAACACTTCGAAAACTGCATCAGCAGTGTGAACTTACCCTAATATCACTACTGGAAGGGTAAACACAGAGCAGCAGTGACCACTGTAGCATTAGAGCTGCACAGTTTAGTGGTTAGTTAAAGGGGTTGTCTCGCTACAAAGAATAGCTTTCAAATTGTAGAGAACACAAAATAAAGACATTTTCCAAATATATTGCTTTGTTCCTCTGTTTTCCCTAAGGAGATACAAGTGAATTTATGACCTCCCTGGCTATTTCAGTTCCCTCAGTAACTGACCTGTAAACAATTCTCCCCCTGCTGTTTGTTCAATGAGATAACAGTGAGGGATGTCATCACACAGGTCAAAGCAGTGTCCATGCTGCTGAGCAGTAAAAAGCTTGATTTATGTAAAATAAACAGAACTGTAATTAGGGCTTTTGTTTTGGGGATCAGATAAAGCCTTCTGAGAGCAGTTTGAAAAGCCTCTTAGCTAATCTGATCTAATTAGCAACTGAAAGCACTGAGCTGTATGCAAATGAGTCAGTCTGAACCAGGAAGTGACAGAGTATTTCATTCATGCATTCTGTGAAACTCTGTAGGGAGACAACTCCTTTAACTCCTAGACATACTCTTCAAGGGAATGTGTCATTAAAAATGACTTATTGTTAAACTCACATTTTTGTGTTCAACACATTTTTTAAAGAATTTTTGGTTATTTTTTTTTTTTTAAGTTTTCCATATCACTTTCAGTATTTTTTTTTTCTTATTCAAAAAGTTTATTGAACAAAACAAAAAGGTAAAAGAACAGAGTTTTACAAAGGTTTTGCGCAACAAATAAAGAAAGAAAGCATATAACAAACTGCGTCAAACAGAGCCTTCGCTTTTATTTCCTGTTTTATATAACTTGAAGTCTTATATCATCATCAGCAAAAAATATGAAGACATAATAATTTGAGCATAATGAAACAGGCACATCTAGTACCGACAATAAGTAATTGGTAAGTAGCAAACTAAAAAGAGACTATGTTAAACAAGCTACATGTGGCCTCTAACTTCAAAAGGGACTGTGTCCCAAATGAGAAAATTAAGGCAGGATAAATTTTCAGGCCCTAGGGCTAAGGCCATGTTCACACGGCTTAAAATGGGACGTATTTCAGTCTAATTATGCGCCGTAGTGCGCAAATTATGGCTGGAATACATCCAAGTCATTACGGTAATCCACAGATCTCATAGAGAACTATGGATTATGTCTCCTCTCCCTGCTCGGCGAATCCGCCGCAGGGGGAGATAAGTGACAGGTGAATTACCAACGGCGTATACGCACCCCTGGCAACGATAGTCTATGGGCCGGCGACGTGCCAGCCTCCCGCCCCGGTCCACACGGCGTAACTACGCCCCGCAAATAAGCCTTGTTAACATTGCCAAACAGATAACACATACCGGACAATGACTTACACTTACTTTCATACAACAAAAACAAAAAAAGGGGGGAGGGGAGAATGAAAACTTCTAGATCTATTTTCAATATTTTTTTAAAAAAGTCTTAAGTCCTGCAGTTTTCACTTTGGCCACTAAGCCTAATAGTCTAACACTTCCTGTTCTGTACAGAAAGATTCTCAGTCGTCTGCTCATTATCAGCACAAAGCGGGTCAAACTGAAAAGAGACACCAGTGTGAATAGATAACACAGGATCCACCAGTCACAAGAGGAGATAGTTACAGTTCACCCTTTTACCTCCATGCAAAGTACAGTGACTTCTTCCCAGGTCACAGAGCAGGACTAGAAAACTCTCCTATAGAAGTCAAATGGGACTGAGTCAATCTTAAGTCTCCTATGTGCATGAAGCTACTGTAAAGCATCTCTCTGCCTGCTGTTAAAGCAGTGCAAACAAGGCCTAGTGGCCAAAGTGAAAACTGCAAGACTTAAGAAGTATTAAAAAATATTGAAAGTGATATGAAAAATAAAAAAATCCTAAAAAATATGTTTTACATAAAAAAGTGAATTAAACAATGACCTATTTTTTGACGACACATTCCCTCAAAAGGCTGGTGGCAAACTAAGGGTCCAACTGAACAGTCAATTTCCCATCAAAAATATAGCAAGTCCATTGCAGAGTGTTAGGGTATGTTCACATGGCTTATTTTGGCGTGTATTGTACTTTGCCACAATTGCAGCAAAACAGGGGCGCCGCAATTGTGGCAATGCATAGCTCAGAGAGTTATGGATTACGCATCATCTCCCTGCGTGTATAATATGATCTTATTCTACACGCGCGGAGGGGGGGGGGATGCGGAATAGACAGGTCAATTGTTAGCGGCGTTTACATGTTGCTGACAATGCATGTCTATGGGGCCAGCCGGCCGCTATTCAGACCTCACTGACTGTTTTGCATAAAGCAAAGGCTTATGGGAAAAGAGCTGAGGAGCTCCACAGCGCCCTCTATTGGATGTAGTTGTCCTCAGTTCACATGTAGCTCACAGGAGCCTAGCAATGTGATAGAGATTTGAGCCAAACCAGTTAAGTCCAAACTACAGACAGCTGTTTCGGGGTATTTGCTCCTCATCAGTGCAGTGTAGAACTTACGGGTTTATTTAGAAAATGTTAAAAATCAAAAGGCCTGCAGACTAGCATACTGCCTCTGACGCATTTCAAGCTATCATGAGCTACAGTACCTACGATTTAAAGCTCATGATAGCTCGACACGAGTCAGGCGGAGCACACTAGTCTGCAGACCTTTGATTTTGTTATTTGGACACAATTCAGACGGATGCTCTTTTTTTTTTTTCTTGCTGCTATTGGAGAGTTCCATCGTCTCTGGAGTCCAAGAGACCATCCTTGCACCAGTTTTACTGGGCCATGAAGTAACACTTGAACGGCCTCAGAGGCGGTAAGGGGGATAATGTCCCTTCGGTTTTTGTACTAGGAATTGATGGTTACTATTAATCTCCCTGCAGCTCTCTATGAATACTGAGTCTCCTGTACACAAGAGTTTGGTTATTGAAGTTTGCTCTGGAATGTATCAGAGAAGAAAAGTAACAGAGTCCCAAAAGTATATGGCATCCCCATAGGTTTCCTTGTTGTGGAAGGTTGTCCCTGGTTCCAAGGAATAACTTTTTGTATTTTAGTGTGATCTATTAAAGCTTAGATTTTAGCCACTTGCAAAAGATCATGACTGTGACCCTGTCTGCCTGCAAAACCGTACGGCCGATAAGATCATTGTTGGCCGTATGATTTTGTAGGTATACAGCTTGCCAAACTTATCAGATGGTAAAAGGGTTTTCTCACCAGCACAGGTAGCATCAGACTCATTGCAGCACTGATTAAAGGGGTTGTCTCACTACAAGGATTGCTGATTTTTATGTTAAAGACCTTTTCTTGCTAAACCAACTGGATCAGGGATAGGAGACCTTTCTCTGCTTTCCACTTTAGTCATCAAAAATTTGCTATGCGGTTTAAAAATTGCCTGCCAAAAAGGTCCAATATTTGGGCAGCCCCATCATATAAGTAAAAGGATTCCAGGTGGAGCAACGCATCTCCAACACGTACCTGCAAATTTATGCAGGTGATCTGACAAGAGCTTGTCACTTCTGTACTGGACATATCCTAAAATAGAAGGCTTAAAAACTTTAATAAAAATCTTGCAAAAACAAGTCACTTTGCAATATGTGTCCATTAACATTGTCCTACCTATTCCTAGATATCCCCTCTTGTATGGGCTGCATCAGCTCCTCAGGTCGCTATAGCTACAGACCTGACTTCTACTGCAGCCTAGTGGAAGCCAGTAAACACACCCCTGAATTCAAAGTGAAACCAAGAAAACAGGACTGGAGTGAGATGAATCAATGTAGTGAGACAACCCCTTTAACACTTAGCTTGTCTGTGACTAGCTGAGCATTACAAGGACATGTGCAGGAGATTTAATCTGTAGTAAACAAAGCTACAGACTTCCAAGGAGTGAAAACAAGTGCTCATCAAAAAGGTTAAGCTAATCGTGTTAGGGTATACTCAGAACATGTTTTGGGCATATTTCACCATGAAATACATGCCAAAATAATGTGCAAGTACACTTCAGACTAATGAAATCATTTATATAAATGTATATTTTCCTTTTTTTTTTTTGCACATACCTAAAAATGAATGGACATATCAGTCCTTTCAGGCGTATACACGCCATAAAATAATTATGTATAGAAAGGAGATATCTGCCTCAGGCCATTGTGCGTAATTTCAACAAAAAGCGGTTTACAGTGTGTACCTGTGTGTGCTGCAATACTTCACGTGAACTCCCTTAGATACCGTATAAACCCGGTACTCCGTCCGACCAGGGGGACGTCGTTCCCTGCTTTCTATGTAACCTAGAGTCACTTGTGTGCAGATAAAATCTGTTTTCTTGTTTTTGGTTAGAAAATTACAATCTATTTGGGATATAGATGAAAGTGAAAATGTAGTAGAAGACAGAGTAACACATTTCATTTTAGAAATCTCTGAAGTTTGTGTTCTAATGACATTAGTATTCATTTTGTCTAAATGAGCAAACTGTTGTAATACAAGATGTGTGATTTCTGTGCTTTTCCAGATAAATCATTTTTTTTTTTTTTTGAACAAACACAAAAAAAAAACCTCATGTCCAGGGCAATATCAAAAAAGCAATGTATTTGATAATAGTCTTGAATTACTTTTCCTTATAGGTTGAAAACTAATCTGTCGTGAGAAAACGCCATTTTTTTTTTAACAAAATATATATTTTAAAGATCAGCTGAAAAAAGATACGCAAAGAAACGATCAGAAATGAAGGTGCGTAGTATCGTTGGCCCATTCACCAAGTGTTCAGAGAAGACAGACAAAACACTAAATCCCGCACCATCCCTCGTGTGGTTTCTGTAGATTCAAACATCCCGAGACTACACCTTTGATGAAAGCCATGAGCAAAGTAAATACTCAAGCAAAGATCTACTGTACATTGTAATGGTGATAACAGCTGCCACCCAATGAAATCTAAAATCTATGTCTTGTCAAGATAGTGTTATCCCAAGTAAATGGGGGAAACTTCCAATTAGGAGTACATTTGCCCCATAGAAGCCTATGGGGGAGTTTGCGGTATCCCGCTGATTAACAAACGAAATGTGAAAGGGGCCTTATGCATATAAGGCCTGGGCGTCACTGAAGTAATTATAATGCCCATAGCATCCTGGTGCAAGAACGAACAAGTTGCATGAATATCAGATTAGCAATGGGCTGCCCTCACCATTAAAGGGGTTTTGCCACAAAGTAAAATTGATGTGGGAAACTTGCAAATTAAAGAATAAGCATTTTCTCCATTCATCATTATTAAAAATTCTGCACCATTTGTTTTAGCTGCTCCTTTATTGATCCATTGTTTACAGCTCATCTCCAGGGGATACGACCAGGGCTGAGAGCTCCTCAGTCCTGGTCGCACATGCTCAGACATCACTTCTCCTCTCAGGCAGCTACTGAGTGTTGAACCCCAGGTGCTGTCATTCTACTCCCTTCCTCTGTGCTCCTTAGTAATTAGTCAAACAGTGCAAATAAATAAAAAAAGAAACCTCAATGAGGTCTGTGCATTGATAAAGAGACAAAAAATAAAAAATCCACAGGTTTGGTTCCTGCAGGGATTTGAACCTAGGACCCTTGTGCTGCGAGGTGAAAGCTTTACCTCTGAGCTACATTGTAACTACTCACAGCTTTATACATAAACAGACCTTTGACTACAGAGAGGAGAGGCCTGGTGATGTCATCCTGCTGGGTCACATGATATGCAATTCAAACAAAAATCACACACGCCCCCTTCTGAGCACACAGAGCTGGATACAGGAGGTATGAAATGAGATCGTGGCAAAACCCCTTTAATTCAATCACATCCCACTGGGGAGGCAAAGCAGAATGCTACAGCAGCACAGAGTTTTACAAACCTTTATTTTCAAACAATATTTATAAATATTAAAGTTTTTACCCCCCCACCCCTCAGGCTGAAGTTTTACGTGGTCTTCTTGAAACCTTTCAAAATAGGATAAATGTTCTCAAAAGCTTCATAGATTTAGGACCGCTCTTTGGCGCCTACAAGATAAAGAGCAAAACATTTTAAATAGCACGACTTCCATCACTGTACCTGGTACGCATTAAAGGGAATGAGTCATCAAAAAATGACTAACTCGCATTTTTATGTAATACACATTTATAAATGGTTTATATTTTTTTTTATATTCCATATCACTTTCAGTATTTTTAATAATTCTTAAGTCCTGCAGTTTTTACTTTGGCCACTAGGCCTAATAATCATTTGACACGTCCTGTTCTGTTTAGAGAGCTTTTCAGCAGTCTGCTCATTATCAGCACAAAAAGGGTCAAACTGAAAGGAGACACCAGATAACACAGAATCCACCAGCCCACAAGAGGAATGTCACAGCTCCCCCTCTCCCCTCCCTTACAGTGAAAACTCTCCTATAAGTCTATGGGACAGAAATCTGTCTTAAAATCCTGATGTGCATGAAGCTACTGTCAAGTATCTCTCTGACTGCTGTTAAAGCAGTGCAAGCAAGAATGTCTTCCCCACAATCATATATAGACGGCCGAATAGAGAAATCTACAATCAGGAAATAAAAACAACTGAGAGCAAAAGAATATGGATCAGGGGCTTGAATAAAAAATAGGCGGCATATTCTCTTAGAGTTCTTAACGAGCACCCACCGACTATAAACGGCAGGTGGTGCAGGTCTACAGAAGTCTCTGCAGAGTAGGGGTTTTGCGGTTCAGAGTGCCAAAGCTGTGCTAGGAACAGAGCTGTAATTAACAGCTCTGTTCCTAGGGCAGTCTCTAAGGCTGCTTTCACAAAGCACAGTTATATACCTTTATTACCAGCAAGCTTTGTTCACGTATCTAAACTGTTTGGAAAGTGAGTCAGTGTGTTTGTATTCACAAGACTTCACACATAGTCATTGATTGTTTACTTGAAACACCTTTCTGACCTATTTAGCCAACTGAAAGATGCAGGTTATAAAGGCAGTTTAACTGGAGCACAGTTAAAACTGCACCAAAACTGCGCTGTGTGAAAGCTCCCTAAGTGCTGAGAAGCAGAGGAAGCTTTCACTCCCTGGCGCTTAACCCTTTGATTTGCCTGCTCCATGGGGTCTCCCAGTGAATGTCTGAACAGTCAGCCCTGGGGAATTACAGCCACAGGGCTGTCTGTTGAACAAGCCTGCAGTCAGGGCACACAGTGTGCTGCCCTGACTGCTTCCTGCGTCATACTAAGAAAACACACACTCGGTTTCCAAGGTAGCCACATGACCTTAAAGGGGTTTTGCCACGAAGTAAAATTGATGTGGGAAGTGTGAAAATTAAAATGTTTTCACCATTATTAAGAATTCTGCACTGTTTTTTTTTCTTTGCTGCTCCTTTAGTGATCCATTGTTTACAGCCCATCTCCAGGGGATACGACCAGGGTCGAGAGCTCCTCAGTCCTGCTCAGACATCATCTCTCTTCTCAAGCAGCTACTGAGTGTTCAAACCCCAGGTGCGCTCACTCTGCTCCTGTCCTTAGCAATAAGTCAAACAGTGCAAATAAAAAAAAAACAAACCAGGTTAAGTCCTTGAACCAAGGACCCTTATGCTGTAAAGCAAAAATGTTACCTCTGAGCTACAATGTAGCTCCTTACAGTTCTACACATAGACCTTTCTTTGACTAGAGAAGAAAGGCCTGGTGATGCCATCCTGCTGGGTTTGAACACTCAGTAGCTGCCTGAGAAGAGAGGTGGTCTGAGCATGTGCGACCAGGAGTGTGGAGCTCTCAGCCCTGGTCGTATCCCCTGGAGACGAGCTGTAAACAATGGATCACTAAAGGAGCAGCTAAAACAAAAACGATGCAGAATTTTTAATAACGACGAATGGTGAAAATATTTGTGATTTCATTTGCAAGTTTCCCACGTCAATTTTACTTTGTGGCAAAACCCCTTTAAGAAGTCTGCTCCAGTGTTAGATTACATATATACAAGTCTCACACACACAACCTTCCTTCTATATAGACATTTAAAACCTAGACTCTTACCTGTTAAAACAACCTTTCCAGAGACAAAAATAAGGAGCACAATCCTGTATATGAGGCCTGGAAACAATTCAGGTTCATAACTGTAGGCAAATAAAAAGCATAATAACTACAGCCAAGATAAGGATCAGTAGAAAATGAGCGGCGATGTTTAAAGGAACAGTACCATCAAAAAAAAAATAAAAAAAAATACAAAAATCAGGGGCGGTTGTGGGGAGCGGATTTTTTTTTTTATCCTACATCGCCAATTTATATCCACTTAAAAAATTTGACATGCGTGCAGACAAGGTGGACGAAATCCTATCCCCTAGAAATGAGGGCAGATGGCAGTTTCATTGGTTACAAAATCCATGCCAAAAAAAAAAAAAAAAAAGTCACCTTCAAAACATGCAGTCAGCAAGATTTTGTATTAAAACTA
Organism: Phyllomedusa bahiana; assembly: GCA_025379985.1. Classification (NCBI taxonomy): domain Eukaryota; kingdom Metazoa; phylum Chordata; class Amphibia; order Anura; family Hylidae; genus Phyllomedusa; species Phyllomedusa bahiana. The sequence goes on from JAODAL010000501.1 coordinate 91,769, forward strand.
TGAATGTGTATTTGTGGGATTTTAAAGTAGCCACATGTAGTTATACAGCGGTGGCCAAAAGTATTGGCACCCCTGCAATTCTGTCAGATAATACTCAGTTTCTTCCTGAAAATGATTGCAATCACAAATTCTTTGGTATTAATATATTCATTTATTTTGCTTGCAATGAAAACACACAAAAGGGAATGAAACAAAAAAAATCAATGATCATTCCCCAAAACTCCAAAATGGGCCGGACAAAAGTATGGCCCCTCAGCTTAATCTTGGTAGCACAACCTTTTAGCCAAAATAATTCCCAAACAAACCCGTTCGGGTAACCACAATGAGTTTTTACAATGCTCTGCTGAATTTTAGACCATTTTCTTTGGCAAAACTGCTCCAGGTCCCTGAGATTTGAAAGGCGCCTTCTCCAAACGGCCATTTTGAGATCTCTCCACAGGTGTTCTATGGGATTCAGGTCTGGACTCATTGCTGCCACCTTTAGAAGTCTCCAGTGCTTTCTCTCAAACCATTTTCTAGTGCTTTTTGAAGTGTGTTTTGGGTTCATTTCCTCCCTGGAAGCCCCAAAGGGACCTCTGATTGAGACCCAGCTTTCTCACACTGGGTCCTACATTATGCTGCAAAATTTGTTGATAGTCTTCAGACTTCATAATGGCATGCACACAGTCAAGCAGTCCAGTGCCAGAGGCAGCACAGCAACCCCAAAACATTGGGACCTCCGCCATGTTTGACTTTTAGGGACGGTTCTTTTCTTTGAATGCCTTTTTTTTTTCCTGTAAACTCTATGTTGATGCCTTTTCCCAAAAAAGCTCTACTTTTGTCTCATCTGCCAGAGAACATTTTTCCCAAAACGTTTTAGGCTTTCTCGGTAAGTTTGGGCAAACTCCAGCCTGGGTTTTTTATGTCTTGGGGTAAGAAGTGGGGGCTTCCTGGGTATCCTACCATACAGTCCCTTTTTTATTCGACGCTGACGATAGTAAAGGTTGACACTGTTGTCCCTCGGGCTGCAGGGCAGCTTGATATTGTTTGGATGTTAGTCGAGGTTCTTTATCCACCATCCGTACAATCTTGCGTTGAAATCTCTCGTCAATTTTTCTTTTCCGTCCACATCTAGTAAGGTTAGCCACAGTGCCATAGGGAGGTTTGCCACAGTGCCATGGCTCACATCAGGAGGTTAGCCACAGTGCCATGGGCTTCATCGGGAGGTTAGCCACAGTGCCATGGGGCCCCACATCTAGGGAGGCTGCCACAGTGCCATGGGCTTTACATCTAGGGAGGTTTTGCCACGTGCCATGGGCTTCAATTAGGGAGGTTAGCACAGTGCCATGGGGTTCACATCTAGGGAGGTTAGCCACAGTGCATGGTTCCATCAGGGAGGTTAGCCACAGTGCCATGGGCTTCACATTCTAGGGAGGTTAGCCACAGGCCATGGGCTTCACATCTAGGGAGGTTAGCCACAGTGCATGGGCTTCACATCTAGGGAGGGGTTTTTCCCCAGTGCATGGGCTTACTCTAGGGAGGTTAGCCACAGTGCCATGGGCTTTTACATCTAGGGAGGTTAGCCACAGTGCCATGGGCTTCACATCTAGGGAGGTTAGCCACAGGCCATGGGCTTTACATCTAGGGAGGTTAGCCACAGTGCATAGGGAGGTTAGCCACAGTGCCATGGGCTTTACAAACTAGGGAGGTAGCCACAGTGCTGGGCTTACACTAGGGAGGTTAGCCACAGTGCCATGGAGGTTTTGCCACAGTCCGGGGCTTACATCTAGGGAGGTTAGCCACAGTGCCATGGGCTTTACATCTAGGAGGTTAGCCACAGTGCTATGGGGAGGTTAGCCCATGCCATAGGAAGGTTAGCCACAGTGCCAGGGGCTTTACACTTCTTGATGACACTGCACACGGTAGACACAGGAAAAATTCAGGTCTTTGGAGATGGACTTGTAGCCTTGAGATTGCTCAGGCTTCCTCACAATTTGGATTTTTCAGGTCCTCAGACAGTTCTTTTGGTCTCTTTCTTTTCTCCATGCTCAATGTGGTCACACAAGGACAGGACAGAGGTTGAGTCAACTTTAATCCATGTCAACTGGCTGCAAGTGGGGATTTAGTTATTGCCAAACCGTTTGGAGCCACAGGTAAGTTACAGGTGCTGTTAATTACACAAATTTGAGAAGCATCACATGATTTTTCAAAACAGTGCCAATACTTTTGTCCACCCCCTTTTTTATGTTTGGTGGAATTATATCCAATTTTGGGTTTATGGGCAATTCTTTTTGTGGTTTATTGAAAGAAAAAATTAAATGAAGATAATACCAAAGAATTTGTGATTGCAATCATTTTCAGGAAGAAACCGAGTATTATCTGACAGAATTGCAGGGGGGGGGGGGGCAATGCTTTTGGCCACCACTGTAGATGCATATAGTCCGAACTTTGAAATGTAACACTACGGCTATACACATTGAGCTGGCTTGGTGGGTACATAAGGTATGTGATAGGCTGTCTGCACACATTGCTTGTTGCCATTATGAGCAAGTGATTGTTTTGTCAGAGTTGCAAAAAGGGATGATTTATTTTTTTGGAGGGGGTGGTTAAAAGGGTGGTAACATTTCTGAATCTGCGCAGGTTGTGATCTTTCTGTGCTGCTGGGGTAGAGTATATAAGTGATGTGAAGACTAGAGAGCACAACCTGCTTGGTTACAGATGTGCAGGGTATATAGACTGACCACCGTTGAGCAGCTCGCTGATTAAAGGAACCAGGAGGTGACCAGAGGGGTGTCTAAAACAGATAAGTAAACCCTTCTGTGTATGGGGCTCCTAGGCACACAGATGTTCACTGCACGTCTGCTAATGACATTGCATCTGCAGACAAAGCTTTAATTTTCATGGCAGTATTGGAACTGAACCTCTGCTAATAGGCAAAGGTTTGAGTGACATTTTCTGCTTCAAACAGATGGGTGCTAGGCAGGCTAGAAACAGAACAAACACCCTGCAATCATTGCTGGAAGATCACAAGCTGGTGGTAGCAATGTTATGGTCTAGGAGGGAGGAGATGTTATGGCAGTCTCTGGGCCACTTATTCATTTGGAAAGAACTTTCCATGCAGATCATGTACACCCATACTGGGACCTTCCAGTAAGACAATGTGACATCACATGGATAGAAATGTATGACAGTCAGAAGAGCATGACCAAGACTTCCAAGTACTAGTCTGGCTCTCTTATTCCACAACCTTGAACCCATTTAAAAAGGGTTGTATCATTTAATTAAATGGTCTTCAGAATAAGGGAGCAGTGAAAACAACAACTTTGCAATTGGTTGTCATTTGAAAAGCTGTCTTGTTTTACTGTCTCCCTTATCTTTGTTTTCTGTAATCACTGTTCCCCAGTGCTGGTTGGATTCCTCCTCCTTTCATTTCATTGGCTGATGGCTCTACTAATTTACATTCTGTTTGGCCCCCCGGTCATTCACAGGGCGTGCATTCCTGCCTCTCACTCAGAATAAGGGGTCGGCAGCATTTCACTCTGCACAGACAGGAGCTGCACAGTAACTCTGCAGCTGCTTCTTCAATCAGAAAACAGCAGAATTGTGCTCAGTGCCTAATGCTCTTGCGTGTAAATATATAAGGGAGATGCATCTGTGCTCTAGATGAGTTCATAGAAGACTGGATTCAACTGTAACAAACCTCCAGCTGCGAGAGGAGAGAAGAAGATCAGTGCTCTGAGTTCATAGAAGACTGTCTAGGCTGAATGCAGGGCTGTGGTATGTAAACAAACAGCTCTTACAAAATAAGACTGCACAGGGAGAGGACCGTGACGTGGACTCAGAGAAGGAGAGAGGGGGGGGGGGGGGGGGGGTTTACATACTGACTCGGGAGCGAGCATGAACAGTGAAAGGGGGGGGGGGTGACATCAACCTCCTTCAGTTAAACACCCAGCTGGGAGGGGAAGAAACGCCCCTGGATGTCAGAAACTGAGAAAATCAAGCTTCAAGAAAACAGCCGAACTGATGAAGCGATACATCCCCTTTAAGCATTTGCAGGAGCACCTCAATGATGGTGTTTGGTCTATGGATCCACCAGCAGCTCTGGGATGCTGTCTGCATGGCTCCAAATACTGGTGACAAGCTACCAGGACCTTATTGAGTTACTCTGAGTATGTGCAGCTGCAGTCCGTACTGCACGCAGATTACTCTGGATAGCAGTTGCTGGTCATAATAATGTGACTGAACTGTTCATAGGCGATTCACTTTACAAGCTGTATGGAGACCTTTTATCAATTTAGTGACCAGGGCTACATGGTAACCGTTAAACATTCACAACTGTGCAGTCATTTTATGGATTTACAACCCAATACTTTTGGCTGTTCTAGAAATCTGGCAATGCACATCCATTCATTGATCTAGAAATAAGTAAAAACAGTTATGGATCAGCTATAGGACAAGGTCTTTACCTGCTGAACTGCTGGTGGGTCAGTACCAGACCTTCAAGCCGTATCGGGAACCTCACATCACAGCTTCCCACCATGTTCTGTATTTTGAAGTCAAGAAATTTTGCTGGAAAACCCAGTTTTTGTACAACACGGGCATACTTCCTCGCCGCCAGTCTGGACTGCTCTTCACTGTTAAGACATTAAGATGAATACGAAACCTTATGCAGATTGGTCTGTGTAGACTAACTCTAAACTCAGATGTGCAATGCAAAGCATTGGGGGGAGAAGCAGAACCGTAGCCACAGCATCTGAGCCAAAAGGTGGATTTTAAGCGGTAACTTTTATTGCATAAAAACGTACATTGCATTCTAATGTGTTATTTTATTTTTTGCCATATGCAAGATTCCTGCTCGTTTCCTCTTGGTGCCTGGAAACCTATTCGAATTAGGCCTTGACATGTACACAAAGCAAGAAAACCAGAATGAATTCAAAGAAGGTACACATTCAGTGACATCAAGTGGAAATCTAGAAAACTAAGGAATGGATATAGCAAATGAATTAAAGAGTTGGACAAATTGCTAATATTCAAGGATAAAATTTTAGAACAAAACTGGAAAGCAAAGTATAGAGTTTAGCAAGAACTCACCTGAAGAAAAAAAAAATTTAAATCTATAAAAATAGGCCAAAAGTGATGTCATTGTATGTTCTTTAGCTCTAGAACTGTAGCACCATCTTTGATGGTTAGGGCCAAGTATTGCATTCAATATATTGTGTCATCAAAAAATGACATTGTTTAAGACATTTTGTAGGAATTTTTGGTTTTTTTCTTTTTTAATATTCCAAATCACTTTCAATATTTTTTTAAATAATTCTTAAGTCCTGTAGTTTTCATTTTGGCCACTAGGCCTAATAATCGTCTGACACTTCCTGCTCTGTTTAGAGAGCTTTTCAGCAGTGTCCTCATTATCAGTAACAGCAGGGTCACACTGAAAGGAGACACCATTGTGTACAGATAACACAGAATCCACCAGTCACAAGAGGAGATGTCACAGCTCCCCCTCTCTCTCCCTTCTCAGGGAAAACTCTCCTATACAAGTCTATGGGACAGAATCTGTCTTAAGTCTCCTATGTGCATGAAGCTACTGTAAAGCATCTGACTGCTGTTAAAGCAGTGCAAGCAAGAATGTCTTCCCCACAATCATATATAGTCGGCCGAATAGAGAAATCTACAATCCGGAAATAAAAACGACTGAGAGGAAAAGAATATGGATCAGGAGCTTGATTTAATAAGAAAAAAAGAAAAAGCGACATATTCCCTTTGATCTTACATTGTAAGTACTCTTATCAACTGCTCTGTAAGATCAGAAAATTACGTTTCACAAGAAGCCTGCATCAATTATTTTCTGTATTTATAGTAACTACACAGTTTAGCATTCATAATAATTGGTCACCAGTACATACTAAGGGATTGCTAATATTAGAACATAATATATTATTAGGAACGTACAAAACTTTAAGATTAGTCTCACCTTTATTCAAGTTACAAGATAAGCTTTTGTACTACTATAGGTTAAGGTCATTTTAGTAATCACATGATTTCATGTACCATGCTCCGTATAAAGACGGAAATTCTGAGGGTTTTCTTTCAGAGATATTTGGTTTCATCAAATGATGAGTTACTGCTCTCCTGCAGTAGCCAGCAGGCCATCAACCAAACTACTGATGCCTTAGGGCTTATTCTCACTGAGTTTTCACTCTGTTACAGCCATCCCAGGGACCGACAGGACGGACCCAGAGACTGATTTAACAATTAGCAGTGAGATTATCACTGGGGGCAATGAGGAAGATGCAGCGGTGTTCACATGAGAGATCGTCGCTGCATCTTCCTCATAGCCCGCAGTGATAATCTCACTGCTAATTGTTAAATCCGTCTGAGTCCGTCCTGTCGGTCCCAGAGACAGATCTAAAAAGCGCTTGTAACACGGTGTGAAAACTCCGTGTGAACAACCCCTTAGGATAATAGAATATAACCAACACACTGTAGTACGCGGAAGTTACAGTGGTGGCCAAAAGTATTGGCAAAAGTATTTGCAACTCTGACAAAACAATCACTTGCCCATAATGGCAACAAGCGATGTGTGCAGACGGCCTATCACATACCTTATGTACCCACCAAGCCAGCTCAATGTGTATAGCCGTAGTGTTACATTTTAAAATTTTGGACTATATGCATCTACAGTGGTGGCCAAAAGTATGGGCACCCCTGCAATTCTGTCAGATAATATTCAGTTTCTTCCTGAAAATGATTGCAATCACAAATTCTTTGATATTATTCTCTTCATTTATTTTGTCTTCAATGGAAACCACAAAAAGAATCGTCATAAAGCCAAATTGGATATAATTCCACCAAACATAAAAAAGGGGGTGGACAAAAGTATTGGCACTGTTTGAAAAATCATGTGATGCTTCTCTAATTTGTGTAATTAACAGCACCTGTAACTTACCTGTGGCACCTACAGTAACAGGTGTTGGCAATAACTAAATCACACTTGCAGCCAGTTGACATGAATTATGGATGACTCAACCTCTGTCCTGTGTCCTTGTGTGACCACATTGAGCATGGAGAAAAGAAAGAAGACCAAAGAACTGTCTGAGGACTTGAGAATCCAAATTGTGAGGAAGCATGAGCAATCTCAAGGCTACAAGTCCATCTCCAAAGACCTGAATGTTCCTGTGTCTACCGTGCGCAGTGTCATCAAGAAGTGTAAAGCCCATGGCACTGTGGCTAACCTCCCTATGGCACTGTGGCTAACCTCCCTAGATGTAAAGCCCATGGCACTGTGGCTAACCTCTCTAGATGTAAAGCCCATGGCACTGTGGCTAACCTCCCTATGGCACTGTGGCTAACCTCCCTAGATGTTGACAGAGCCCGCAGCACTGTGGCTAACCTCCCTAGATGTAAAGCCTATGGCACTGTGGCTAACCTCCCCATGGCACTGTGGCTAACCTCTCTAGATGTGGACGGAAAAGAAAAACTGACGAGAGAGATTTCAACGCAAGATTGTGCAGATGGTGGACAAAGAACCTCAACCAACATCCAAACAAGTTCAAGCTGCCCTGCAGTCCGACGGTACAATAGTGTCAACCCGTGCTATCCGTCGGGGGCTGAATGAAAAGGGACTGTATGGTAGGATACCCAGGGAGACCCCACTTCTTACCCAGAGACATAAAAAAAAGCCAGGCTGGAGTTTGCCCAAACTTACCTGAGAGCCTAAAACATTTTGGAAGAATGTTCTCTGGTCAGATGAGACAAAAGTAGAGCTTTTTGGGAAAAGGCATCAGAGTTTACAGGAAAAAAAGAGGCATTCAAAGAAAAGAACCTGGTCCCTACAGTGACACATGGCGGAGGTTCCCTGATGTTTTGGGGTTGCTTTGCTGCCTCTGGAACTGGACTGCTTGACCGTGTGCATGCCATTATGAAGTCTGAAGACTACCAACAAATTTTGCAGCATAATGTAGGGCCCAGTGTGAGAAAGCTGGGTCTCCCTCAGAGGTCATGGGTCTTCCAGCAGGACAATGACCCAAAACACTTCGAAAAGCACTAGAAAATGGTTTGAGAGAAAACACTGGAGACTTCTAAAGTGGCAGCAATGAGTCCAGACCTGAATCCCATAGAACATCTGTGGAGAGATCTCAAAATGGCAGCTTGGAGAAGGTGCCCTTCAAATCTCAGGGACCTGGAGCAGTTTGCCAAAGAAGAATGGTGTAAAATCCCAGCAGAGCATTGTAAGAAACTCATTGATGGTTACCCGAAGCGGTTGTTCGCAGTTATTTTGGCTAAAGGTTGTGCTACCAAGTATTAGGCTATGTTCACACGGCTTAACTGCGGGTCGTAATTTCGCCCCGCAATTACGCCGTGTAGACGGGGGCGGGGCGGGAGCGGGGGAGCGAGCGGGGGGCCGGCACTTTGCCGGCCCATAGAGAATCACTGCTAGCGGCGTGTATACGCCGCTAGAAAGTGACATGTCACTTCTCTCCCCCCGCGGCGGATTCGCCGAGCAGGGAGAGGAGATGATGTAATCCATAGTTCTCTATGAGAACTGTGAATTACCGTAATGAATGGGCCGTTTTCAGCCCGTAATTTGTGCACTCCGGCGCGTAATTACGGACCGAAATACGGCCCATTTTAAGCCGTGTGAGCATAGGCTTAGGCTGTGGGTGCCAATACTTTTGTCCAGCCCATTTTTGAAGTTTTCGGTGAAACGATCAATGATTTGATTTTTGTTTCATTCCGTTTTGTGTTTTTTCATTGCAAGCAAAATACCATAACTGAATATATTAAGAATTGCAAGGGTGCCAATACTTTTGGCCATCACTGTAGTGTCTTGGTGTTGCTACTCCAGCCCTACCTACCTCTTTGCCCCAGTGCAGACCATCTTGCCAGAGCTGAATATCAGTGCTGTTGTCCTGGGTTCACGAATTCGCATGATAACTGCTGCAAACCTCTGAAGTGAGCATACAAATAAAATTAGCAAGAAATAGGCGCTTTGCACAGCACAGAAGACCAATTTACCAGGTTACATATTGTTCTTACCTTTGGGTTGTATTCTGCATTTCTAGCATGCAGAGCTATCTTCTTCAAATCAAGCTTACAGGCCAAGTTCACAGTGGATACAATATTTCTGGGGGAGAAGATAAGAATTTACGTAGAAGCTGGGCCAACATTTGCCAATGCAAATCTCCACACTTACCCAGAATCTGCTTTAAAATTAAAGTGTCAATTTAAATAGTTTTCCCAACACTAGTTTTAAATTCATGTCTTACAAATTTTACACAAAGTCAGCAGTATTTTTTGCTTAAACCTATAGCCAAAATCTGTACCAGTTGGTACAGATTTTTCTGCCGAGTCAATGTAAGTTTTAGTATGGCCATCAAAGGACTTAAAACTAATATATTGTATTAAAATGCACCTACAAAAATTTAATGCATGTAAAACAAGTGTTAAACTTACTCAGAAGAGTCAACGGGGAATGCAAAAAAAAAAAAAAAAAAATGCATGAAATTTCCATGTATTTCGGTGTAATATGTAAGAAAAATAAGAGAATTTAAATAAAATTAAGTTTTGCAGGTACTGCATTAAAACAAAGCCTTTTCTACACATTACAAACTCACCGCATGTAAACAACCTAAATCTGCAACTGGTGCCTATTTAAGCAAAAAGGTGCACATTTTTATAGCCAACACATGTGAGGTTACCCTAAGGGTAGGTTCACACTGCTGAGACTAGTTAACCTTCCATACCATGTGGAAGCTAAATTGGCCTCCAGATTCTGCATCAAATCCACATAAACACTTGAAAATCCTCCTCTAAAATCCAAGCTGAATCAGTGTGGATTCACACATCAATTCTGATCTAAATCCGTGCTGAAATTCAGTCCTGACATGAGGGTGATGGGCAATCAGCTGTGTGAACATAGGCGAGGTCCACACAGCAAAGTGAAAAAGCTGTCCAAAACCCAACAGCATTTTCACTTTGCAGGACCACGCCGATTTATTTTTTGGGGAGTTTTTTTGTACAAAAAAAACAGCAGCTCAATTCCTGGCAACCCAGTACATTAGGGCTGTGGGAATCCTACGTCATTCCCATGGAATATAGAACATGTTCTATAGTCAGACGTTTCCTTCAGTAAAAAAAAAAAAAGTGTAGACTACAGCATGGATTTTCGATTGAGGGCTACAGTGCTAGGTACGGTTGGCTTTTCAGCAGATTCTAATACTGAATTCGCTGGAAAGAGGACTAAAATCCTGTGCTGTGTAGACCAGAGCTGTGGAGTCAGAGTCATCATAAAATGGACCGACTCCCAAAATATAGAATAAGTTGGTCCAGTTAGTTTGATGCAGTGCAAAGAGCTAGAGAAATTGGGTCCGGCTGGTGCTACTGCTCCCATATCTTCAGTCTTATCACATGAGGAGTGTAATTGATGACATGGAGCAGGCAAAGCGCTGCCCCAGGGGAAAAGATTCCGCTCCATGGCAAACAGATTTCAGCAAAATTTTTAATCTGCTTTCAAAGAAGTAGAAGAGTTCAACCTTTCATCAAAGCTGACTGTGGCTGAGGCAATTCCTTTATACCCTGACATTTTTAGAGATGCTGCCCCTGTGGTCACCGCTTTGCCCCGAACCCAAGTTAGTGTAGAGAGGCCGTTCTCTAGCCTGGAAATAATGAGATCAGATGTGAGGTCATGTATGCAGGATCTGATGGAGGCGATACTATTTCTCAGAACAAATTCAGAGACTCCACAAATGTTCCCTCAGTATTTTGCATATTTACAATTTTTTGTGTTCTCAAGTCATATTCAATAAATATATTTTACACTGACGAGCAAAAGGGTAACAATGTTTTGAACTTGAGACTTTCAGGCTCCATATCTCACCATCCACTACAGCTTTGTACATGAGGCTACTGTAACTTTATATACAGTCATCTTACACATAAATTTGACTTGCAAGTATTTAGCATCTGCTCAGTTCTGCAGATTCTTTCCTGTAACTGCATTGTTACCGTTTTGCTCCTAAAAATCAAAATGTTAATTTTTATTATTTTGTAAGTTTTTGGGAAATCCACCTTTGGTTTTCAATACTGCCTGAATCATTCTGGGATCTGAATCAGATTCAAGCAGGTCTTAACTAAAATCTGATCCCAGGTCTCCTCTACACGTTCCCAATGTTGGTGCAGACTGGACTTGGATACAAATACAGCTTTTTCTTCAGTTCTACCCACAAGTGTTCAAAAGATCAAAACATTGTTATCCTTTTGCTCGTCAGTGTCTGTTCTACCTAAATAGCTTGATTATTGTATCATAAGGTGATAAACAGCCTGATGGGACCATTTTACTACAGTAAAGTTATCACTTAAACATGCGCCGTGTATGAGGGAGTCGGAGGTTTGGGAAATTGAGGAATCAGAGTCGTGGCTTTGGCTTGCCGACTCCACAGCCCTGGGATTTCACATTTATCGTTGCTGAAATTCAGTCCTGACGTGAGGGTGATGGGCAATCAGCTGTGTGAACATAGGCAAGGTGCACACAGCCAAGTGAAAAAGCTGTCCAAAACCCAACAGCATTTTCACTTTGCAGGACCATGACGCTTTTTATTTTTTTTGGAGGGGGTGGGGGGGTGTTTGCACAAAAACCAGCTGTTCGATTCCAGGTAGCCCAGAAATTAGGGCTGTGGGAATCCTACATCACTTCCCATGGAATATAGAACATGTTCTATATTCTGTCGTTTCCTCCAGTAAAAAAATATAAAATAAAAAATTCCATGCTGTGTAGACTACAGCACGGATTTTCCATTGAGGGCTACACAGTGCTAGGTACGGTTGGCTTTTCAGCAGATTCAAAATACTGAATCCACTGAAAAGAGGACTAAAATCCTGTGCTGTGTAGACATCGCCTGAAAATAGTACTACAGCTTGCAATCTGTTTTAAAGGGATTTCTTTCTAGCAATAAGTTGCTCCAGCGCAGTGTATGTGAAGCAGTTGACAGGAGGATTTTGTTAGGATACATTCACATACCGGATTTGGAGGCCACTTATGGCACAAATTCAGTACAGAATCCACCTCAGAATCAGACTGCAATGTGCCTTACATAGCTTCTAATGGAAAATCCATACCCAGGGCCAGGACAGTGGGTAGGCGACCACCTAGGGCACCACTTTATCCCAGGCAGAAAAGTAGTGCAAGGAGGCATGGAGTGGGCTGAATGTTCCATTTGGGGAGCACTTCATGCCTTGTTTGCCTAGGGCACCAGGATACCTTGTCCCAGCCCTGTCCATACCACTGTGTACACAAAGCAGATTTTCTTTGGCGCCAAATCCTTTTAATCTCTGAAAAAGAATTGACAAGAGGCGAATTTCACACGAACTCCTTACTTCACATTGTACAGCCAGTCCTCGACTTACATCTGTCCCCTAGTTACAAACCAAGGCTTATGGGGAATGCTGACACTTGTAGTTCCATAGCAGATCGTAGCTGTTGAGCAACAAGTTACAGCATGCCACAAATGAGGTTAAATCTTAACAGGGACACAAACAGAACAAGTGGAAAAACCCCTCCCTGCAGTATCCAAAATGAAACTTACATTCGACTTGCATGCAAATTCAGCTTCAGAACAAACCTACATTCCCGGTCGTAACCTGGGGTCTGCCTGTAGTGTATTATGCTCAAAATCTGCATCAAATCCATGTCCAAAATCATATCTTGCCAGCATGGATTTCACACCGATTCACTGCTGCAAGTCAGCTGTGTGCGCTTACTCTAAGGCTAAATTCACACGGCTTAATTGTGGGGGCGTAATCACGCCATGTGTTCAGGAGCTCGCGGAGGGGGGGGGGGGGGCGGTGGCAGCAGCCGGCCGGTCCCATAGACATTCATTGAACTGTGGATTACCGTAGTTATTGGGGCGCATTTTGCCCCGTACGCTGTGAAATACGTCCCAATTCAAGCAGGCCTGCATTTATCTTGAAAATTTCTATCACTGGACAGGACATCTTTCTAATGCCCCTGATGAACCCTCGTCTATCGTGGAGGGGAAAACGCGTTGGGGTTGATGGGGATATGCTGAATTAAGGTGGTATAGATCTATAACCTTTCTTTCCTTGCGTACCCATACAGTATGGATTATACATACTGTGGTTTTGTGTGAACAGCATAAAACTGGCTGCTTTGACTTGTGATCTCTTTGAAGAAGGTATCTATTGCGCCCTGCATATTGTTATGATGCGTTGAAGCCACTTATTGGCTTTTTCTCTAAATACCTGTACAATATGGTGATTGTGAGTAGAATGATTTACGGTACATTATCTGACCTCCGTATTATATACGTTATTGTTTTGGGGGTAGTAGTGATATGTATTTTCTCATTAGTTTATATACCAAGCAATTTGCTGCAGCTGTTCACTTATGCCTCACTCTAGCGGTTAAATATAATATTGTTATCCCTATGTGATAGGCCTTTTTGATACTTTAGGATATCATCTAATATATGGAATATAGGGATAGAGACCGCTAGGGTTAATCGGGACGAATACCTGATCGATACTAGGGTAATGATAGGATAGTGATAGGGATAGTATTTGTTTAGTGGTAGTAGATCAGTAATTATCAGTTTATATTTTTAAAGGATTTAATAAAAGTTATATTTTAGAGTAGGAATTTACTATAAGATATTGCAGCAGCTGGAGCCATTTTTTTTTTTTTACACACTGGAAGGGGCATCAAAACCACATCCTACAAAGCAGTTGTATCACAAAAAGGGTCCAGGTCTCACCTAAGCCTAACAGTCTCAATTACATCTCAGTAATGCTGGGTTCATGCGCTCCCCAGATTTTTTGGAATAACCAGAGGTTAGATGTATCTGATATTAGAGGGGTGATCCATTTTCCATATATAGAACATTACAGATAAGGTTTGTCCAGATGGTCAGTATCTCCCAGAAGGGTCAGGCCAGCTCACCAGGACCATTGAACAGAGCAAGATTCTGAAACAAGACTGTTCAGGTCAAATAACCAATTTTCAGTCTCCTTTTTCAGGTGGGCACCATGTGTCCCAGACAAAATCTGAGGTTACAGTAGGTCCTTACAGATCAAGGAGAAGGCAATAGAAAGATTAGCATTTGAGTCAGAAATTAGTTCTTGGATGAGCAAAGCCAAACATTTTTTGAAAAAAAATGCTCATAGGTGCACACTGGTGTGGCAGCAATATACACAACACATTCCAAAAAACAGTAGCACACTCAACTAAAGAAACTATTAAAAGGCACATCGGATTTTTTGAAAAAGAATTTCTGTTATTTAGGATACATGAAAAACTGAGGTTTTTAGTTCACATTTTTGATCAAAACTGCTTAAGCCACCTCCAAAACTTCAACAGGACCTCAATGCAGGTGGGTCCTACACTAACTTTACCTCTTTAGGGCCTGTTCAGACCTCCACACTTCAGGGGGTGAAGGCACCAGCTACTAAGTACACTGCATCGATTTAAAAACCTGTGAAGGTGGGTGGAGTGCAGAAAATCAAAATGGAGGCAGCCACTCCCCCATACACAAGCTAGAAAACAATATTTGGCTTTGCACATCCAAAAACTTTTTTGAAAAAATGAACATAGGTGCACACTGGTGTGGCAGCAACATACATACACATTCCAATATCAGCAGCATGCTATTAACTAGCAAACTATCAAACGACACATAGGAATTTTTGAAAAAGCATTTCTGCTATTTAGGATACATGATGTTTTTGGGAGGTTCTTAGTTCTTTAGTTGATAGCGTGCTACTGATATTGGAATGTTTAGCATTTGAATAAAGCATCTAGGTCTTCCTCCATCATATGGCTCATATAAGTTACTTACTGTAATTGAGGAACAATACCAGAGGACTCAGAAACCGGAGTCATGGGAGTCATAGGGGTCATGGGGGTAATAGGTAAGGGGCAGAGATTAGATGCGTAATGTGAAGCATCTCTGTTCTCAGATGGGGTGAACGTCTGAGACAATCCAGAAGCGTCCATTCCAATCCCACTATCCTGCAGTTGTGAGGAATACTGCTGTCCATTTTTTCTTCATCAGGATTCAAGTCGTCAGGCAAAAAGCTCAGGTCTACTGACGAGAAATCCGCAGAGAGGTCTTTGGAATGGTCCAACGCAGAACCATAGGAGGTGATCGGGAGCGGCTGTACACTCAGGTCGTCATATGGCATCATCGAGGAGAACATGTTGGGCGTAGAACCAAGGTCATCCTGAGGAAGGGACAACAAAAATGCTTGATAGCATGTGAGGAAACGCCCCTCCCTCCACTTACAACACGTCAGTCTGTACATGATCTTTGCAGAATTCTAAACGCAAGGCTAATTCTACACAGCAATGTTAAAATGCAGCCCAAAGTTTTAATATTGCTGTACCTCAGCTCTTGGCACAGGTTTGCACCAAAACCCGCAGTCTGTTTTTTGGATTTCCCTCCAGCTCAGTACATTGGCTGAACAGGAACCCGATAGGTATTCATTGTAAGATTGAAGCCCCTAGAAGATAAAACATGTTCCAGGGGCTTCAGTAGAAAACTCGTGTTGTTTAGACTACAGCACAGATTTTCTATTGATGGCTAGAGAGCACTGGGTACAGTTGGATTAAAAATATTGAATCTGCTGAAGATCCAGTGCTGTGCAGACATAGCCTTAGGTTTTTTACATGATATAAGGGAATACCATAAAGCAGTCCACTAGTTGGCAATACCACCCGGATTACAAACTAAATGGGGTTGCCCAGCAGGGATAAAAAAAAATAAAAAAAGTCTAAAATGGGGCCAGGCCAAGGAGGGACAGACACACACACCTTGACAACTGTAGCTGATCATATGTACATGTAGCTGCTGCTCCCGCTTTCATCAGTTTTCTGTGCCAGGGCTCAGTCTGCCAAGACATTTTTGGGCTTCATACAGATTAAAGACAAACTGTCACCTACTTTATGCTGTCCGAACGACGGGCTGCATGAAATACCTGCAGGTTATCTGATCCTAAGGCCTCGTTCACACGGCTTATTTGTCCGCGGATTAGCACCGTACTCCGCGCCGGATTTGCACTGCAGTACGGCGCCAATCCGTCGGAGTAATTACGGTAATCCACTGCTCTCATAGAGAACAGTGGAATCTGTCGCTCCTCCCCGCTCGGCGAATCCGCCGCGGGGGGGAGAAAGTGACATGCACATTATTTACGGAGCGGACGCGCCATAGATAATGCATTGTCTATGGGGCCAGGAGCGGCGCCCCCGCCCCCGTCCCGTCCCTTATTCATGGCGGATTTGTGAGCT
Organism: Phyllomedusa bahiana; assembly: GCA_025379985.1. Classification (NCBI taxonomy): domain Eukaryota; kingdom Metazoa; phylum Chordata; class Amphibia; order Anura; family Hylidae; genus Phyllomedusa; species Phyllomedusa bahiana. Next base: position 108,048 of record JAODAL010000501.1, read on the forward strand.
CAATACGGCTCACAAATCCGTCGGGAATAAGCCGTGTGAACACGGCCTAACCATGTGGGTTTTACCCCGAAACGCTGCAGTGTTCCAAGGTAAAACACCCAGTGAAGTTGTGCAGGGGACAGGGAGAAGCGCTCTGCCCGGGATAGACGAGTCACATGTGAAGATTCTCTCTACCCCCCTCTTCTCCCTGCTTAACGGGCGTCTCTTTCCCATGTTTGTCTACAGAGAGAGAGCTGTCAGGGCGAAGAGAAGCCTCACATCGGACTCATCTCTCCCAGGGACAGTGGCTTTTCCCCACACCTAGCACAACTTCACTGGGTGTTTTACCTGGGAATGTCGCAGCGTTTCAGGGTTGATCTGTCCTTCACTCCCTACATCCAATCACTCGGCCGCTCCTGTCATCTGCACCTCAAGAACATCTCCACAAGCTGTCCTTTTCTCACTGTGGAAATAATCCAGACTGTTAGTGTAACTCCTTATTTATCGATCTCCCTCTCTGTAAACTCTCCCCTCTTCAATCTGTCCTGAAAGCAGCAGCCAGGCTCATCTTTCTTTCCAGCCGCTATACTGATGCCTCTACCCTGTGTCAGTCACTGCACTGGTTGCCCATTCAGTATAGGATAAAACAAACTCATCACTCTCACCCATAAAGCTCTCCACAGCGCTGCACGCACCCTACATCTCCTCCCTCAACTGTCTGAGTATCTACCCTGCCTGGTCTCTACTGATGATCTAAAATTACACTCCTCTCTCATCCAAACCTCCCATGCCCATCTCCAAGATTTTGCACGTGCTGCACCAGTTCATGCACCCCATATGATCAGGTACACTCACAACCCTCAGTTTTAAGTGCGCTCCGAAAACTCATTTTCTTAGGCAGGCTTACCAAGATCCCTAATCATTAACCCCCCCCAATTTCTGTCAAACACACATTCATCACTTCCTGCACTTGGCTTTCACAGGCACTTATCTGTGTGTGTGTGTGTGTATAATATATATATATAATATATATTATAAATTATATATATATATATATAGGATATTATATATATTATATATCAGTCTGGAGGGCAGGTTCATCCACTTTTTGTGTATACTACCCCATATGTATGTAACATGGCTGGACCATTGTAAACTGAGCACTTCTCACCCTTTGTCTCCCCCATACACCCTAATAGATAGTAAGCTTTTGGGAACAGGGGCCTCATACCTCGTGTCTGATCTGTAAGTACTGTAGCTTTTTACTGTGTAACATTTGTTTTTCTTGTCCGCTAATCGTGGAGAAAAGCCGCCCCCCTGTGGCCATCCAGTATTTGTCCTGTGCCGTGTAAATGGCCCCTTAGGGTATGTTCACACAGCCGATTTGGATGCCGTTTTCAAAGCATTTCTGCAGCCAAACTTCCCAAATGCCCCCAGCTAACTTTCATTGATTCCTATGCAACACGACGAGATTTTGTGGTCACGCTTCTTTGGACGCGGTTCTGGGTGCCAAAAAAGAAGCGTCATTTATTAAGGCATTGCCAACCCTGAAAATCCCCATAGGAATCAAGAGCTTCAAAACCTCAGCACAGTTTGTTAAGTAGTAATATTGTAAGCTGGTCAAGATAAAACCGTGCGTCCCAAAAACCTCTTCTGAAGAATTGTGTTTCAGCTGTGTGAACTTTCCCTTAGGCTATGTTCACACGGATTATTCAAGCCGTAATTGCAGGACGGATTTCGCCTGCAGTTACGGCTTGAATAAGGGGCGGGGCGGGGGAGCTGCTCGCCGTCCCCATAGAAAATGCATTATTTACGGCGCGTACGCGCCGTAAATAATGTGCATGTCACTTTCTCCCCCCGCGGCGGATTCGCTGAGCGGGGAGGAGCGACAGAATCCACAGTTCTCTATGAGAGCAGTGGATTACCATAATTACTCCGACGGATTGGAGCCGTACTGCAGAGCAAATACGGCGCGCAGTACGGCTCCAATCCGCGCCCAAATAAGCCGTGTGAACAAGGCCTTACGCAACACTAATAGGCTGATGAATTCCTAAACTGTCAAGTGGGTGGTCTCCGCCACTCAATTTCAAAAGAGGTGGCTGCCTAGGGTCACACCCTAGAGCAGTGGTGACCTTCTGTAATAACCTCTTGCACAGTCAAATGGGTGGTCAGCACTGCTCAGTGGGTATGAATCTGACAGCCTAGCGCAGAGATTGACACCTGGCGCTTGAAAGGTTTGCAATTTATAAAAAAACAACCACAAACTGGTGCTACACAGGTACCATATTACATCTAGAAATACCTATTTTTTTGTATACACTGCCCTCTATACTTCAGTCCATGCATAAACGAGATGAGGTTGCTGGTAATAGCGCTCATCACTTGGGCATTGTGTATGTGGCCCCCTTCCCCACCATACGCGACAGGGCCCTAACCCTATAGCCGCCAGTGTGGGTGTCCTGGCCCAAACACCAAAGGAGCTGAAAGTTTCAGTGTGGCCAGAGACAGGGGATGTGCCTGCAGCTTGGACAGTAAGGGTATGTTCACATGGTTTATTTTGGGGTGTATAGTATGGCCCGCAATTATGCAGAGTCTGTGGGAGTTGCGCTGATAGGCGCGTATTCCCGTGACGTGGGTGGCCGGCAACCCGCCGGCCCCATAGACAAGGATTATTCGCGCCGCGAATAAATGACGTAAATTATCTCCCCCGGCATACAATACGATCGTATTGTACGCCAGGGGAATAGGCGTAATCCATAGCTCTCATAAAGAACTATGGATTACCGTAATAATTGGGGCGCATTTCACTCGTATTAGAGCACAGTACGCTCGCAATACATGGCGAAATGCGTCCGAAAATAAGCCTAAAGGCAAGTAGCAAGATGAACTCCTGTCTAGCCACTTGACTTTTATGTGGAGATTTGACATGGAGGTTACGGACTCTGTGGGCCAGTCAGAGCCTGGGTTCAGAGATGGCATAGTGCATGTCACCTTTGGCATGCATGTTATATCACTAGTCTAGGAGCTCCTTAGCATAGTAGTGCTTAAACAGCTGACAAACTAAAAGGACTAGAAAATAAAATATATGTCCATTGGATTTTATTTTTTTTAAAAAAGGCAGTTGTTGGCCGGAAGTCAGTATGGGCAAGGCATTTGGGTGCAGTTTCTTGGTTAGCCGAAAGCTCTCCCCCAATCGCAGCATGCTCCTATTGTGGCATTTTTTTGTTCTTCCTATAGACCGCCATTTATCTGCACAGGAAAATAAAACAAACCACACATACACAACACACCAAGCACCCGCATCAGATCTGTGATTGGGGGGGGGTAGTGGAAATAAAAAAAATCCATGCACATTATAAGCATGAGGGAGCCCTAAGGGTATGTTCACATCCGGTTTTGATTCGAAGAACCACATTCAAAAGCTCTGTGTAAATCATATCCAAATCACAGGTGCGTGTTTGGCTAGAGTTTTAAATAGGGCGTCTGCTGCACAAACGGATCAAGAACTGAATGATTCTTTGAACAGATTCTAAAAGACGAATCAGGAAACACTCAGCTGAACGACAACGTGCGTTTTACATTGAAAGCAATGGAAAGCACACTACACATTGTTAGATGCATGTTTAGGGTCCAAAACATGGATCCAGACACGCATCTAAAAACATATCCCAACATGGAGTCACCACACAGTGTGATCATACCCTAAGGCCATGTTCACACGGTTTAAAATGGGCCGTATTTCAGTCCGTAATTACACACTATACTGCGCAAATAACGACTGGAAAACGGCCCAGTCATTACGGTAATCCACAGTTCTCATAGAGAACTATGGATTACGTCTCCTCTCCCCGCTCGGCGAATACGGCGTGGGGGGAGATAAGTGACATGTGAATTACTAGCAGCGTATACGCGTCGCTGGTAACGATAGTCTATGGGCCGGCGAGGTGCCGCCCCCCGCTCCCGCCCCCGCCCCACACGACATAATTGCCCCGCAAATAAGCCGTGTGAACATAGCCTAAGAGTTGTGAGGTTTCAGCCTTGCAAGAGCTGACATTGAGTGAACCCAGCCTCACACCCCAAAACTCAGAGAAGGTAAGTTCATTCTCGTAGTCATGCTTTTTACAGCAACACTTACTGTAGCGCACATACCTGAGCCTCACATTGGTCCAGGTATCTTTCCAGAGAAGATTCACCATCCATTTTGCAAGTCTTCTAAAACCAGTACGAGTCCTCTCAGGTTGAGTGAAACTCTCAAGAGTTATCATTGCAGACCCACGCTCCATAGATAGAGGGGGCTTGTACCAATTTGGCAGGAGCACACAAGGGAGATTTCTTGCTAATCACACCAGGACAGCACTGGAGACACTCAGCTCTCCACCCATAAAAATAATACGCAAGTAACGTGCCCTGGCCAGGTGATTCAGCAGGTGCTTGGAATGACCACTGATAGCTTCACCTTCTTTTGCATGGGGTGCTCGGTCAGTGTCACACATAGGGGGCATTTATTACAGCTCACATCCTATGAATCCACTTGCCTGATGTACATGTTTTATATATAAAAATGGGAACCCAAACGTGTGCGTTACCGCAGGGCTGAGGCAAGGTGTTCTGGTGACCTAATCAAATTAGGCACAAAGTGCCCCCAAATGGAGAATTCAGCACACTACATGCCTCTCTGCGCCACCTTTCTGCCTGGGATAAAGTGGTGCCCGAGGCAGTCGCCTACCTTCACCTACCCATCATCCCGACCCTGCGTTACTGTATGCACTGACTTCTATGGCTGAACATATATATGTCTTTGATGTCTTATGTCGTCCGTCCTTTTTTCCTTACATGGAAGACACAGGGCGCTGCGCTTGTCTAGCTGTACAAAAAGATCCATGTTACAGTATAAGTATATACTAATGCAAGCCGTATACCAGTGTATGTGCCCATGTCTGTATCTGTCATAAAAATAGAAACTACTCAGTCAAATGATAGGGAAAAAACGGGTGACAACCGATAGAGAAGCTGGATTACACAGATACCAAACGTCTGTAAAAACTGTGTAGGTTTGGGATATATGTAGGCTTAGTGCACGCTGTGTTTGACCATACGTCACATGTATGTTATAATATATACACTAAACGTATGCAAACGTGCATTTTTTGAGCAGACGTTTAACATCTATTTTTATTTAATTTTTTTAACCAACTTTTCTATTGGCTGTCATCCATTTTTCCTTGCAATTCGATTGGGTAAGTTTGTTTCTATTTTTATGACAGATAAAAACATATACACTTACAACATGGGCACAAACACTGGGATACGTTTTCCAATGACATATATTTTAAAAAAACATATATTGTGACATATACTTTTTCTTTAACTTGAAAAAGCGCCGTATCCTGCGTCCTCCGTCTGTTAAAATTAAACGTATATTTGACAGAAAGTGTAAAAACAGACAGTATGTCAATGTATGTTGCACATCTGTCCACCTATATGAGTCAATGCACACGTCAGGGCCGTTTCTATGCTAAATTTCTCTCAGGGCTTGGTGAAGAAATTTCTTCCACCCCTCCTTAACATAATGCACCACAATGCAACACAGTGCATCACCATCAACCAAAGCCAAAATAAACAAAAAGCTTTAACATAATGTGCTACTTATAAAACAACTAAATAATAGTCATTTGGTTACCAAATAACACCGCTACACAAAACCAGAATCCCAGGCTAAGAGTACAAATGTCCTACTAAGACCACATATCACCAGCACATAGTGACCGAATAATGCCACCACACCATGACCACATATCACCAGCACAGAGTGACTGAATAATACTCCATGCCATGACTGAATACAAACCATTATACTATAACCTATATTACCGGCATACAGTGACCATACAGTAATGGATACCAGTTGTACACAGGTTGTACACAGTTCTGCAGACATATAATTACAGTAAAGTTATATCTGGTGACTCACAGGAGACGTCTCTGAAGAGTTGTTCTCTTTCTCTTCTTCTCCATCTGTCCCAGACCGTCATGACGTCTTCTCCAGGCCACAACTCTTCTAGAATTTACAAAACAAATATCGTAGGGCCCGTTTAAACGGCAATGGACAAATACCGGCTTGTCTCACTACAAGGATTGCTGCTTTTTATGTTAAAGATCTCTCAAAAACAAGTCTCTTTGCAATATGTGTCCATTAAGTGTCCTACCTATTCTGAGATATCCCCTCTTGTATGGACTACATGAGCTCCTCAGGTCACTATAAGTACACACCTATTTGATCTCTCCTGATAGGCTACCAGCACTGATTGCTATAGCTACAGACCTATTTGATCTCTCCTGATAGGCTGCCAGCACTGGTTGCTATAGCTACAGACCTGGCTTCTACTGCAGCCTAGTAGAAGCCATTAAACATACCCCTGAATCCAAAATGAAACCAAGAAAACAGGACTTAGTTAAGATAAATCAATGTAGTGAAACAACCCCTTTAAACACCTTCAAGTTGTGTGTGCTATATACATACTCCATCAGCAGGTGGCAGCATAGTCTTTAGATAACTCACAGTGGTCAATGCCGCATTTCCCATACAAACCTAGAAAGAGGAACATCTTGGGGAGAGCACCAAGTACAAATCTAGGCAAACATAAGTGAAGAGTAAAGTTGTCTTTTTGGTTTATGGGTTATTGAGAAGTTAGTGAACTAACGGTGTTTCTCCTCCAGGAGAAATGGGAGTGTGATTTGGGTTGGTCGTTGTTCTCCCCTGACTGGTCTAAAATCTATGATCTCACTATTAAAGGGGTTGTCTCACTCCATTGATTCATCTCACCTCAGTCCTGTTTTCTTGGTTTCATTTTGAATTTACTGGCTTCCACTAGGCTGCAGTAGATGCCAGGTCTGTAACTATAGCAACCAGCGCTGGCAGCCTATCAGGATAGATCAAACAGGTCTGTAGCTATAGCGACCTGAGGAACTGATGCAGCCCATACAAGAGGGGATATCTAGGAATAGGTAGGACACTGTTAATGGACATATATTGCAAAGTGACTTGTTTTTGCAAGATTTTTATTATAAAAGCAATCCTTGTAGTGAGACAACCCATTTAAGTCTTCTATTTTAGGATATGTCCAGTACAGAAGTGACAAGCTCTTGTCAGATCACCTGCATAAATTTGCAGGTACGTGTTGGAGATGCGTTGCTCCACCTGGAACCCTTTTTTGATGACTAAAGTGGAAAGCAGAGAAAGGTCTCCTATCCCTGATCCAGTTGGTTTAGCAAGAAAAGGTCTCCTACACCACTTCTTGGCCGCTAACAGGTAAACGGTAGCAGCCAAATGGAAACAGACAGGCCTCCCTCCACGAGGAGCTTTTTCAGAGAGGGTTCATCCTATCTTACAAATGGAGGAGCTCGCTGTCATCTATGATGATATAACTCCTTTGTTCTTTAATGCATAGTAAATCTGGATCTTATTTAAAGGAACACTACCCTCAAAAAAAATTTTTTCACATATTGACAAGCAGTATGTGAATATTATATGGATTTTTGTAGTTGGGTGGGTTTTTTAAATATAATTTTTTAAAGTTTCCCTATGTATATTACACTCGCTGACTTCCTTTTTGTGAGCTCTGGTAGCACAGCAGTGAGAGGATTGCTTGACGGTGCTCTAGTCCAGTGTTTCTCAACTCCAGTCCTCAGGACCCACCAACAGGTCATGTTTTCAGGATCTCTCACAGAATGCACTGACAATAATGATATCACCTGTGCAATACTGAGGAAATCCTGAAAACTTGACCTGTTGGTGGGTCTTGAGGACTGGAGTTCAGAAACCCTGCTCTAGTCTAATCTTATCTATCTCTGTTGAGAGAACACTAGAGCAATCATTGTCATTACCTATGATTTGTAATAAGAAAATATAGAGATTAGCAGCATCTGAAGTAAAATGAGAGTCGCATGCCCCGCCTTTCAAAAGTTTTATCTTGCAACTAGGAAAGGACAATATTCAATATAGAATTTTTAATTGTATAGGACTGCCAAAATATCTATAAAAAATAGCCAAAAATTAAAAAAAAAAAAAAAAATAGTTTTTCAGGAATATTGGTTTTAATATTTGTTTTTTTTTTTCTGATAGAAGTGACCTTTTAAGCCATCTGATAACTTCTCATGGTTGACTTATACTTCTATGTAATTGTACAGGTCTGTAAAGACTGGAGTAGTGGATCCGCTGAACCACCTCAATTGGTGGTAATGGCCGCGCCAGGGAGCGGGGTCTAAGTAGGTCCCGGTATTCACCAGAGCCCGCTACAAGGCAGGATGGACTTGCTGCAGCGGGGATCCTGCCAGGTCACTACCCCTGACACGACTAACTTGCGATGGCAGCCGAGGTGCAGCGAGGTACTGAATCGTAAGACGAAAACCGTAGTCGAGGACAGGCAGGTCAGGGCAGGCGGCGAAGGTTTGTGGTCAAGAAACGTAGCGAAGGGTCGGAAACACGGCAAGACACGAACGCACTTCTGAGACGCTTTCTCTAATGCTCGAGGCGACATAGATCCAGCAGAGAAGTGATGCAGACGTGGCAATATATAGGGTCAGCGCCCGGCGATTAGCCAATTACCGCCACGCTGGCCCTTTAAATCTACAAGAGTGAGCGCGCGCGTCCTAGGGACCAGGAGCGCGTGCACCGGCCGGCAGTGGAAGACGGCAGGACAGGAGCGCGGCCAGGTGGGTAGTTGCCGGCACAGCGAGTGCGTCCACAGCACAACCTGACCCCGGCAGAAGAGAGTGGAACCATGTGCGCCCGCGGCCAGTGAGTCGGTCCGCCGGGCCACTCGTAACAAGGTCATTCCAACAAATATATACAGGCAGTCCTCGACTTACACTGTTCTGACTTACATCTGTCCCTTAGTTACAAAAGGAGACTTATGGGGCATGCTGACACTTGTAGTTCCATGTTCTACAGCAGATAGTAACTGTGGAATGACAAGTTCCAGCATGCCACAGCAGCACATGAGTTGAGAATGAGGTAAAATCTTCTTAACATAGGCCCAGACAGCAAAACAAATGTAAAAACCCTTCCCTGCACGATACAAATTGAATATACCTGTTCTGACTTGCATACAAATACAATTTAAGAACAAACCTACAGTCCCTATCCCGTTTGTAACTCGGGGACTGACTGTACTTTTGTCAACATTGTTATCCTTCTCCTTTCCTTTCCTAGTGTTTTCTATTTGCCTTGTCTTGTAGGTATTTGTCAAATTCAGAGACCTAAGGCAATGTCTACACAACATGGGATTCTCGTCGGATTTTTGGCGGTTTCAGTATTTTGAATCTACTGAAAATCCCAGTGCTGCATAGACAGCAATAAAAAATCTGGGTTGTATTCTACACAGCAAAGATTTTATTCCAGTCGATTTTGAAATCCGCCGGATTTCGACGGATTTTAAAATGTGCTGTATCTTCCGCCAGATTGCCGTTGGATTCCCGAAATTCAATATACAGGGCCGACGGCAAATCCAAAAAACCGACTGGTTTTTAGCGCGCCACTTCCTGAGGAGCTGATGCAGCCCATACAAGAGGGGATATCTAGGAATAGGTAGGACACTGGTAATGGACACATATTGCAGAGTGACTTGTTTTTGCAAGATCTTTAACATATAAAGCAATCCTTGTAGTGAGACAACCCCTTTAACCAAAAATAAGGGCAGCCCCATACTTAAAGGATGGCCATTCAGCTTTTTTTTTTACTTTGTAGCAAATATAGAAATCACCGATATGACCCAAAACAATAATGAATGGTCGGACATTCGAGATTCATAAAATATACCTCAAACAAGTGACAGCCAATTATTTTCTTTAATGGCATTGGTTTTTCAAGATCACATTACTAAAATAGTAAATTACTGAATCAAACAGTGCTGATGATAAATTATGGAATTGTCTTTTTATTCGCTGCCTGAGAAGAAATGTTCTCACTGCAAACAATCATCAGATCCAATACAGAATGTGCATAGTAGTATTGATATTGAGTGTTCCTCTAGTAATTGATTATGCCTGGAGCACATATTCCTACAGTATTCACAGACACATAAAACAAATGGCTTCAGCAAGTCTACTAGATACATTTTCCCATGGGATAGCCAGAATAAAAAATTTTAATCCGCAGTCAAATACAAAGGTTCTCCAACATTAAATATATCATCCTGGTCGAATGTAGTCCTGGGGATGTGAATCCATCAACAAGTCTGTCACTGCAGCTTTAATGAAAGCTAAACAGATGGCTCAGATCTCTGTCCAGCCAATGAAATAGATAGCCAGTGTAATTATTGATCCGCAAAATCAAAGTAAATGAGTTTTCCAGCCTAAGCATATCATGGCGGTCAGCTATAGTCAACGGGATGTAGGACCTTCTTCTCTGTTCTCCTCTTATCAGCTCCTCACATAACCGTCTCCAAGACTTCTCCCGTGCTTCCCCCACACTCTGGAACTCACTGCCCCAACACATCAGACTCTCCCCCACTTTCACCAGCTTCAAAACCAACCTGAAAACCCATCTCTTCCGGAGCCTATACAATACAATAACCCTGCTGCCACTAATCCACCCCACAAACATGTCTGCCCCTCACCTTCTGTCTCTTTCCTCCTCCTTGTAGATTGTAAGCCCTCGCGGGCAGGGTCCTCTCTCCCTCTGTTGTGCCAGTTGTCATACATCGTTTTATTATACTCATTTGACATATTATGTATGTAAGCCCCCGCGAATGTACAGCGCCATGGAATCAATGGCCCTTTAAAATAAATGATAATAATAAAATAATCCATAAGATAAATCATTCATAGGCCAAAGGAAATACTTCCAGACCTACCAACTGGATAGTCAGTCAACACTGCGGAGATAGATCAATTTTCCATCCCAAGCTTCCTCTGGTCAAGAACTTTTAGGATTTCTCACCCCTTGCCCTGAGATACAATTTTTGTCTCTGTCATCACAAAGGACGGTAATGCTGTTTGTAAAGATATCGACATTACAACTTATTCTTCACTTCAAGTTCAACTTCTTACGTCTCTACTATCGACAAAGGGCTTTCTATTGAGTGGACTGGGATTTCCCTGCCCAATTCCTGAAACATATTTGTGTTAGGTTTGGTCTACGCTGCACTGATCTTGGTTGGTTTTTCAGCAGATTTATGGCGACATGTCCTAAAAGTGGCGTATCCATGCCAGTTTTAGGCGCATTAAATCAGTGTAAAGTGCGCCTGAAAGTCCGATACTTTCTAAAAACTGGCATCAGGTATACCTTAATGCGTCGAAAAAGGCGCATTGTGCCGAAAAAGGCGCATCGCATCAAAAAAGGCGCATTGTGCAACTCTTGGCACATAGCATATCATTGGTAGTATATGTAATGCCTATCGAGGTGCATTGCCCGACGGAGGAGCATAACATATGTAATGCGCTTCAATAGGCGCATTGCGTGACGGAGGCGCACAATGCACCATATTTAGGTGCATTACAAAGTGTCGTGCCCGGCGTATAATGCGCCTAGCTTTGGTTTACGACAGTTCATTTACAACAAGAATATGGCGTCAAAAGTGGTTTTGGCACAAAATAGACCAAAAAACTGGCGTTGGCGAGTTGGGACATGTCGCCCTTAGTATTTTGTATCCTCCAAAAATCCAACTGTGCACAGTGATGTGTAGCCCTCGATGGAAAATCCATGCTGTATTGCTGCAGTGGAATATGGAACATGTTGTATATTCCACCAGACCATCATCGGATTCCCGTAGCCTAATGTACTGGGCTGCCGGGAAGTCGAAATCTGACTGCGTTTTCTTTGCTCAAAAACCGTGGAAAAAATGACGGTGGGGCACAGTCCTGTGATGGGAAAATGGCGTCAGATTTTGGACGGCATTTTCACATTGCTGTGTAGACTTAGCCTTAGGGATTCATGAATTATAAACTCCAACTCTCCTTCCTGTGTTAAAGTTAATAGACTTTAGCGTGGCTTGAAGCTCCTGGACCCTAGTGCAAAAAGCGAAATGGGGCCCCGCAGCCACCTTGTGCCATTTACAATGCTGGTGTCTCCTTTTGTGGCAGAAGGGCTTTTGGGCCCACTCAGGCTGCAGGGCCCGGTAGCGACTGCTACCTCTGCACCCTCTATAGCAGGCATCCTCAAGCTGTGACCCTCCAACTGTAGGGAAACTACAACTCCCATCATGCATTTATATAATCTATAACAGTGGGAATGATGGGAGTTGTAGTTTCCTAACCGCTGGGGGGCTGCAGTTTGAGGATGCCTGCCCTATAGCTACGCCCCTGGATTCTACTCCTACACTCCTAAACGGTGCTAGACTTGAAAGCCTTCTATCACCCTTCCTATATGTTTTATTCATTGACCCCTTTTTATGCAGATAATGTATTCGTGCTTCTGGCTAAACCCTGCTTCCAAATCTAATAGCAGAACTGAAACATTTTGGCTTAACAGCTAACTTCAAGTAAACCTGCAAAGATTAGAGGCATAATCAATGGGTCAATCTCTCTAAGGCTATGTTCACACGGGTTAACTGCGGGACGTAATTACGCCCCGCAGTTACGCCGTGTGGACGGGAGCGGGGGAGTGAGCGGGAGGCCGGCACTTCGCCGGCCCATAGACAATCATTATTAGCGGCGCGTATACGCCGCTAGTAATTCACATGTCAATTATTTCCCCCCCTCGGCGTATTCGCCGAGCAGGGAGAGGAGACGTAATCCATAGTTCTCTATGAGAACTGTGGATTACCGTAATGAATGGGCTGTTTTCAGCCCGTAATTTGTGCACTTCGGCGCGTAATTACGGACCGAAACACGGCCCATTTTATGCCGTGTGAACATAGCCTTAAACCCCTGCACCAAAACGTTGATTTCAAGTCGGATGACACAAAGGCCATGTCCACCCGGCTTAAAATGGGCCGTATTTCGGTCCGTAATTACACGCCAAAGTGCACAAATTACGGGCTGCATCCATCCCAGTCATTACGGTAATCCACAGTTCTCATAGAGAACTATGGATTACGTCTCCTCTCCCTGTTCGGCGAATACGCCGAGGGGGGAGATAATAGACATGTAATTTTCTAGCGGCGTATACGCGCCGCTAGCAATGATTGTCTATGGGCCGGCAAGGTGCCGGCCCCCCGCTCACTCCCCTGCTCCCGCCCCGCCCTTGGCCACACGGCGTAACTGCGGGGCGTAATTACGCCCCGCAGTTAACCCGTGTGAACATAGCCAAAGAATAAGCACAGTAGTTCCTCTTGTTACAGTGGCCTCAGAATACAATATTTTCACCATACAATGGTCATTCTTTGGACATTGTACATTGAGTGGGGCCTACCTGCGGCTCATGTGATTGATGGGAGATCCAACCAATTATCATGAACATTTTCCTTGTAAAACCCCAGTATTAGGCATGCAGTGATTGGCAATCTAGAAGTGCCTCTCTATGGCACTACATCTCCTGTACTGCTCTTACATGTGCCAGGATAATGTAAAACAGAAAAAAGGGGGACCCGGCGCACGTTGAATATAAAAACAAGCTTTAAAGAGATTTACCTTTAAACAGAAATTAAAAACATGACAGATTAAAAACTTCATCAGAAGCACGGGTTCACGTGCGAAACGCGTAAAGTTTTTAACCTGTCATGTTTTTAATTCTGTGAAGGTAACTCCTTTGCATTTTTAAGAATAAAATGACATCTTTAAATAAGCCTGTAGCCCGGGATTTTTATATTAAACGTGCGCCGGTTACCCCTTTTTTCTGTTTTACATTGGCGTCTACCCACCATCGGATCACCGAGTGGCGTACCAGTAACCTGCGGCTGCCGTATTAAGGGCTATGGAATACAAATAGCCCCGCAAGCGCATATGAGTGTTGTGCCTCTAAAATAAGAGCGCAACCTCAAAAGGTGAGAGGAACCTTTTCTTCTCTTTATTTTAATCTTTTGTAACAATAATACACTATTGTGCGCCCCCTCTCTCTTTTTCCTTTTGTTCTATGTGCCAGGATAAGCAACTCCTTTGGGCACCAGGTGAGGGCCCCATTTTCTTTTTTTCTGGTACATTGTGTATAAAGGATCCACTAAAGCTCCTGTACTCAATGCAGAAAGTTATTTCCAGCAGCTCATTCTAATGTTATAAGGAAGGACGCACTTATCTGTATTAGTATCTGCTTCATTTTCTTTCATGTTGTATTATGTTTGGAGACATTTTGGGGTTCAGGCACCAATTACCAGTTTTCAATAGAATTATGGTTTCAACCTACAGTACAATGGTGGTTCCGGAACCAATTAATATTGTATGTTGGGAGACAGTTGATTTTATAATCCTTGCTATCAGAAAAACTATCCCCGGTCTTTGACTGATTTCAACTTTACTCCCATACTTAAAAAGGATCCAGCCTCTTGGCACATAGGTCTCTTCTCATGGTGTGGATGCTGCAATATCCTCAATATTATGAAATTAATATCCTACCTCATTTCCTGTACATTTCAATGAAATATACAGTCGAGTCACTTTATTATGACCCCCTGCTAATATCCAGGGTAACCGTCATGTGCAGCACGGACAACAGGTAGACGGGTTGGGGGCGACTCAATAAGGTCCTGGTAGGTTGTCACAGGTATCTAGAGCCACAGCTGCTGGAGAGTGTATGGGGCAGGATCTACAGAGCAAACACTATGATTGAGGTGGTCCTACAGATGCTCAATTGGTTTCAAGTCTTTAGAATTAGAGGGCCAGGATAGTACTTGGAAGTCTTGGTCATGATTGTCACGGCCGGCCCCTCTCCCCGCGGTGTGGGTGACGGGCGCAACCGTGACTCGCTCGCTTCCCCGGCTGCGGGGACGAGTGGCGCCGCTGTCCGCATGTCGGGCAGCGGGCGCACTCGCCCCCCTGGGAGCTCTAACTTACCCGGCCATGCTCCTGTCTCCGTTCACGTCCCGGAAATTTAAAGGGACAGTGCGCCGGTAATTGGTTTAGCCGGCTGCTGACCCTATATAACCGCTCCGCCCCCGGCCTGCCCTTGCCGGATCTATTTGTGCCCTGTGCCGTAGAGAAAGCGTTACCTTGTGCGTTCCTGACCTATCCGTGTTTCCGACCTCCTGCTACATCCTCTGACCTCGAACCTCTGCCGCCTGCCCTGACCTTATTGCCTGTCCACGACTATGTCTACGTCTTACGATTTGGTACCACGCTCACCCTTGACTGCCATCGCAAGCAAGTCACGCCAGTGGAAGCGACCTGGTAGTTTCCCGCCGCAGCAAGTCCATCCCGCTTTGCGGCGGGCTCTGGTGAAAACCGGACCTACTTAGACTCCGCTCCCTGGGACGGCTTACACCATCGCTTGCGGGGGTCCAGTGGATCCACTACCCTAACAATGATCTTCCAGTGTCGGACATTTCAAGTCATGTGACATGTTGCATTGTCTTTCTGGAAGATCCCATTCGCCCCCATCAGCATGTATGGGTGTACATGATCTTCTGTGCATTCGATAAAGCAGTAAATGTGATTCATTGGAGGAAACGACCCTTTGTGGGTCAGCCGAGGTCCAATAGTGATACTGCTGTGAAAATGTAAACCTTTTCTGTTACCAGAGGTGCAGTGACATCTGTTTGCTTCAGAGCCCCATACTCAGTAAGGTTCACTGAACTGTTGTCTTAGACACGCATCTGGTCATCCTCTGGTATATTTTGGGCTTTGAGCGACTCCACTGTACCAAATTGGTCACCCTCACGCACCTTCAAAGCTGACATTCACCTGTCACATCATTGACATAATGCAGTTCCAATGTCGCTTATTGGCAATGGCATTATTTGTCCACTCACAATACACTTTGACCAAAGCAGCATGCCAACAGTTACCACACTGTGCATTCTCAGAACTAGTACCACCCTTGGCCGCAAAGCAAATGGTCTTTCCGGGGACATTGTATGTTGAATATGGTTTCCACATACAATGGCGCAGACCGTGATCCAACCAATTTTCTTGAGCATTTTACTTGTAAAACCTTTATTTTAGTCTCCTCTCTATAGTATAGTAATTATTATTATTATGTATTTAAGAGCACCATTGATTCCCGGGTGCAGTAAATTCAAGGGGGTTACATACATAACATAAGGCTTGTCACAGCGCTCGGCGCCGCGGCTCGCCGCGGCCGTCCCCCTGCGCTCACGGGGTCCGGCGCGAGTGCCGCGGCTGCCCGCAGCCGTGGTCCTTCTGCTCTGGGGCTGGAAACCCCGTACTTACCAGTCCCCGCTCCTGTCTCCAGCGCTGACAGCCGCCGTGCGCGTGCCCGTTGCTTAAGGCGCGCGCGCGACGGCTGGACTGGATTTAAAGGGCCAGCGCGCCGTTAATTGGTGATTGACGGCCGCTGGTCCTATTTAAGGTTTACGCCCCCAGCAATCCTTGCCAGTTTGTTGGTGTGCTTACCTAGTGTCTAGAGAGTATTGCTGTTCTGTCCTGATTACCCGTGTACCAGTCCGCCTGCTTACGTTTCCTGACCTTGCCTGTTTGCCACCTGCCCTGACCATCTGCCTGCCTCTGACCACGAACCTCTGCTGCCTGCCCTGACCTTCTGCCTGTCCCCGACTACACCTCCGGATTACGTTTCTGTACCACGCTGTACCCCGGCCGCCATCGCAAGCAAGTCACGTCAGGGGTAACGACCTGGTAGCCTCACGCCGCAGCAAGTCCATCCCGCTTTGCGGCGGGCTCTGGTGAAAACCGGGGGCTACTTAGATTCCGTTCCTTGGCGTGGCTTAGCTATCATCGCTTGCGTTGGCCCAGCGGATCCACTCCTGCGTTACAAGGCTAACAAGTACAATGGTGACAATCTGTGACTAACAACTTGTACAGAGGGAGAGAGGTCCCTGCCCACGAGGGCTTACACTCTACAAGGAAGGAGGAAAGAGAAAGGAGGTGAGGGGCGGACGTATTTGTGCGGGGTGTAGTGACAGCGGGGTTATTGTTGGTTACAGGCTCCTGAAGAGATAGGTTTTCAGGATTCTTTTGAAGCTGGAGAAGGTGGAGGAGAGTCTGATGTGTTGGGGGAGTGAGTTCCAGAGAATGGGGGAAGCACGAGAGAAGTTTTGGAGACGGTTATGTGAGAAGATGACATAGGGAGAGCAGAGAAGAAGGTCCTGTGAGGAGCGGAGATTGCGTGAGGGGAGATATCTGGAGATTAAGGCAGAGATGTATGGAGGGGAGAGGTCATGGAGAGCCTTGTCGGTCATGGTTAGTAACTTGAACTGGATTCTCTGCGCAATGGGAAGCCAGTGGAGGGATTGTCAGAGGGGAGAGGCAGAGGAGGAGAGAGGTGGATAATACTACATATTCTGTACTGCTCTTTATATGTGCCAGAATGAGCGGCTCCTTTGGGCACCAGGTGAGATCTCCCAATTTTCTTATTTGCTGATACATTGCGTATAAAGTCCACGACCCAAAGAAGCTCCTGTCCCCAAAATAAAAAAGGGATTTCCAGCTTCCAGCAGCTCTTTCTGATGTTATATGTAAGGACTTGCTTTATATCTGTATAAGTTATCGGCTTAATTTTCTTTCATTTTATTCTGTATTATGTTGGTGACATTTTGTTGATTTGGAACCAATTTTCCATAGAGTTATGGTTTCAACATGGTTACCCTGTATTTACTATTGTATGTTGAGGGAACACTGTATTATCTTCTTCTTTGCAACTCTGATAAATCGCCCCTTTGCCAAACATGCCAGCTACAAGGGATATGTGTACAGACTGCACCCACCTTACATACCCACCAAGCTGGCTCACCACATGTGACTACCTTCATGTCGATGTCAAAAGTAGGAAATAATTATCACGGGTGCCTCTGCAGCTCGCACTTCGAGCCGCGGGCGAATCCTTGCCCTCCCGGCGCAAGCAAGTGGCACCACGACCCGCATGTCGGGCCATGGGCGCACTTGCGATCCGGCGCCCTGCTTACCTAACCGCGCTCCTGCTTTTCCCTGCTCTGCTTCCGGCCGGTGCGCACGCTCTCGCTCCCTAGGGCGCATGCGCGCCGTCTCTCTGAGATTTAAAGGGCCAGTGCGCTGGTAATTGGTTAATTGCCGGGCGCTGTCCCTATATATTTCAACCTTTTCCCCTTGGTCCCCGCTGCATCTTTAGGTCTCTTAGCCTACAGAGAAAGCTCGGTTGTGTTTCTACTGGTTTCTGTGGTTGCATTCCTTTGGCGCCTGTCTATTGACCTCGTACCTCCACCGCCTGTCCTGTCCTGCCTGCCTGTCTGGACGTCTGGTTAGCCCGACTACCTGGTACCTTGCTGCACCTCAGCTGCCGCCATAAGCAAGTCACGTCAGGGGTAGGGACCTGGTAGAGTCCAACCCACTTTGCGGCGGGCTCTGGTGAAAACCGGGACCTACTTAGATTCGGCTCCCTGGCGCGGCTTTCACCTCTACCCGTTGCACTGTTACAATAATCATAATAACGTGACTCGGCTGTATAATATTGCCTGGATTATTATTATTTATTTTAAAGCACCATTGATTCCAGGCCACTGTACATTTGAGGGGGTTACATACATAACATAGTTTCAGACAGAGTACAATGGAAACACTAAGGGCGACTTGTCAGAAAAGAGGCGCCTCCACGCCAGTTTTAAGGCACATTAAATAAGTCTAAAATGCGCCTGAAGGAATGAACCTGTCAAAAATCTGGCGCGTGGTCTACCTTGCATAGTATAGTCGATGCGCCTAATCTAGGCGCATAGCGTATCATTGCTAACATACCGTATTTTTCGGACTATAAGACGCACTTTTTTCCCCCCAAAATTTAGAAGGAAAATGGTGGTGGTACTTAAAGTCCAAAAAATACGGTATTTGACGAATCTACTTTACGCGCATTCAAATGTCTCGTGCCTGGTGTATAATGCGACTAGTTTTGGTGTACTATAGTTCATTTATATAGAGAATAGGATGCGAACAGTTTTTTGGTACAAAATACACCAAAAACGTGGTGCAGCCCTAATGTGACATGTCGCCAAAAATTACTAATAACTTCTTCAGAGGAAGAGAGGACCTGCCCTTCAAGGCTTAGGCCCCCGTCTCCACAGCACTGGTTTTTCCGCTGATTTTTAAACAGATTCAGTATTTAGAATCCGTAAAAATCCGACTGTAACCAGTGCCCATAGACTGAAATAGAAAATCCATGCTGTAGTCTACACAGGATGGATTTTCTATTGTCAGATTTCTAAACCGCCGCTTTATTCAACATGTTCTATAATCCGCCGTATTATGGTGGAATCTAGCACAGTTCTATGTACCGGGTCTTCCGAAAACAGACCTCGGTACGGCGATGTTAAAATACCGTCAGATTTCCAACAGCATGTTAACATTGCCGTGTAGACATAGCCTTCCAGTCTACAAGGAAGGATGACTGAGACAGAAGATGAGGACATGCTTGTGGGGTGGAGGAGTGAAAGCAGGATTATTGTAAATTGTAGGCTATCCTGAAGGGATGGGTTTTCAGGTTGCTTTTGAGGATAGAGGAGAGTCTGATGTGTTGCGTTGCATAACTTAAAGGGGTTGTCTCACTACATTGATTCATATTATCTCACTCCTGTTTTCTCAGTTTAATTTTTTTAATTCAGGGGCGTGTTTACCGGCTTTACTGGCTTTTACTGGCCTGCGGTGGGCAAGCTGTTTTAGGACACCAGGGCTGTACTATAGCGACCACACTGGGAAACCTATCAAGAAGATCAAACAAGTCTGTAGCTAGCTACCAGCACTGGCAGCCTATCAGGAGAGATCAAACAAGTCTGTAGTTATAGCGACCAGCACTGGCAGCCTATCAGGAGAGATCAAACAAGTCTGTAGCTATAGCGACCAGCACTGGCAGCCTATCAGGAGAGCTCAAACAGGTCTGTAGCTATAGCGACCAGCACTGGCAGCCTATCAGGAGATATCAAACAGGTCTGTAGCTATAGCGACCAGCACTGGCAACCTATCAGGAGAGCTTAAACAGGACTGTAACTATAGTGACCAGCACTGGCAGCCTATCAGGAGAGATTGAATGGATCTGTAGCTATAGTGACCAGCACTGGCAGCCTATCAGGAGAGATCAAACAGGTCTGTAGCTATAGCGACCAGCACTGGCAGCCTATCAAGAGAGATTGAATGGATCTGTAGCTATAGTGACCAGCACTGACAGCCTATCAGGAGACATCAAACGGGTCTGTAGCTATAGTGACCTGAGAATCTGATGCAGCCCATATAAGAGGGGATATCTAGGAATACATAGGACACTGTTAATGGACACATATTGCAAAGTGACTTGTTTTTGCGAGATCTTTAACATAAAAAGCAATCCTTGTAGTGAGACAACCTCTTTAATGAGATCCTGAGCTCCAACACACAATTTGCAACAGAGCCTCAATCTACCATGTGCCATAATACTAGTATGTTCTTCTATGGCTTCAGGCCTCCAGGGTTGACTACTACCTCGGCCCTCTTATAGCTACACCCCTGCTACCGGCCAGAATAGCCTTGTTATTTCTGGGTCATGTCAGTTCTACATTTACCCAGCAGTTCATCCTGGTTCGTAGCTGCCGGCGCCTCTTCTATTTCAGAAGGCCAATGTTCACGTCTGTGAAATTCAGTTGCTTATCCGACAGCTTAATCATATCTTCCAGTTATACAATGCATAAAGTATAATGTGAGGACGTTGCTGATTCACTCTAAGTTTAATGCAATGAAATCAGACACTGAAAGCAGTAAACAAGGTCTTTATTTCATCCAGCATCAAAATCTTACATTAAAAGAGGCGCTATGCACAAAATTTATTTTTGCTTACTTGAAAGAGCTATCCATTCCATTTGCATGAAATACCTCTTTTTGTCAATCATTTTATACTAATTTATTTTGCCCTCTACATTGCTGACTGTCCTGGAGGCGGTCCTCTAGGGAACTTTACAGCAGGACTGAGATGCTTTATGGTTGACTCCCCCTAATTCCTTAGATAACCTTTGCTCCTCACTTCCTTCTTTGTCTACTGGCTTCCTTGTTTCTTCTGTATCTTACCTGAGGAAGCCGGACGGGGGACTCTGGCAAAACGCGTAGCTCCCGTTCCCTCACGTTTTCTTAGTTATTGTTTTATTCTCCCTGTGGTTCTAGTTCATTTATTCTCATAATAAAATATCCTAAATTGGATTTTACAAAGTTATTTAGCTTTATTTTACTTCATAGTATTGGGCGCCAGCTACCAAGCACTGTGTATGGTTATATGAGAAGATATACAGACTACTTCTATATACTGAGAACATAATATAGACCTAATATTCTGTCATTAAAGGGGTTGTATCATTACATTAAATGGTCTTCAGAATAAGGGAACAGTGAAAACAAGCAACTTTGCAATTGGATGTCATTTACAAAGCTGTCTTGTTTTCACCGTCTCCCTTATCTTCGTTTTGTGTAAATACTGTTCCCCAGTGCCGGTCAGATTCCACCTCCTTTCATTTCATTGGCTGACTGATCTACTAATTTATATTCTGTTTGGCCCCCGGTCGTATTCACGGAAGCGTGCATTCCTGCCTCTCTCACTCAGAATAAGGGGCCGGCAACATTTCACACTGCACAGCCAGCAGCTGCACAGTAACACTGCAGCTGCTTCTACAATCATAAAACAGCAGAATTGTGCCTCGGTGCCTAATGCTGCTGAGTGTAAACATAGAAGGGAGCCAGATCTGTGCTGCTCTGGATGAGCTCATAGAAGACTTGATTCAACTGTAACAAACCTCCAGCTGTGAGAGGAGAAGAATCAGTGCTCTGACTTCATGAAAATGTCTAAAACTGAATGCGAGGCTGTGGTATGTAAACAAATAGCTCTTACAAAATAAGACTGCATAGGGAGAGGAACGATACAGTGACATGTGGACTCAAAAAAAAGGGGGGGGTGTGCTATCCCCTCCCACTGATCTCAAACAAACACACTGACTCGGGCGCCAGCACGAACAGAGACGGGGGGGGGGATGATGTCATCCCCATTCAGTTAAGAAACACCCAGCTGGGAGGGGAAGAAACGCCTCTGGATTTTAGGAACTGAGAAACTGAAAGTACAAGGAAACACGAACTGATGAAGCGATAAATCCCCTTTAAAGGGGCTGTACATTAAAAAAAAAATTACATTGGGGCCAGCGTGGGCCAAAAAGGCAAAAAAACCCTGTTGCTTACCTAGCTGTCCCTGCTGCTCCGTAGATCCCAGGATCTACTCCTCTTGACTTTCGGGTTCTCTTCCCTACACCTAAGAGAGGCATGTGCTCTATTCATTTACTATAGAGCTGAAAGCCTCTCCAGGGTATTGGGGTGAGAACCCAGAAGTCAAGAGGCGCAGATCACCAGGCGCTCTGTAGTAGCGGCTGCAGGGGACGGTTCGGTAAGTATCAGTTTTGGTTTTTTGGCCCACCCTGGCCCTAATGCTGTTTCATTTTTCATTTTCATTGGACAACCCCTTTAAAGGGTATTCCTGTGGCAAACATTTGTGGATATGATATCCAGACTTGACAAGTGTGCATCACGAACCCTTACTCTAATGCAAATTGGCGGCTTCCCTATTAAAGGGGCTTTCCCATTGTAATCATGATATTTCATCACTGTATGAAAGGTCTCTGGGACCCACATCTCAAAAATAGCATATGGCATATCCTATCAATGTGTCAAATAGGACAACCCCCTTAAAGGGGTTGTCTCACTACAAAGAATAGCTTTCAAAATGTAGGGAACACTAAATGAAGACGTTTTCCAAATATATTGCGTTGTTCATCTTTTTTTGTTAAGGAGCTACAAATGATTTTATCACCTTCTGAGGGCTCTCAGGTTTCCCAACTGACAGACCTGTGTACTCTCTCTCCTCTGCTGTTGTTGCATCTGATAGCAGGTAGGGACATCATCACACAGGTTGTGGCTGGCAGTGTGAGAGCTTGTTTGTTATCTGATCTTTCAGAAAAAAGACTAATTACTAGTGTTGAGCGATTATTATCGACAAAGTTGAAATCAGCACAGTTTTTATGTTGATCGAAATTTTTAGATAATGCGATAATTTAGGTTAAAATCTGTGCATCATCTATTAAGATCGCGCCATTTTCGGCGCTTCCTGTCATTTTGGCGGCCAGCAAATCAGCTTACAGAATAGAGCAGGGTGAGATGTGTGTGCGACGTCATGACTGGGATGTGTATGGTTGCGATTGGCTGGAAAAATCACATGACCTCGTTTTACATAGAACAGCCCTTCCTGTTCAGCCTCAATGTCTCTCAGCGTCTCAGAGCAGAAGGACGTGCGCTCTGCTTGTGTCCAAACAGCTCAGCGAAATTATTCTATTTCTTCACAGAGAAACCTCTACTATTAGCTGTGATCCTTCCAATTTAGTTAGATTAGAGATTGGAAGATTTTATGTAGTTAGGTAGAGAATTTTAAAGGAGCATCTACTGCTGTAAAGTCACGCGGCGGAGAGGAGGGGGGCCCGCGGGCGAACACAGACAAGCTCTATAAAGAATACTGGATAAAGTTCACCAAGACTTAGTGTAGACATTGCACTGCAATAGCTTTATTATTAACAGTTTTCTATTGAAATATTTCCTGGATATTGGGCAGCCTGAACCTCTTTTCTAGTAACTGCAGGTCTCTTTGTTAGGGTGAAAAAACTCCACTTTTATTATCAGTATACATTTCAGACAGGTGTTCATATACAATTTTGCTCATTCCACCTTTGATGATATATCCACCTTGCACTTACATTTGAAGCCAGCAATTTTATAGTCACCACAGGTGAATTGAAAGGTGCCAAATATATCTTGTATTAACGAATACAAAAACAGATACGTGTTTTTTGATTTTGGCGAACTACAGTATTGTTCATTGAGGCAGCTTGCACTTAAATCTGAATCCAGCAATTTTATAGTCACCTCAGGTTAATTGAAGGTGCCAAAAATATCTTGTTTTAAATACGAATACATAACAGATACGTGTTTTTTTGACTTTGGCGCACTACAGCTTTGTTCATTGAGGCAGCTTGCACTTAAAATCTGAATCCAGCAATTTTATAGTCACCACAGGTGACTTGATAGGTGCCAAATATATCTTGTATTATACGAATACATTACAGATACGTGATTTTTGACTTTGGCGCACTACAGCTTTGTTCATTGTGGCAGCTTGCACTTAAATCTGAATCCAACAATTTTATAGTCACCACAGGTGAATTGAAAGGTGCCAAAAATATCTTGTATTATACGAATAAATAACAGATATGTGTTTTTTGACTTTGACGCACTACAGCTTTGTTCATTGCGGCAGCTGGCACTTAAATCTGAATCCATCAATTTTTTAGTCACCACAGGTGAATTGAAAGGTGCCAAAAATATCTTGTATTATACGAATACATAACAGATACGTGTTTTTTGACTTTGGCGCACTACAGCTTTGTTCATTGAGGCAGATTGCACTTAAATTTGAATACAGCAATTTTATAGTCACCACAGGTGAATTGATAGGTGCCAAAAATACCTTGTATTATCCGAATACATTTCAGATACGTGTTTTTTCACTTTGGCGCAGCCAGCTTTGTTGATAGATCTACTTTGCAGTTAAATTTGAATCCAGCAATTTTGTAGTCACCACAGGTGAATTGATAGATGCCAAAAATACCTTTTATTATCCGAATACATTTCAGATACGTGTTTTTTCACTTTGGCGCAGGCCAACTTTGTTGAAAGATCTACTTTGCAGTTAAATTTGAATCCAGCAATTTTGTAGTCACCACAGGTGAAATGATAGGTGCCAAAAATACCTTTTATTATCCGAATACATTTCAGATACGTGTTTTTTCACTTTGGCGCAGGCCAGCTTTGTTGATAGATCTACTTTGCAGTTATATTTGAATCCAGTAATTTTGTAGTCACCACAGGTGAAATGATAGGTGCCAAAAATACCTTTTATTATCCGAATACATTTCAGATACGTGTTTTTTCACTTTGGCGCAGGCCAGCTTTGTTGATAGATCTACTTTGCAGTTATATTTGAATCCAGCAATTTTGTTTTGATTTGAGGGATTTGAGAATAGCTGTGATTTGCCGTCTTTTAATAAGAGACTTTCCAAAACTCTTCCATACCTTCTTAAATTTTTATATTTCTGAACATGGAGCGAAATTCAGGTGGTAAGCGAGCAAAGAGGGGGTAGGACATGGAGGTAGAGGTACGAGAGAAGGTGCTCCTTCCAGTGCTGGCGACAACACGCATGCCAGCGGATCGTCGGTTGCAGGACCGTCAGGGCTGTCATCGCTGGGTCAGGGCCCTGTGAATCTCAGTAACGAACAGCGTCGCCAATCTGTCCTTCAGTGGTTAATGCAACCTGCATCCAGCAGTCTTACCTCCTCGTCCTCCCAGTCACGGCCACAAATGTCGTCATCAGCATCATCAGCATCCGTCCAACATGAAGCAGCCCAAATGTCAACTCGTGTACCCACCACTGTGGATAATCCATTTTCTGAAGACCTCTTTGATGACAAAGTGCGGTTGGGGTCAGAAGGCATGTTAAAAGATTAAGAGGCCAAAGAGGATGATTTTCTCTGCTCTGACGCCCAGTTACTGATGCCATCAGAGGAGGAGAAGGAAGCCGGTCAATCGGCAAAAATCCCGGGCGGTCGGCAACGCCTTGCAGTCCCTCTTGCTTGTAGCCCGCAGCTCCTGGATGCAGAATGTCAGGACGACCAAGTCACCTGTGTTGATGATGATGATGATGACGACATTGCGGATCCAACGTGGTCTTTTCAGCAGAATTTGCTTGCGAGCGCTTCATCACTGGACGAGAGGAGAAGATGATGGGGTAGTGTCAGTACGGCTCCCGTCTCAAAAAGGGAGAGGGCGGTCGCAGAAGTCCGCTGATATGATTTCGCCAGCCACGGTCAGCGGAAACCTCGCTTATCGCTGTCAAAGGTCCAGGACCTCTCATGCCTGGGCCTTCTTTGAGCAAGCCTCTGATTCACCCAGTGATGTCATATGCCACCTTTGCCGTAAACGCATAAGTAGAGGCAAGAATCTTAGGTGTTTAACCACCACCACATGTCTAGTCCCCATGCAGCGAATGCATGAGTTGAAATGGAGGCAACACTTGGCCAAAAAAGGCCAGACCGACGCCGGCCTCAACCACTGTCACCACCCTCTGTCCTCCGCCTCCTCCTCCCTCCGCCACCACCAAGCGTTCCTCAGCTGCCCATGTCTCTCAGAGTCCTGATCAAGGATCAGCCTCCGCTTCAGCCTCCACCGTCGCCCGGGGTACCACCAGCACCACCAAGAGACCCATCCTACCCCTTCTCCTTCCGCTAGTTTGACGACCTGCACGCCGTACAGCGGCCAGTCTAGCAGCCAGCCTTCTGTCTTCCAGGTTTGGGAGCAGAAGAAACACTTTAACCCAAACCATCCCAAAGCCAAAAGCCTGAAAGTCGGCATTGCCAGGCTTTTGGCCTTGGAAATGTTGCCTTTCTGTCTGGTGGACACAGATGGGTTCCGCCACGTCATGGCCCTTGCCTGCCCCCAATACCAGATGCCGAGCAGGCATTTCTTTGCCAGAAAAGCGTCCATGCCCCGGCCAGCCACGTGTCATCTAAAATTTCAAGCGCGTTGTCTGCATCTGTGTCCGGCAAAGTCCATCTGACCACCGACACATGGACTAGTAAGCACGGCCAAGGCCGCTATGTCTCTGTGACAGCTCACTGGTGAGCTGGGTGGATGTCTCTGGGGGTGACGGTGGCTCTCAGGCTCGGCGCACGCTCTTCAAAACCGCAATGATGGTGCAGGGCTCTTTCCCCCAAGGTCCTCTGGTGGCATCACGTGCCCAGAGAAACCAGGCTGTGTTGAAATTAATCTGTCTTGGAGACCGTCCCCACACAGGTCAGGAGCTGTGGACGGCTCTCCGCAACGAGACTGAGCGCTGGCTGGGTCCAAGAACCTTTGTGCCGGCAAGGTGGGGGCGATAAGGGCAAACTGCTGGCCGCCCTTAAGATCGGTAGCTGGAGCACATCCCTTCCTGGCACGTCATGAACCTTGTCGCCCAAAATTTCAAAAGAGCCCCCGGGGTTCGGACTGCCTGTGGGGAAGGGCTCGGGGGTCTGAGTTCCATTTCCCGCCGTTCCCCCAACCCGCTTCGCCCCCTGCTGCGTTGCAGCCTCACTGGGCCCCCAGTTAACCGTCTCATTTTTTAACGTGGCAACACGGGGGAATTTTTCCACCCTCCACATGCCCACGATTGTGGGAGCACGCAATGCCATTAAGCAGTACGAAGTGACCTGGCCTAACAACAGCGGGGGGCGGACCCCCGGGGTGTTGAGCCACCGAGGTGGGGCAGGGAAAGAGCCTGCACCATCCTTGCCAGTTTTGAAAAGCCCCAAAATTCGGGACAATGCCCTTTGCAGCATGAGATTTGGTGATCTTAGTTCTGGAACACTTGGACACTCTGAAACAACGGGCCCCCAGCGACGGAGGAGCGACACAGACGGACACGGACCTTTTCTCTCCGTCAACCACAAGGCCCACAGTTTCTCAATTTCATCGGTCTTCATTACAGGGTTCGGGGTCCAACTAGTGAAAGGGCGGCGCCTCACTCTCAGGGTGCTCATCTCAGCAAGTCAGGGCGTGTTGAACTGTGCCGGAGGAAGCAAGGAGAGGGGGGAGGGGAGGTTTTCCTAACACCGCATTACCGACTCCCGCCGGGAAAGAGGTTGGGCCCAAAATTTTGGGGCGGAGGATGAAGATGAGGAAGATCAGTTTGCAGTGCCCCTCAAACCCAGAGGCTTGGGAAATAAAGGGCTCCATTTCACATAAGTCTTGGATCTCCATTTCCTCCAACATGACCTCGCATAAGGCCATCAAAATGAAAAACATTACTGGGGCCACCCTCCGGGATCCCGGACAAAAAAAAACCAGCACTTTCCTTTTCCACCCACCCAAATAGAGAGTAAAATGCGGGCAATGGGAGCCCTTGCTGATTGACAACTGGAAAGGTCTGTTCCTCTCTTCACTTCCCCAAAATTCCCACGGTGGAACAACATAGCGACGTGACAGCAGAAGTGCCAAGTAGGGGTAGCGGCACACAGGAAGGGGGCAAACCAAGGGGGACCTCCGGCAAACTTTGTTTTCCACCCACCAACACATGCAATCAGGGCACACATCCAACACACAGGATCACTTTTGATCATGGTGCACATATCTGCTCTCAACAAAACCCATGGGTTTTTTGGATTGTTCCGGACCAATAACTTCTGGGCATCCAAAATGGAAAGAAGCCCGAGCTCCTCGCCCCCCCCAAGAGGTGTTGTCCTGCCCAGCACCACGTCATACTGAGCGGACCTTTACACGCTGGGATCATTACGACAAACGCATCCGGTTTTTCCCCAGAAATGGGAAAAGTTGACTTTCATCAAGATGTCAGGCAAGGTCTCTGAAGATGTTTGGCCCCAATTGCCGAGGTCACCGATTAGTTGCCGTCACTTCACTTCCTCTTCAAACAAAAGGGCCTCTTGAAAAATGTTTTTTTTAAAAAATAATTTCTTACTGCAATTTTTATTCTCTTTTCCCAAAAGTTGTTTTGCTGGTTTGCTGTGAGGGAAATGTAAAACACAGCAAGGTTCATGACAACACCGATTCCATTTCTCACTTTTATCTTTAGAAGTTTTCGCATTGTCAAGGGTTTTTAGGGCATGTTGCGTAGATACAGCTATAATTATGGTCCTTTGGGGAAAAGAAATTTTGGCTTCTAAGTGGCATTTCCCACACAATTTTTTAAAAGTGGGGGAAAGTCATATTTTTAAAAAATTTTTTGGGGTCATGACTGTAGAAACACAAAAATCAGGTCCTTTGGACAAAATGGGCTTCTAAGTGGCATTTCTCCATCACAATTTTTTTAAAAGTGGCGAGAAGTCAATTTTTTAATTTTTTTGGGGGGCATGTTGCTGTGAGATACACAATAATCATGGGCCTTTGGGAAAAGAAATGTGGCTTCTAAGTCATTTCTCCATCACAATTTTTTTAAAATGGCGGAAAATCATACTTTTAAATTTTTTTGGGGTCATGTTGCTGTGGGTCAGCAATAATCTGGCCTTTGGAACAGAAATGTGGCTTCTAATGGCATTTCTCCCCATAATTTTTAACAGTGGCTGAGAATCATTTTTTTTAATTTTTTTTTTGGGCATTTCTTTGAAATCACAATACTGTAACGACGCCCCCTGCGACCATGTCCCGGGCTGCGGCGCGTCCTGCCCCCCCCCCCACGGAGCCCCCTCCCGCACCCGGGTTCGGGGTCCCCCGGTCGCAGCCCCTGCCAGCGTCCACTTACCCACCACGCTCCTGCTCTGTCGGCTCTCCTCCCCCCCGTTTAGCTCCGCCCCTAGGGCGTGCCCCCCCCGCTCTCTGAATTTAAAGGGGCAGTTTACCGTAATTGGTTTTTTGCCGGCACTGCTCCAATTTAAGTCCGGCCTCTTCCTTCCGGGCCCTTGCCGATCCTTTGGGTATATTCCAGGGGAAAGTGGTCCCGACGTTCCTTCTTGCCTTCCCGTGTACCGACTCCTTGCTTACGTTTACCGTCTCGAAACCCGCCCCCCTGCCCCCACCTCCTCTGTCTCCGCTCGAAACCCGAGGGCCCCCTGTCCTGACCTCCTCCGTCCACGACCACGAGCCTGCCTGCCGTTCCTGTACCGCACCCCCGGCCGCCATGCAGGGAAGCCCCCCCCAGTGGGATGGACCTGGTGGAACCCCGCCGCAGCAACCCCTCCCGCTTTTCGGCGGGGTCGGGGAATACCGGGACCCCACTTAGACTCCACTCCCTGGTGTGGGCTTTCGCCATCCCGGTGGGGCCAGTGGATCCACCTCCCGACCGAACAAATACTACAGGTCCTATTATAAAAAAAAAAGTTGTTTCAACAGCCTTTTTTTTCCCCACAATTGTCCAAAGGGCTCAAGGGGCAGCTTTGAATTTTTGGGGGCATTTTTTCTTTGAAATGAGCCTGCTACAGGGCCTATTTTAAAAAAAAAAGTTGTTTCAACAGACATTTGTTTTTTCACAATTGTCAAGATGGCTCAAGGGTGATGGTGCGTCAGAAACAGGGAAAAGGTAGGACCTGTTAATGGACATATATTGCAAAATGACTTGTTTTTGCAAACTTTAACATAGCTATCAATCCTGTTTGAGACAACCCATTTAATACAATTAAAAAAAAGAAAACAAAAACATGGTGGGATTTCCC
Source organism: Phyllomedusa bahiana (assembly GCA_025379985.1). Classification (NCBI taxonomy): domain Eukaryota; kingdom Metazoa; phylum Chordata; class Amphibia; order Anura; family Hylidae; genus Phyllomedusa; species Phyllomedusa bahiana. The sequence goes on from JAODAL010000501.1 coordinate 138,297, forward strand.
CCTCCTATTTTAAAAAGTGTTTTAAATTAAACTATAAAAAACTTCATGTACAAAATAGCTGGTAAAAAAATTCTCTGAATTGTACAAGGGAGGTACAGGAAGACTTGACCAGATGTAGGTTATTCAGAGGACATGGAGTATGGAGCACGGACAGAGAACAAAGTACAGAGACAATTTCCTCCAGCATGTTGAGTAAAATACGAAAAAGAATGCCAAGAAAAAGGGCACCTGGGTGTAACAGGAGCGTTAACCACCAGTATTTCCAAGTGAAGCTCAATTAGTCCCCACTCATACGGAGGGGCAAGCGCTACCCAGGACAGGGACAGTATATGTCCAGTGAAACTAAAATGGTGGTTGAAAGACTCCTTTTCCCGGCACTTTTGAATCTGTGGGTCAGACAGGTTTAATGGTCATTCTGCGGTACAGGACAGATATAGTCAATGTCCAGTTCAACTAAAATGGTGGTTGAAAGACTCCTTTTTCCAGCACTTTTTAATCTGGGGTCATGCAGGTTTGGGGCTCATGCTGTGGCCCAGGACAGGTATAGTCAATGTCCAGTGAAACTAAAATGGTGGTTGAAAGACTCCTTTTTCCGGCACTTTTTAAATGTGGGGGTCATGCAGGTTTGGGGCTCATGCTGTGGCCCAGGACAGGTATAGTCATGTCCAGTTCAACTAAAATGGTGGTTGAAAGACTCCTTTTTGCGGCACTTTAAATCTGGGGTCATGCAGATTTGGGGCTCATGCTGTGTTCCAGGACAGGGATATTCAATGTCCAGTTCAAGTAAAATGATGGTTCAAATCATACTGCCTTCTGGCACTTTTTAATTTTTGGGTCATGCAGGTTTAAGGGTCAGGCTGTGGTACAAGACAGGGATAGTAAATGGTCTGTGATTTTTTTTCTGCGGCTTTTATAACCTAAGTGTGTTGCCTAAGATGTAGCACATATCCATTTGACTGTTGTGGATGTTAATTCCAGCTTCTCCAGCCCTGTTTGGGTGTAAGAATGAAGGTGTTGTTGCTCTCCCATAGACTTTAATGGTCATCGCTCATAATCGACCACTCACTATCGACTATCTTGTCGATGATGGTCGACTATCGACCATCGACCGATGTCGATGGTCAACGTAATCGCTTAACACTACTAATTACTCTACTGTTTACTTTAGCTGAGAAGCTTCTCCAGACCTCAGAGAAGGTAATTTAGCTAATCTAGACTAATAAACAGAGAAGTCTGAATACATGGAGCTCATATGCTAATTACAGATAGTTTGACCAGGAAGTGACAGAGCAAAGAAGCATTATTTCATTCATGCATCCTATCAAACTGTGAGATGAGACAACCCCTTTAAGTTTAATAGGTTGTTGGCCATGCAGCGTTCAATGTGAATTAACAAACATGGGTTGGGGAACCTGAAAGTGGGATCAGCATCTTTCAGATATTTCTTCCTCCTCTTTTATTCCTCTGTGACTTTTTATGAATAACATTGACAAATTGGTGTTATAATATCTCATTTCAAGGGGAACTGTCCCCTTAGCCAGTCAGGGCTGTGGAGTCGGCAAGCCAAAGCCCCGACTCTGACTCCTCAATTTCCCAAACCTCCGACTCTCTCATACATGGCGCATGTTTAAGTGATAACTTTACTGTAGTAAAATGGTAACATCAGGCTGTTTATCACCTTATGATACAATAATCAAGCTATTTAGGTAGAACAGACACTGACAAGCAAAAGGGTAACAATGTTTTGATCTTTTGAACACTTGTGGGTAGAGTTGAAGAAAAAGCTGTATATGTATCCAAATCCAATTTGCACCAACATTGGGAACATGTAGAAGTGACCGGGGATCAGATTTTAGTCAAGACATGCTTGAATCTGATCCAGAGCTCAGAAGGATTCAGGCAGTATTGAAAACCAAAAGGTGGATTTCCCAAATACTAACAAAATAATAAAAATTAACATTTTGATTTTTAGGAGCAAAACAGTAACAATGCAGTTACAGGAAAGAATCTGCAGAACTAAGCAGATGCTAAATACTTGCAAGTCACATTTATGTATAAGATAGGTAAGATGACTGTATATAAAATTACAGTAGCCTCATGTACAAAGCTGTAGTGGATGGTGAGATATGGGGCCTGAAAGTCACAAGTTCAACACAATGTTACCATTTTGCTTGTCAGTGTAAAATATATTTATTGGATATGACTTTAGAACACAAAAAAATTGTAAATATGCAAAACAGTGCAGGAACATTTGTGGAGTCTCTGAATTTGTTCTGAGAAATAGTATCGCCTCCATCAGATCCTGCATACATGATCTCACATCTGATCTCATTATTTCCAGGCTAGAGAACGGCCTCTCTACACTAACTTGGGTTGGTGGCAAAACGATAACCACAGGGGTAACATCTCTAACAATGTCAGGGTATAAAGGAATTGCCTCAGCCACAGCCAGTTTTGATGAATGTTTGGACTCTTCTACTTCTTTGAAAATAGGTGAAAAATTTTGCTGAAATCTGTTTGCCCTGGGAGCGGAATCTTCTCCCCTGGGCAGCGCTTTGCCTGCTCTATGTCATCAATTACACTCCTCATGTGATGAGGCTGAAGATATGGGAGCAGTCGCACTGGCCGGACCCAATCCCTTTTGCTCTTTACATCGAACTACCTGGACCAACTAATTATATATTTTGGGAGTCGGCGTCGGTCCATTTTATGACTCCGACTCCTGCAAAATAGTCACCGACTCCGACTCCACGACTCCGACTCCACAGCCCTGCTTAGCCTTATTCCCTTTTGGAAATTACATAGCACTCTTGTCCATGGTCCGGTGACAAGTCATCACCAGTTTCAGCGTCAGTTATCTCTCTTTCCTGTCTTCACTCTTTGGTCTACAGCAATATGGAAGGCAAGAGTGGCAGACTAAAAATGGACTTTCATATAATGCAATGGTGGTGCGAGAAACAACTAGGAGTAATCCCAGTAATTCTACCATGCTAGGAAAATAGTGGATCTCATGGATGAAGTTTGATGAACTTTATTTGTCACAAATCTTGACACAAGTGAATCAATTTACTTAGCTCTGTTTGGAACCAATGCATGTTTGCAGTCGATGACAAAACCTTTCTCTCTGATGGCAGCCCTCCGAGTCAAGATGCTCTCTTAACCCCTTAAGCCGAACGCCTGAAATGTACTTAAAGGGTTATCTCACTACATTGATTCATCTTACCTCAGTCCTGTTTTCTTGGTTTCATTTTGAATTCAGGGGCATGTTTACTGGCTTCTACTAGACTGCAGTAGAAGCCAGGTCTGTAGCTATAGCAACCAGTGCTGGCAGCCTATCAGGAGAGATCAAACAGGTCTGTAGCTATAGCAACCTGAGGGGCTGATGCGGCCCATACAAGAGGGGATATCTAGGAATAGGTAGGACACTGTTAATGGACATATATTGCAAAGTGACTTGTTTTTGCAAGATCTCTAACATAAAACGCAACCCTTGTAGTGAGACAACCCCTTTAATGACCAGCACATTTTTTAGTTTTTGCCTCCTTGCGTTTCAACAGTTGTAACTTTTTTATTCGGGACAAGTTGTACTGTTTGGAGGAATAGTTTAAGTTCACTTATAAATTATTGAAGATTTTTTTTTTTTCAATTTTTTTTTTTCAATTTTCTTTACATTGTTCACATTTCACACTTAATAACTTGTTAGATTAAAGGGGTTGTCTCACTTCAAGGATTGCTGCTTTTTATGTTAAAGATCTTTCAAAAACAAGTCACTTTGCAATATGTGTCCATTAACAGTGTCCTACCTATTCCTAGATATCCCCTCTTGTATGGGCAGCATCAGCTCCTCAGGTTGCTGTAGCTACAGACCTGTTTGAGCTCTCCTGTTAGGCTGCCAGTGCTGGTTGCTATAGCTACAGACCTGGCTTCTACTGCAAGTCAGTAGAAGCAGTAAACACGCCCCTGAATTCAAAATGAAACCAAGAAAACAGGATTGAGGTAAGATGAATCAATGTAGTGAGACAACCCCTTTAATTATACAGGTTATTATGGTTGTGTGGATACCTAATATGTGTAGGTTTTATTTTTTGTGTGTAATGTATAGACAATTATTTTTTATTACTTATTTATTTTTATATTTTATTTTATTTTTTTTTTTTAAACTTTTTTTGTCTTTTACTTTTTTTTTTTTTTTTAAATCCCCTGAAGGGAGAACTGGTTTACATGTTTTTTTTTTTTACACTTAGTAATGTATTAGTATATTCATATATACTAATACATTATAATCTTTGTCAGTCTCACACAGGCAATTTTCAGGGCAGCACACAGTCTGCAATGACCTCAGGCTCTTTACACAGACAGCCCTGGGGCTACTCTGGGTCCCCAGGGCTGACTGTGCAGCCGTTCCCCAGGCTCTGTCAGGTCACCGGGAGTTCCAATCACCTGACAGAGCAGGGGGGAGCCCTTTAATTATGCTGCAGTCATGAACCGTGGCAATTAAAAGGTTACACGCCGAGAGCAGGAGTGTCCCCCGCTTCCCTACGCTTGCAGGGGTTGTGCTAGGAGCAGTGCAGGGAAGTACAGCCCTGTTCTCAGCGCTGCTGTGGTCCGGGCGCCGTAAACCCTGATGTCTGCAGCAACATCAAAAGACCGTGGGTGGTCGTTAAGGGGTTAAGAGGATATTGCTATGACACTGATTAGCTTAAAACATTTAGCTAATGGTAAATAAAAATTATGATTTGCTTCGTTTTAGAGCAGTTCTTATGTCCTATTTGTTTACAGAAACTTTCCCAAGTTACTGAGCATCCTCTCTCTGTGGCTGGGATGGTGACATGACTCTATGTTGTGTCTTATTAGCAGCACATGAGCTTGTTCATCTATGTTACTGACAAACTTTAGAGTTCTGTAGCCTTGTACCCTGCTGTTAAATCCCTTCATCACCAATGTCTCTCTAACAGACTTAACTAGAAATAGCAGAGCTGAAATGTCAGTTACTGCTGTAGAACCACCCACAGCCTGAAAGGGAAGTGGGAGCCTGAAGCTGGCTGTGAAGAGCAGGCTCTGTGAAACAGCATGGTGGGAACATCCCTTTAAAAGATGTCTCATGAAGACAACCTTCATTTATATGGACATCATAGAGAGAAGCCTTCACTCTGAGCATCCAAGAGCCAGACTGGAGAACCATTCTGGAAAAGCAGCTTCCATTTTGGCAGGCTCCAGCCATCCATGCATCACATAGACCGCCATTCATCTCAGTGCTGCTATATGTATGCTTGACTGCAGCTTCAGCCAGTAAAAAAATCAAACCTTTTTCAAAAAGGTCTCTGTCTGATGAGACAATCATTACACTGTAATGTAGGAAATAATTATTCACTGTATCAGATGTAGACGACAATTGGGATATTTTGAGCAATTAAATTTGCCAGTAAAGTTCATTTCTCAAATTGTGCAAGATTTTTCTTGCACCTTTAATTCTTGCCTTGTCCTTTAAGCCTCTCGGGTTACAGGGATCTCCTGCAGGTATAGTCTTATTATATGTGTAAACTCAAAGCTGTGGCTTGTCACATGCTAAGCATATTTCTCTGACACAACATGTAGACAGGACTCTAGTTCTGGGATTAAATAGTGAATGTAACATCGAGGACTTTGGCTAAAGGCGGACAGAAGCTCCTCACCAGACAGTACGGCCTAGGCTACACCTGCAAGTTTCTCTAGCCAAAAATAAGAGTGGAGCCTAAAGGGAATTAACGTGTCAATAAAAGTTTGTCACTTCTTTTTTGGTTCCCATCCCAGTTTTCATTGAATTGAGCCTAACGTGTTTATATACATGCCTATAGAGGAAAGCAGCAAGGGGGTAGATATTATATAGGTATCCCATGTGCACAAACTCTGGTGGGTCCTATCTTCTTTGTTCCTTGGTGGCTAAAACCTGTGTAGGATTGCCCCCACCAGAAGAACTACATTGTTAGCAGACAGGGGTGCAGAGATTTTGTCCAAGGATCATGAAAAGGACGCCGAAGGGCCTCCCCCTCTTTCTGGCCTGAAGGAATTTCTGGATTACGTTACGGTCCAGAATGTTCTCCTCCGGCTCCCAAGACCTTTCCTCGGGCCCGAACCCCTTCCAATCAATGAGGAAATATCGTTTTCCCTCTAATCCTCCTCATACCCAGGATCTCCTTGACCAAAAAGACGTTAGAGGCATCAGCCTCAGATGACAAAGGGACTGCCTTCTGAGAGAAACGATTTAGGACCAAGGGTTTTAGTAGAGAGATATGAAAGGAGTTCGGGATGCGCATGGTAGGCGGGAGCCGGAGTTTATATGCCACCAGGTTTATGCGTTTGAGGACCTCGAAAGGTCCCACAAAGTGGGGTCCCAGTTTGTAACTAGGGATCTTGAGGCGGACATATTTGGCCGACAGCCACACCTTGTCACCCGGGGAGAAGACTGGAGGAGGACTTCTTCTTTTATCTGCTTGAGCCGTCGTGCGGCAAGAAGCACGGAGCAGAGATTGGCAGGTCAGGGCCCTGTTGGCATTCATGTCTTGGACCAACGCATCCGCTGCTGGGACCTCAGACAGGGATGCCAGTGGGAGTGGTGGGCGAGGGTTCAGGCCGTACACGATGTAGGGGAGATGCACCTGCGGACTCCGAATCTAGGGAATTATAAGAAAATTCAGCCCGCGGAAGCAAGTTGGAACAGTCATCCTGTCGAGCCGAGACGAAGTGGCGCAAGTAATTCCCCAGGACCTGGTTGACCCTCTCTACCTAACCATTCGTCTGGGAGTGGTAAGCCGAAGAGAAATCAAGCTTCACCTGTATTTGAGAACAAAGGGCCCGCCAGAATTTAGAAATGAACTGGACCCCTTGATCCGAGACGATTTGCAGGGGAAACCCGTGCAAACGAAAAATGTGGTGAAAAAACAGATCGGCCAGGCGCGGGGCAGAAGGTAGGCCTGGCAATGGGACAAAATGCGCCATTTTAGAAAACCGATCTGTGATCACCCAGACAACAGTGTTACTGGATGAGGGAGGAAGATTGGTTATAAAGTCCATCGCCACGTGAGACCATGGTTGGGAAGGGGATGGGCAGAGGATGCAAGAGCCCAGCTGGTTTGTGACGAGGTGTCTTGTTGCGGGCACAGGTGATACAGGACTCGAAAAATTCCCTGACATCCTTAGCGAGGTCCGGCCACCAATAGAACCGCAAGATCAGGAGAAACATCTTACGAGCACCGGGATGTCCGGCCACCAATGAGCAGTGTCCCTACTTCGGAGCGCAGGGCTCATGTATGTTTTCCCTGGCGGGACATTCCAGAGATCTACAGGAGCTACGGAGACAAGGCGCTCAAGGGCAATTTTGTTCTCTGGGGTCACTTCTTCTTCAACCATGTCGGAGGCACGTGAAAGGGCGTCAGCCATGACATTCTTTTCCGTGGGACGGAAGTGGATCTGGAAATTAAACCAAGAAAAGAAGAGCGACCACCTAGCTTTGCGCGGATTGAGTCGCTGGGCCGTCTGGAGGTACTGGAGGTTCTTGTGGTCCAAATAGATACAGATGGGGTGCCGAGCCCCTTCCAGCAGATAACACCATTCCTCCAATGCCAGTTTGATGGCTAATAACTCCCAGTCTCCAATAATGTAATTCCTTTCCGCCGGCGAGAATGTTTTGGAATAGAAGCCACAAGTGACCGTTTTGCCCATGGGCTCCTTTTGCGTGAGGATCGCTCCAACTCCAACCGACGAGACGTTTACTTCTAGCGAGAAGGGCTTTGAGGGGTCTGGCCGTGACAGGATAGACGCAGAGGCAAAGGCAGTTTTTAGTTTGGAGAACGCTTCTTCGGCCTCGGAAGGCCAGCTGCATGGATTAGCGTTCTTCTTTGTGAGGGCCACAATGGGAGCCACCAGCGTGGAAAAGTGTGGGATGAACTGCCGGTAGTAATTGCAAAAACCCAGAAATCGTTGTATGGCCCGAAGGCCAACTGGGCGAGGCCATTGCAACACGGCCGACAACTTTGCTGGGTCCACCCGCAGGCCCTGGTCAGAGATGATTTAGCCCAGAAATAGAAGGCTAGCTTGATGAAAAAGGCACTTCCCCAGTTTGGCATACAGGCGGTTAGCTCGAAGGTGCCTCAGTACCTGGCGAACATGGATGCGGTGAATCTCTAGATTGGGTGAGTACACCAAGATGTCGTCCAAGTAGACCACGACACAAGTATAACGGAGATCCCTGAAAATGTCATTCACAAACTCCTGGAAGATGGCAGGAGCATTACACAGCCCAAATGGCATGACCAGGTACTCAAAGTGCCCGTCCCTGGTGTTAAAGGCCGTCTTCCATTCATCGCCCTTACGGATACGGACCAGATTGTAGGCCCCCCCTCAAATCCAACTTGGAGAAGATCTTCGCACCCCATAGACGATCAAAGAGCTCCGTGATCAGCAGTAGAGGGTACCGATTCTTCACCGTGATCTTAAGACCCCGGTAATCGATGCAAGGCCGTAAGGAACCGTCCTTTTCCACAAAGAAGAATCCTGCTCCTGCAGGAGAGGAGGATTTTCGTATAAACCCCTTCTGGAGATTTTCCCATATATATTCCGACATGGCTTGTGTCTCGGGAACGGACAAGGGGTAGGCTCTACCAAGGGGAGGACTGTTACCAGGCAGTAGGTCAATTGGACAATCGTATGGGCTATGAGGAGGGAGGGTCTCCGCTTATTTCTCAGAGAAAACATCGGCGAACTCCTGATATTCAGCAGGTAGGCCGGGCAATGGTTCGTGGGGAGTCGAGCGAGAGCAGGAAAGCATCGGGCGAGGTGCCACTAGACAATGGCTCAGGCAGTTAGGACCTCAGCGAGTTACCTCCCCAGACGTCCAGTCTAGTGTAGGGGAGAAGACCCCCACGTGGAGGGACAGCGGTTTGGTGATGAATCGTATGGTGTCACTTAGCAGCTCTCCGCTGACCAAGGAGATCACCAGCGGCTTTTCCAGGCGGACCACCGAAAGGCGATACTGCATCACTAAGGAGCGGTGGATAAAGTTCCCGGCTGAGCCAGAGTCCAGGAAGGCCGAGACCTGAAACATGAGTCCAGCATCAGTCACGACCTGTACTGGCATCATCAGGCATGGAATTTGCACCTAGGAACGCCTCTCCCATGTAACCTAGGTGCAGGAGTTTCCTGGATGTTTGGGACGTTGGAGACAATTCCTCCGGAAGTGCTCTGGGCTGCCACAGTATTGGCACAGGTTTTCTAGCCGGCGTCGGGCCAATTCCTGCTCAGTGAGCTGAGCCCGATTAACCTGCATGGGTTCCTCAGTGGGGATTGGTGACGGTTGCATTGGAGGCCTCTGGAACACCGGAGCCAGGCGCGGGAACCGGCGTGGTCGGGCTATCTCACGCTCTTGCCGAAGCTCTTCTTGCCTTTCCGAAAAACGCACGTCGATGCGGGTGGCCAACTGGATTAATTTGCTGAGGGAGGACAGGATGTCTCTCGCGGCCAGCACATCTTTAACCTGACTGGAGAGCCCCTTTTTAAAGTTGGTGCACAGGGCGGCCTCGTTCCAGGTTAACTCTGAGGCTAAGGTATGGAACTGCACCGTGTAGTCTCCCACTGACGAATCCCCCTGGCGCAGGTTTAGGAGGGCCGTCTCGGCGGAGGATGCTCGTGCTGGTTCCTCAAACACCCCACGGAATTCCTTGAGGAAAGCCTGTAGATCCGCCATTACCGGATCGTTCCTATTCCACAGAGGAGTGGCCTATGCCAAGGCCTTCCTGGACAACAGGCTAACCACAAACGCCACTGTTACGGGGGTCGCAGGCGCCGCTGCTCGCCGTGGCTGCCCCCCTGCCCGCAGGGGGTCCGGCGCGGGTGCCGCGGCTGCCCGCGACCATCCCCCTGCTGACCGGGTTCCAGCGCTGCCTCACGTACATGTCCACGATCCCATGAACGCTGCGCCTGCCTGTCCCAGCCGCCGCATGCGTGCCCGCTGCTTAGGGCGCGCGCGCGACAGCTTCTCTGGATTTACCCCGGCCGCCATCGCAAGCAAGTCACGTCAGGGTTAGCGACCTGGTAGCCTCACGCCGCAGCAAGTCCATCCCACTTTGCGGCGGGCTCTGGTGAAAACCGGGGGCTACTTAGACTCCGCTCCCTGGCGTGGCTTAGCTATCATCGCTTGCGGTGGTCCAGCAAATCCACCTCTGCATTACAGTACGAACTGGCTATGGATTCCACCAGGGTACCTCTGCCCGACCTCCGGGATGTCACGACGGCAGTCGCCCAGCAGAGCCAGCGTATTGACCAACTCGCAGCCATGATGCAGAACCTTGTGGCCCGTCTACCTCCACTGCCGCCGCACCTGCATCCCTTGCTCCGGCATCCATTGCTCTACCTGCTCCGGCTTCGGGACTCTCTCTGCATCTGCCGCTCCCCTCGCGCTACGATGGAGACCCCAAGAAATGCCGTGGGTTCATCAGCCAGGGCTCCATCCACCTCGAGATGATGGGGCATCAATTCCCTACAGAGCGTGCCAAGGTGGCCTTCATAATCAGCCTCTTGTCTGGAGAAGCCTTGGGCCACGCCACTCTGGGATCGAGGGGATCCTCTGACAGCTGACCTCCAAGCCTTCCTACGGGGGTTCTGCACGGTCATTGAGAAACCTGGTCGTACTTCTTCAGCCGCCGCAGCACTGCTCCGGCTGCCTCAGTGCGACACCACGGTCAGTCAGTATTCTATGCAGTTTCGCACTCTCGCTTCGGAGTTGGACTGGAGTAACGAAGCTTTGGTGGCAACGTTCTGGCAAGGTCTCTCGGGATGAATCAAGGATGAAGTCGCCGCTCGGGATCTACCAGCTGCCTTGGATGACTTAATCCACCTAGCCACCCGAGTCGATATTCGGTTTGCCAAAAGGCAACAAGAGCTCCGCCTTCAACAGGAGGTCGTCCGTCCACGCCATTTACCCCGCTTGGCTCCCACGTTCCAGCGGCGACCTCTCCCTCCTCCGATGGTTTCCGAGGAAGAACCTATGCAGGTTGAGAGAGCCCACCTGTCCCAGGAGGAACGTTCACAGCGTCGCCAGAAGCAGCTGTGTTTCTATTGTGGCGGTTCTGGCCATTTTGTTGGGGACTGTCCAGTGCGCCCGGGAAACTTCCGCACCTAGGGCTCGTAGGAGAGGCAACCCTAGGTGTCAGAGCGGCCTCTCCCCGTTTGACCATTCCCGTAATTGTTGGTGTTTCACCGGCCAGCACCTTTCAGGCCACCGCCTTTATTGATTCAGGATCTGCAGGAAACTTCATAAGCCACGAACTTGTGACCAGGTTTCGTCTCCCAGTGATTCGGTTGCAGAAGCCTATGTTCGTCTCGTCAGTCAGTGGCGAATGCCTTAGGGACGCTATCCTCTTCCGCACCGCTCTCCTCACCTTGCAGATTGGGACTCTTCACAAGGAGACATTGCAACTTCTCGTCCTCCCTCGGCCCTCGTCTGAAATCCTTCTGGGCCTCCCATTGTTGCAGGACCATACCCCGACCTTGGACTGGAGCACAGGGTAAGTCATGCGTTGGGGTTCCTCGTGTCTCTCGCGTTGCCTGTCGAATCCGCAACCTGCTCCTCAGGTCGCCTCCACCAGGCCTACCTACGCCATACTGGGACTTTGCTGATGTCTTTTCGGAAAGACAGGCCGAAACTCTTCCTCCACACCGGCCTTATGATTGTCCCATAGATCTACAACCTGGCTGTACTCCTCCCCGGGGCCGGGTCTATCCCCTCTCCAGCCCAGAGACTAAGGCTGTGTCTGAGTACATCATTGAGAACCTCCGTAAAGGCTTCATTCGTAAGTCCTCTTCTCCAGCAGGAGCTGGCTTCTTTTTCGTGGAGAAAAAAGATGGGTCTCTACAGCCCTGCATCGACTATTGGGGCTTAAATAAAATTATGATAAAGAACCGCTACCCTCTGCCCTTGATATCAGAACTTTTCGACCGTCTGCGTGGCGCAAGAATCTTTTACAAACTGGATCTACGTGGTGCTTATAACCTGATTCGCATTCATGAAGGCGATGAGTGGAAAACGGCGTGTAATACGCGGGATGGCCACTTCGAGTATCTCGTTATGCCATTCGGTCTCTGCAACGCTCCTGCTGTGTTTCAGAACTTTGTCAAAGAGATCTTCCGGGACCTACTCTACGTCTGTGTTATTGTTTACTTGTACGATATTCTAATTTTTCTCCTGATCTCGCGACTTATCGCCACCATGTCCGCCAGGTCCTCAGGCGACTCCGCACCCATCAGCTTTTTGCCAATCCGGAGAAGTGTCTCTTTGAGCGTACCAGTTTACCCTTCCTAGGGTACATCGTTTCTGACAAGGGTCTCCGGATGGATCCTTCTAGACTCTCCGCAGTTTTACAGTGGCCACAACCGGTGGGCCTTCGGGCCATTTAACGTTTTTTGGGATTCGCCAATTATTATAGACAAGGTATCCCACACTTCTCTACGCTTGTGGCTCCCTTGGTGGCTTTAACTAAGAAAAACGCCAATCCCAAATCTTGGCCCCCAGAAGCTCAAAAAGCCTTCAACCGTCTCAAATCGGCATTCTCGTCAGCTCCTGTCCTGTCGTGCCCAGACCCTAATCGCCCGTTTATTCTGGAAGTGGACGCGTCTTCTGTGGGTGCTGGCGCTGTCCTCCTGCAGAGATCCTCCTCCGGTAAACTACATACTTGTGGTTTTTTCTCCAAAACTTTCTCTCCAGCCGAGAAGAATTATACCGTTGGTGATCGCGAATTACTGGCCACAAAGTTGGCTCTAGAAGAATGCCGTCACCTGCTGGAGGGGGCTCGCCACCCGATTCACATCTTCACCGACCATAAGAACCTCCTATATCTTCAGTCGGCTCAACGCCTGAATCCCCGGGAAGTCAGGTGGTCGCTTATTTTGCCCGTTTTGACTTCCTTCTGCATTTTCGGCCAGCCGGGAAAAACATCAAAGCTGACGCTCTATCCCGCTCTTCTGATACGGTTGGTCTTGAGTCTCCTCCACAGCACATAGTCCCCCCAGAACGACTCGTCACGGCTGCCCCCGTGGATCTTCAACACTTACCTCCCGGGAAGACGTATGTGCGTCCTGCCTTGCGGCCTAGAATCCTGAAGTGGGGACATTCTTCTCGTACAGCTGGGCATCCAGGAGTCTATAGATCTCTACAACTGGTCTCCCGTTATTACTGGTGGGCCACCCTTGCTCAAGATGTCAGGGACTGTTCCGGCCTGCACCTCCTGTGCCCGTAATAAGGTCCCTCGTCTCAAACCCGTGGCCCCTCTTCAGCCTCCTCCTGTGCCGGAAAAACCCATGTGGCCATGGACTTCGTTACAGATCTCCCGCCCTCATCTGGAAACACGGTCATCTGGGTGGTGACCGATCGTTTCTCAAAAATGGCTCACTTTATCCCTCTGCCTGGGTTACCCTCTGCCCCCCAGCTGGCCCAACATTTTTTCAGTCATGTTTTCCGTTTGTACGGTCTCCCTTTGCATATTGTCTCTGATAGGGGAGTCCAGTTTGTTGCTAAATTTTGGCGGGCTCTTTGTGGTCAATTGCAGGTTCAGCTAGACTTCTCATCTGCATACCACCCTCCGACTAACGGGCAGGTAGAGAGGGTTAACCAGGTGTTGGGTACCTACTTGCGGCATTTTGTGTCCGCTCGTTATGACAATTGGTCCGATCTCCTCCCCTGGGCAGAGTTTTCCTACAACTCTTTAGATTCGGAATCCGCTGGGGCCTCCCCCTTTTTTGTCGTCTTTGGGTTACATCCCCACCCGCCGCTCCCGCTAACAACCACTTGTCATGTCCCTGCCGTGGATGCCCAAGTAAAGGACATCAAGGCTCTCTGGCAACTCACACGACAGGCCCTCCTACGGGCTTCTGCTTGCACCAAACTTCATGCTGACAGGTATCGTAGGCCCCCGCCCCTATTTGAGCCAGGCGATAGGGTGCGGTTGTCCACCAGGTACATCCGCTTCAAGGTGCCCAGCTACAAGTTAGGCCCTAGATACTTGGGTCCGTTTGTGGTGCTTCGGCGACTGAACCCGGTATCCTACAAGCTCCGCTTGCCTCCTACCCTGCGTATCCCGAACGCCTTCCATGACTCTCTCCTCAAGCCGGTGATGCTGAATCGCTTCTCCCGTGGATCTGTCTCGCCTTCTCCCGTGGACGACTCTGATAACTTCTTTGAGGTCAAGGAGGTGCTGGCGGAGAAGACAGTGAGGGGGAAGCGTTCTTTCTGATTGACTGGAAGGGGTTCGGGCCGGAGGAGCGTTCGTGGGAACGTGAGGCCAACCTGTCTACTGACCTCCTCTCTAATTTCCGAAAAAAGAGGGGAGGGACCTAAGGGTGGGGTACTGTCACGGGGGTCGCGGCTGTCGCTACACGCCGCAGCCGCCCCCCTGCCCGCAGGGGGTCCGGCGCGGGTGCCGCGGCTGCCCGCGACCATCCCCCTGCTGCCCAGGTCTCAGCGCTGGCTCACGTACCTGTCCACGATCCCGTGAACGCTGTGCCTGCCTGTCCCGGCCGCCGCGCGCGTGCCCGCGCGACAGCTTCTCTGGGTTTAACCCCTTAACGACCTTGGGCGTATGAGTACGTCCCAGGGCCGCTAAGGGGCTTTGCAGGGGGATCGCTCCGCGACCCCCCCGCACAGCCGGCGGGTGTTAGCGGCAAATCGCCGCTAACAACTGGCAGTAACAGCGCCGGCGGGTGGCTCCGCCTGCTGGCGCTGTTTTACCCATCAGGCGCCACGGCAAAGATGGCCGCGGCGTCTGAATTAACGCCGATCGGTGCCGCGCACCGATCGGTGCAGTGATCGGCATAAGCGCAGCTATGCTGCGCCGATCCAATCACCGGGCATGGTGGTGGGGAGCCTTGTGAAGGCTCCCGTCACTTACCCAGGCCGGTTTGCCCCACTTCCGTCCGCAGACAGGAAGTGGGGAAACCGCCATCTTTGTACACCCTAATGCATTGCCTATGCAATGCATTAGGTTGTATTAACAATCGCGCCACCTAGTGGTCCAGTACCACAGGTGGCCTCAATGTTACAGTAAAAAAAATAAATAAATAAAGTTTTAAAGAACAAAAAAAAAAAAAGTATTAAAAGTTCAAATCACCCCTCTTTCCCCATTTTACAAATAAAATCATTAAAATAATAAAAAAGTTACACATATTTGGTATCGCCGCGTCCTAAAAAGTCCGATCTATAAAAATATAACATCATTTATCCCGTACGCTGAACACCGTAGAAGAAAAAAAATGATCAAAAAAGTCGCATGCATTCCAAACTGCTAGCGATAAAAAGTACACTTCAGCCCGCAAAAAATGCCTCCTCACTGACGTCCGTAGGTGTTAGTACAAAAAAGTTATTGGTCACACAAAATGGCGCCGTGGCGCAAATTTCAAAAATAGAAAATGTTTGGAATTTTTTTACGGTACCAAAATATAACGGAAACCCTACATGTTTGGTATTGCCGGATGCGTAACAACCTGAAGAATACAGATAACACATTATATTTACCGAAGATTGAACGCCGTAAAAGCAAAACCCCCGCAAACATGGCGAAAATACATTTTTTTCACAATTTGTCCCACTTGGAATTTTTTTGCGGTTTCCCAGTATATTCTATAGTATAGTGAATAACACCATTAGAAAGTACATCTTGTCCCGCAAAATAAAAGCCCTCATGTGTCTATGTAGGTGGAAAAATAAAGAAGTTATGGCTTTCAGAAGGTGAGGAGGGAAAAACGAACGTGTCACCAAAAAAAAACGGCGGGTCCTTAAGGGGTTAAAGGGCCAGTATCCTAGTAATTGGTCTATTTAAGGAACACGCCCCCAGCACTCTCTGCCAGTTCGTTGGTGTGTGTTCAGTAACTTTAGAGAGTGTTGGAGTCTGTATTGTCTACCCGTGTACCAGTCCACTTTGCTTACGTTACTGACCTTGCCTGTTTGCCGCCTGCCCTGACCGTCTGCCTGTCTCTGACCAGGAACCTCTGCCACCTGCCCTGACCTTCTGCCTGTCCCCGACTACGCCTCTGGATTACGATTACCACGCTGTACCCCGGCCGCCATCGCAAGCAAGTCACGTCAGGGGTAGCGACCTGGTAGCTTCACGCCGCAGCAGGTCCATCCCGCTTTGCGGCGGGCTCTGGTGAAAACTGGGGGCTACTTAGACTCCGCTCCCTGGCGTGGCTTAGCTATCATCGCTTGCGGTGGTCCAGCGAATCCACCCCTGCATTACATCCACCCTGGAACGTTCGGACAGGAATTGGTCGACTATTAGTTCAATGTGCATAGTGCACTGGGTGAGGAACCCTCTGCAGAGCTTGGGGTCTCCGTCGAACTTGGCTGTCAGAGATAAACGGAGCTTGGGACCCAACAGGGTCGGCAGGGCCGTCGGAGCGGGAGTTGCCACGGGGGGAAGTGGAGGCTGCTGCTGGCCGGCGGTGAGTTGCTGTAACATGGCGTTCAATTGATCCAACTGTTGTGCCTGTTGCTGAGACTGTTGGGCTACAATACTTGTAAGATCCACCACACTGGGCAACGGTACTGTGGCGGGATCCATGGCCGGATCATACTGTCACAATCCCAGTCCGCAATAGTGGATCCTCTGGACCACTGCAAGCGATGGTATAAGCCACGCCAGGGAGCAGAATCTAAGTAGCCCCCGGTTTTCACCACCGCAAAGCGGGATGGACTTGTTGCGGCGGGAGTCTACCAGGTCGCTACCCCTGATGTGACTTGCTTGCGGAGGCAGCCGAGGTATAGCGTGGTACAGAATCGTAAGGCAGGCTCGTAGTCGGGGAAAGGCAGAAAGGTCAGGACAGGCGGCAAAGGTTCGTGGTCGAGGGACGGAGGCTAACGGTACAGTACACGGTAATCAGGACCAGACTCAGGAAACCGCTTTCTCTATAGGAAATGGCACTAAAGATCCAGCGGGAGTATCAGGAAGGGGCAGGCTTAAATAGGGGCAGCGACCGGCAATGGAAAATTACCAGTGCGCTGGCCCTTTAAATTTAACACTGCCGGTGCGCGCGCGCCGAGGGACAGAGACTGCAGCAGGAGGGCGGCGGGGTAAGTCATCTACGGGACAGGCAGGGGAACGGCGCTGCGACATGCGGGTCGCAGTGCCGTTCGGCAGCGGGGTACGGATGCGCCTGTTACCCGGGACGAGGGTCGCAGGGGCATCCGTGACAGAGAGGAACTGAGCTCTGTGATATATTGGGTTATATGACAGTTTCTCTCTTTCTATCACATCCTGCTCTCATATAGGGTAGCATAAACCAGCTGGCAAGTTAACCTAAAGAGTCATCAGTCTTCTGTTGTCCATGTTGGACTTTCTTATCCCTAGGGCATGTCCCCACGGCCGGTTTTTCAGACGGTTTTACAAATGTTTTTCGGGTTTGAAAGCCGTCTGTAAACTGGTTGTCAAACTATAGCACGGACCTCCTATGCACAGATTTTCTGCCGGACATTTTTTTTAGACCACCGGCGGTCCGATAAAGATTGAACATGTTCATTCTTCCGCCCATTTTTGGGCGGAACATGAACATGTTAATTTAGAAAGGAAAGGGCTTTTCTCTGCAAAAACAGCGGAGAAAAGCCATCCCCCTGTGGCCATGTGCATGGCTCCAAAAACAGAGTATATACCGGTCAGATAATCTGACCGGTATTTGCTCTGTGCCGTGGGGACGGGCCCTTACAGAGAGTGATCTTCTTTGTCTGGTTTTGACCCATGCTTATCACACATTGATGGCATGTCTTATGGATATGCCATAAAAATACAAGAGGGAGCGCCATTATAGGTGAAATAACGCATTACATAGTGCTTATTTAAATCCATGCCCTGTCTGTGTAATACAATAGACATGACCTCTCCTCGAGAGATGGACACTTTTTGCAGACGTCCTCTAATCTGGCTGATTGATGAAGATCCGAAATGTTGCACCAGGGCCGCCAACAGAAATTTCAGGGCCCCATACAGCTGAAGCACCTGGGCCCACCCTGTAAACCACGGCCGCAGCAACCTGATCACCCCGCCCCCAGCAAAAAAACGGCCTCTAGGATATAAATGTGCCCATTTTACCACATAATACAGTATGCAAAAAAGAACTATATTGTATAGTACTATACCAAGTGAGTCACATATCTGTCAATCTAGCATATCATAGACACAGGTAAAAGTAGCTCCATCGATATCTCCTTCCACCCACATATAATATCCCCCTCCATGTTTCCCTTGGTCACGCTCCTCACCACCTTCTAAAATAATCCCCAGCAAGAAAGTAAAAGTGTAACTCCTATCACAGGGTAAGGTGTTCCCTCTTTTACAATCAGGGACACGTGTACACTGCCACTATACTAACACTGATATTACCTACAACACCATCATATGGAGACCACATAGTGATCTGACACCAGCTCAGGTCACATCACATTACAGTGAATACAGCACTGATCCAGTAAAGAAGTAAAATAACCCCTGAAATCAGGGACTCAC
This sequence comes from Phyllomedusa bahiana, assembly GCA_025379985.1. Taxonomy (NCBI): domain Eukaryota; kingdom Metazoa; phylum Chordata; class Amphibia; order Anura; family Hylidae; genus Phyllomedusa; species Phyllomedusa bahiana. Next base: position 156,812 of record JAODAL010000501.1, read on the forward strand.
CGGAGACGTCTTATCTGATGAGTCGTTCCCTTCTCTTGAGTCGTCCTTTTTCCCTTCTCTTCTCCATCCGTTCCACACCATCATGATATCTTGTCCCGGTCACAACTCATCCCTGCAGAAATTACACATAAATATCTTAGAATCCTCACTTTTCCAGCATCTCTTTATCTATTCCCACCTCTGTACAAACTTCCCAGGGGTGGGAGAGCATGTACAAGCCATAGCTTAGAGGCCTAGTATCCTAAGGGGTTGGAGGGTGGGGAGAGAACTAACCCCCTGGAGATAATGCTACAACTATGGGCTGCTGCCCTCTCAATTATATTACCAGGTAGGTAGACAAGACCCTAGGTAGGTTGGCAAATGGGCAGGGCCCCAGGTAATTAGACAGGCCCTATTTAGGTAGGTAGACCCCAGCTGGATAAGTTGCTAGGCCGGCCCCAGGTAGGCTGGTGGGTACCTAGCCACGGGTGGGTAGGTAAATAGCCCCCAGGTAGATAAGCAAGCCCCTTTAGGTAGTATACAGGTAGTTAGGAGCCTCCTTTAGCTAGTGTGCAGTTAGAGTCCCCTTTAGTTTGTAGGTAGTTAGGGCCCCCTTTAGCTTGTAGGTAGCCAGGGCCCCCTTTAGTTTGTAGGTAGCCAGGGCCCTCTTTATGTTTAGGCAGAGTCAGGGCCCCCTTTAGATTTAGGCAGAGTCAGAGCCCCCTTTAGCGTTAGGCAGAGTCAGGGCCCCCTTTAGCGTTAGGCAGACTCAGGGCCCCCTTTAGATTTAGGCAGAGTCAGGGCCCCCTTTAGATTTAGGCAGAGTCAGGGCCCCCTTTAGATTTAGGCAGAGTCAGGGGCACCCTTTGGCGTTCGACAGCGCCAGGGGCCCCTTTAGGGGTAGGAAGAGACAGAGCCCCCTTTAGGATTAGGCAGAGTCAGGGCCCCCTTTAGGGTTAGGCAGAGTCAGGGCCCCCTTTAGGCAGAGTCAGGGCCCCGTTTAGGCAGAGTCAGAGCCCCCTTTAGGGTTAGGCAGAGTCAGGGGCCCCTTTAGGGTTAGGCAGAGTCAGGGCCCCCTTTAGGGTTAGGCAGAGTCAGGGCCCCCTTTAGGGTTAGGCAGAGTCAGAGCCCCCTTTAGGCAGAGTCAGGGCCCCCTTTAGGGTTAGGCAGAGTCAGGGCCCCCTTTAGGCAGAGTCAGTTCCCGCTTTCTTATATATATAAAAAAACAAAAAAAAACTTACCTGAGCCTCGCTCCCGCCGCTCCCGGGCGCTTCCCTTCGGCTACTGCATAGCCGGCGGCGCAGTGATGTGACGTCACCGCGCGCCTACGTCAGCAGTAGGGGCCGGCGCCCGGCAGGCTGAAGGAATAACGCCTTCAGCCTGCCAGGGAGATCAGCGGAGCGCAGTGCTAGTGGCGCTGTGCTCCGCTGACACCGCGCAGCCCCGGAAGTGGAGGACATTAGTCCACGGCTCCCGGGCCCAGTCTCTTAGGCTCGGTTCACATTGCTTAAAATGGGCCGTATTTCGGCCAATACATTACGGTAATCCACAGTTCTCATAGAGAACTATGGATTACGTCTTCTCTCCCTGCCCGGCGGATTCGCCGAGCGGGGAGATAATTGACATGTCACTTTCTAGCGGCGTATACGTGGCGCTAGCAGTGATTGTCTTTGGGCCGGCGAAGTGCCAGCCCCCCCGCTCACTCCCCCGCTCCCGCCCCGCCCCCGGCCACACGGCGTAATTGTGCGACGAAATTACGCCCCGCAGTTAAGCCGTGTGAACCTAGCCTAAGCGCTCGGGACACAGGGCCCGGGCATTCAGAGACTGCATGCAGCGGCCGGGCCCCGGGGAGCGACGGCACTGCCTCCGGGGCCCGCAGCAGTTCGGGGCCCACACTGTGGGCCAGCCTGAGCCTGAGCCTGGTTCGGTGCCGGGCGGTGCTCTGTCATGAGGAATAAGGGGGCCTGCTTGCAGCGGGCCCCCTTCCGGGCCCCATACAGGAGTACCGGCTGCACCCCCTGTATGGCGGCCCTGTGTTGCACCCCCTCTATTCACTCAGAATCCCTCATAGGGGATTGGTAAATGGTTGTCCTAAATAAGACGAGCCCTTTAACTGACTGCACACTGCAATAAATACTAAGGTATAGAGCATTCTTTAGTGTCTGACATGGATCTGCCCCAGAGCGATGCTTTCATTGAAAATAGAGCGCTTTTACATACGTCGCTCCTTGCAGCATGATTAAACCGGGTGAATGACATTGTAGCCGCTAGATAGGGCTGCCTGCAGTGGGCACAGTGAATGTGCTGTACAATATTACTATTAAAACGAACACATTCACTGTACTTACTGTGTATTGAAATCAGACATGTCTGGCAGGGCAGTGTGCGGGTTACAACTGGTAGTGCAGCCAGGCGAAGCTGTAAAGTATACCGAAAAATCCAGTTTGTAGTTATGCAAGAAGGAGCATGCTGGTACTGCTGACGGTGCTCGATATTGTATGCATTTCGATGACACGATGAATCAGCTTCAAATAACTCCAGAGGGGATCAGAGATACAACCATGCTGGAACACCTTAATACTGCAAATAGTATCACTGAGCCACCATATTCTAAGCAATTATGACTTCTGGTTACATTTGGCACTCACTACCCCCTCTCTCCCGCTTGCTTCCAATAAAGGGGTTTTAGCATCACAGACATTTATAGCATAGGAATAGGATATGCCATCAATGTCAGTTAGGTGTGGGTCCCTCCTCTGGAACGGGCCTTCTAAACTCCTTCTTCTGAATGTAAATGTGGCCATTCTTACGTGGTTACTTTCCATTAGTTTCAAGGTGAGTTCTGCGTACAGGGACCAGCACCTATCAGACATTGATGGCACATCCTATCAATATGCTATTAAAGGGGTGTTATCGTTTCATTAAATGGTCTTCAGAATAAGGGGACAGTGAAAACAAGCAACTTTGCAATAGGATGTCATTAGCAAAGCTGCCTTGTTCTCAGTGTCCCTTATCTGTGTTTTTATTTACATTGATATCCAGTGTGGGTCTAATCCCTCCTGATCCCTCCTCCTTGCAATTCACTAGCTGAGAGCTCATTTACATTCTGTACAGCCCCTGGGTCGATTCACGGAGCTGTGTGTCTGACTCAGAGTTAGGGGCCGTAGCATTTTCTGTCTCCACACTTAGCAGAAACAGACTGCAGCAGATTGTACAATGAGAAAACATGACAGTTTTGACCCTGTGCCTAACTCTCCTGCATACACGCAGATCTGTGCCATTCTTAGAAAGCTGTAATACATCTCCAGCTGTGAGAGATCAGTGCTCAGATTAGATTGAATGCAGCCTGTGATAGGGAGAGACACAGTGATATGTGGACTCAGAGGGGAGGGGGGAGGAGTCTCAGGCCAGCAGTGAAGGGGGGATGATGTCATCCAGTTGGGAGGGGAAGAAACACCCCTGCATTCACAGAGCTGGGAAGCTAAGAGAAGTGTGACTCAGCCGAAGTAAGGAAGCGATACATCCCCTTTAATGTCTGATGGAAAACTACCTTTAAAGGGGTTTTGCCATGACGTAAAATTGATGTGGGAAGCTTGCAAATGAAATAAACATTTTCACCGTTCATTATTATTAAAATTTCTGCACAGTTTTTGTCTCAGCTGCTCCTTTAGTGATCCATTGTTTACAGCTCGTCGCCAGGGGATACGACCAGGGCTGAGAGCTCCTCTGTCCTTGTCAGACATGCTCAGACATCACCTCTCCTCTCAGGCAGCTACTGAGTGTTCAAACCCCAGGTGCTGTCACTTTGCTCCAGTCCTCTGAACTCCTTAGGAACCATGTTCACACAGGATAATAGAGAACTATGGATTACGCCTCGTCCCCCAGCACTTACAGTATGATCGTATTGTATATGCGGGGAAATAAGTGACATGTCAATTACTTGCGGCGAATATGTGCCGCGAGTAATGAATGTCAATGGGACTGGCGGGCTGCTGGCCACCCTGCGCTGCGAGTGTACGCGCGTATCAGCGCAAGCTCCCGAAACACACAATGTACTGCAGCACATACTGTACGTGCCGCAGTACATTGTGTGAACATAGCCTTAGTAATTAGTAAAACAATGCAAATAAATAAAAAAGAAACCTCAATCAGGTTTTTGCATTGATAAAGAAAACAAAACAAAAAAAAAAACTTTGGTTCCTGCAGGGATTTGAACCTAGGACCCATGTGCTGTAAGGTAAAAACTTTGCCTCTCAGCTACTCACAATGCTTTACATAAACAGACCTTTCTTTGACTAGAGAGAGGAAAGGCCTGGTGGTGTCATCCTGCTGGGTCACATGATATTCAATTCAAACAAATCACACACGCCCCCTTCTGAGCACACAGAGCTGAAGAGCTGGATGCAGGAGGTATGAAATGCGATTGTGGCAAAACCCCTTTAATGAGAGTAAAGGGGGTAGAAGCTTGTGGTTACATTAGGCTGTTCTTAGAACTCTCACTGAAATGAATGGAAAATAACCGTGCAAGCGCAGCTTCTTCTATATTCAGAACAGGGCGTTTTGGGGCCCATTTTGACGTTGATGGCAAATTCTATCTATATAATATCAAGCTATGTAACAGTAAAACCCCTTTAATGCATTAATGGATAAATACATATTAGTTTCTACAAACCAGCTTATTCAGGTAATATCAGACACAGATAGTACAGGACCCCTGTGCAGGAACGTTGCATGGTATATGGGCTCTTTGTTATCCAATTTCTCATCATATGGCTCTTTAACACTCCATCAACAAATATTAGCCCAGAGATACATCAGCTCAGACATTTGCAAACAATCTAATAGACAGTAGGAAGCTGTTTTAAAGGGTTTGTCTCACTACAAGGATTGCTGCTTTTTACGTTAAAGATCTTGCAAAAACAAGTCACTTTGCAATATATGTCCATTAACAGTGTCCTACCTATTCCTAGATATCCCCTCTTGTATGGGCTGCATCAGCTCCTCAGGTTACTATAGCTCCAGAACTGTTCGATCTCTCCTGATAGGCTGCCAGCACTGGTCGCTATAGCTACAGACCTGGCTTCTACTGCAGCCTAGTGGAAGCCAGTAAGCACGCCCCTGAATGCAGAATGAAACCAAGAAAACAGGACTGAGGTAAGATGAATCAATGTAGTGAGACAACCCCTTTAAAGGGGTTCTCCGCTTAGTCCAACTCTTACTTTTTAGGAGAGTCCTTTGACAATAAGTTGATCACAAAGTGTGTCCCTCAGGGATTCTGCAACAAAATCCATCTGCTACATGTGGATTTTACTGCAGAATGCGCTGCAGAATCATTGTACATTTCACCTCTTTACATTAAAGGAGTATAATGGCATGTTATTTCTATTGTAATTTTAGTTTCTGGTTTTTTTTTGCTATCTAAATGAGATATGCTCCCTGCCCACTGTCTGACTGTGACCTACAGCAGTATACATTAAAAGGGTTTTGCCATGAAGTAAAATTGATGTGGGAAGTTTGTAAACTAAATAATAAACATTTTCACCATTCATTATTATTAAAAATTCTGCAGCGTTTTTGTTTTAGCTGCTCCCTTAGTGATCCATTGTTTACAGCTCGTCTCCAGGGGATACGACCAGGGCTGATAGCTCCTCAGTCCTGGTCGCACATGTTCAGACATCACCTCTCCTCTTACGCAGCTACTGAGTGTTCAAACCCCAGGTACTGTCATTCTACTCTTGTCCTCTGTTCTCCATAGTAATTAGTCAAACAGAGCAAATAAATGAAAAAAAGAAACCTCTATCAGGTATGTTTAGTGATGAAGAGAAAAAAAACCACAGGTTATGATACTGCAGTTAGTTGAACCTAGGACACATGAGCCTGGAGGCAAAAACTTTACCTCTCAGCTACTAACAATGCTTTACATAAACAGACGTTTCTTTGACTAGAGAGAGGACAGGCCTGGTGATGTCATCCTGCTGGGTCACATGAACTGCAATTCAAACAAATCACACACGCCCCCTTCTGAGCACACAGAGCTGAAGAGCTGGATGCAGGAGGTATGAAATGAGATCGTGGCAAAACCCCTTTAAGCTCCCAAGTTCTCCCTAGTAGCAGCTGCAGGCAGCCAGAATTTTATGTTTTACAGCTATGTCTATACAGAGGGCTTGTTTAAATAGCTTCCAAGTGTCATAGGGAGGGACAGTCCCTACTTTTGACCCAAGTCCTTCTGACTCTCTTTGCTCCTCAAATTTCCCTCTTTTGGATGTAGGAAATCAGTTTTCATTATTGCATGTACTACGTTGACCTAGTGCCTTTCTTGTTGATAATTACACATTAGCGCTCACATCAGACCCTATTTCTTGATTTAGTGTCAGTTGGATGCTAACATTTTCTATAGCCAGATGATTTTTGTTCTACTGTGTAATTTGAAGCTATTCAAGCATGTAGCTATGCAGAAGGAATAGACCTTTCAAACCATGAATCGTAAGTGTTCCTCTTTTATCGTCCAAAAGTTCCCTATACAGATATATTAAAGAGGTTAACCTACGAAATTCATGTGTGGTGTCCTAAAGCTAAGGGCCCATTGATCACTGAATTTGGAGTCTAGTTCTCCTCACTGCTTAAAGGGGTTGACTCACTACATCGATTCATCATACCTCAGTCCTGTTTTTTCAGTTTCATTTTTGAATTTTCTGGTTTTACTGGCTTCTACTGGCCTGCAGTGAGGAGCTGCTGAGGACACCAGGTCTGTAGCTATAGCAACCAGTGCTGGCAGCCTATCAGGAGAGATCAAACAGGTCTGTAACTATAGCAACCTGAGAGCTGATGCAGCCCATACAAGAGTGGATATCCAGAAATAGGTAGGACACTGTAAATGGACACATATTGCAAAGTGACTTGTTTTTGCAACATTTTTAACATAAAAAGCAATCCTTGTAGTGAGACAACTCCCTTAACCAGTTCCTGACCGGGCCATTTACCCCACTTCCTATCAAGCACATTTTACTTTTTCTTAGTACATGGAGGTTTGAATGCTGTAACACTTTCTTGTACTCAGTTATTCTACTAATTTTTTTGGGCTTTTTTCTGTCATACACCAGGCTTTATTTTTATGTAACTTTTACTTTTTTATAATAAAAATAATAAAACAAAATACATAAAAAGTCTTTTTTTCAAATTTTTTTATTTCTTTTTTTTTTAACAGCACAATTGACATTAAAATAAGTTTAGTAATTGTTTCCCTTTTCCATCATGGACCTTTATATGGTGGTGATATAAAGTTTAAGGGTCAGCTGGTCAGTGAGTTTGTGTTCTTAAAGGGGTTGTCTCTCTACAAGGATTGTTTTTTATGTTAAAGATTTTGCAAAAACAAGTCACCATGTCCTACCTATTTCCTAGATATCCCCTCTTGTATGGGCTGCATCAGCTCCTCAGGTCACTATAGCTACAGACCTGTTTGATCTCTCCTGATAGGCTGCCAGTGCTGGTCGCTATAGCTACAGACCTGGTGTCCTCGTCATTGTAGGCCAGTAGAAGCCAGTAAACACTTCTCTGAATTAAAAAATGAAACTGAGAAAACAGGACTGAGGTAAGATGAATCAATGTAGTGAGACAACCCCTTTAAATGTTTTTTTTTTAATACTTTGGGCCACATGTATGAACCTGTTTAGGTCTAAAACTCACTTTTTTTGCCCATAGGTTACTATGGGCAAAAGAGTGAGTTTTTGACCTAAACAGTTTCATACATGTGGCCCTTTGTTTTACAAATTCCCCACCCATAAAGTCAGAAAAAGAAATTTAGGGGGCATTTATACATCTTTTTTTCCCTCTAATTTCCCATGTAAATCAGGTTAACATATTTGTCCCAGTTACAGCTGAAGTACAGCAACAACCCCCTGTACTTATTACAGAGCTGATCTGTATATACAGCAATTGGAAAGGCAGCAAGGGTAAGAAATCCCCCCTATCTTCTCAGTGGAGAACTGCATAACACTGACAGCCTGCTCTCCACTCCTGCAGCTGCACAATAAGGGCGACATGTATTTACTGGGATGCGGTAGAAGTCTGGTGTCTTTTCAGTCCGAAAACTGGTGCGGCCCTGTTTGCTCTATTTTTAATGAGGTGCAATATCAGGTGCATTACAGCGCGTGAGTGGCACTTTGTAATGCGCCTGAGATCGGGGGGCGTCCTGGAGGCGTGTCGCGCTACAACTGTACGAAGCTACACATTTATAGCTTTATTATGGCAAATCCAGGCGCATTACTGCTGGAACAGGTAGAGCACTTTATAAGTGGTTTACCTGAGCCAGAATTGTCACTTTGTAGCTAGAAGGCGCCTGTTTAATGACCCGCAGTAGAACAGGTTCATAGATTCAGGCCCATTCTACGCTACAAATGCGTGCAAAAAAATGGTGCCTGGGCGCCAAAAAACATACATGTCACCCGTAGGCGCATCCCCACGGCATAGGACAAATACCGGCCGGTTTGCCGGCCGGTATTTGTCCTGTTTTGCACCCGTCCCCACAGCCGTGGGGGGACGGCTTTTCTCCGCGATGAGCAGAGAACAGCCCTCCCCCCTCCCATTGAGAAGCACAGATTCCGTCCGGAAACCGGACAGAAGATGGTGCTTGCTCAATGTTTTGCCGCCGGACTGTCGGCGGCAAAACCGACCGACGGAAAACCCGTGCAGTGGTGACAGCTGCACGGGTTTTCCATAGAGCACACCGGCTGAAAAACCGGCCGAAAACCCTTGCCGTGGGGACATGCCCTTAGTGTTGCAGAACGTCTGTACAGAGGTAAACTGCCACAACCGGACGTATACGGTCTATGGGCAGCAGGTTAAAGGAACACTGTGGGGGACATGTATAAAAACTGTCTAGGTCTAAGACTTTTTTTGTTGCCCATAACAACCAATCAGAGCCCCCTTTTCATTCTTTCAGACTACTATATGAAATGGGAGCTGAGACTGGTTTCTATGGGCTGAGAAAGTCTTAGGCTATGTTCACACAGGTTAAAATGGGGCGCATATCGGTCTGTACTGCGACATACTTCGCTCAGATACGGGCGAAATGCGCCCCAGTCATCACGGTAATCCACAGTTCTCATTGTGGGGCGTAATTATGCCGTGTGAACTTAGCCTTAGACTTAACAAGGCTATACTTACAGCTCAATGGCTGGACTATAGACTGAACCCAGTATGGCCTTGTGTTTTTGAGTAAATTTAGTCCCATTTTTCTGTGATTTTTTTTTGTGTAAAAGTCTTGGACCTAGAGATTTTATACATGAGGCCCTGTTGTTTTTTTTTTATTTTTTTAGATCTGTAGAAATTGCTTCTAGTTGCACACTAATGCCAGTAATTTTGCCTACCTGCAGCTGAATAGAGAATTTCTCACTACTGCCACTTCCTGTCAGGCTCAAAAGCACAGTGTCTATCAGCTAATCAGAGAGAAGGTCATGTGACCTAACAGAGACTGTTGCATCAGCCAGAAATCCTGTATGCAGCTGCAGGTAAGCAAAGTTACCGGTACTACAGTGCACCTAAAAGTAATTTCTAATGAACGAAGGGAAAAAAGCCTGGAGTGGTTCTTTAATCACAGTGTGGAGGAGCCTAAATGGGGAAACAGGACTCATTTATTATGCGATGAGCTCTTTCAAGAGATGCATCTCTCAGCATTTTCTTGTGGAGGGGTCTAGGGGTGTGGGACCCTTGATTTTAGCTTGACAAACCCAATAAGAGCAATAGAGCAGCAGAACAGAATGGATTTTCCTGTGATCCCCATTTATACAGATACACAGCTGATATTGACACTTACAATGTGAAATGTAATTACTGTACACATGTGAGGATGCTTTTACTATGGAGGTGTGAACGTGTGACTTACTGATGGCTGCAGTCTACAGATACACACAATTTGCTTTACAGTGGAAACTACTAAAAAGCAAACAACTGAGAGTTACATTCAGGCAAGGTTCACATATTAGGTCTGCAGAAAAATATCCTCTTCAAATAATGCACAGTAGAAAATGTAAGAGAAAATATAAAATGTAATCATGGGGCCCCATAGAAAGAACATGGAAAGAGGACCTATTTAAAGGAGTTGTCTCACTACAAGGATTGATGCTTTTTATGTTAAAGATCTTGCAAAAACAAATGACTTTTGCAATATGTGTCCATTAACAGTGTCCTACCTATTCCTAGATATCCCCTCTTGTATGGGCTGCATCCGCTCCTCAGGTCCCTATAGCTACAGACCTGTTCAATCTCTCCTGATAGGCTGCCAGCACTGGTTGCTATAGCTACAGACCTGGCTTCTACTGCAGCCTAGTAGAAGCCAGTAAACACACCCCTGAATTCAAAATGAAACCAAGAAAACAGGACTGAGGTAAGATGAATCGATATAGTGAGACAACCCCTTTAAGTAGAACATATCATCAGAAAAGGACCTATGGTTTATATAAAGTTTCTAAGTCTAATAGATTTCTAAACAATTTGTGGTCATGCTTTTTAAAATTTTTCACATTCTGTATTTTTTTTTAAGTCTTATAATCTTTCAATTTCCATTGTGATCACTAGGCTAATAATAGTCTGACACTTCCTGTTCTGTAGAGAGAACTTCTTAGCAGTCTCCTCATTATCAGCACAAGCAGGATTACACGAAAAGGTGATACCATTGTATATATACATACCTCCCAACTTTTAGAGATTGCAAAGAGGGACAAATCAGGCCATGTCTCTAACCCGCCCAAACACATTCATGCCAACGTTTTAGATAGTCAAAAGGGGACATATTTTCAGGATTGCATTGTATCCAATGATTAAATATTAAGTAAGTTGTTATGTAATATACGGCATGGAAGCAATCAGATACTTTTTAAACCAAGAAAGTCAGTTTATTGACGCAAATCTGTTTCCTAAATGAAAAAGAGGGACATTTATAGGAGTAAGAGGGAATGAGGGACAAGGGTTAAAAATAGGGACTGTCCCTCCAAAATAGGGACACTTGGGAGGTATGTATATAACACAGTGTCCATCACTCACAAAAGCTGATTTTCACAGCTCTCCTACTTCCTGCAATGGCCTCTGCACAGTACATAGAGTTTACCCACAACAATCTCCCATAGAAATCAATGAGTCAACTTCTGTTACAGGTTCTTATGGCCCAGGTGGCTGCTGCTAAACAAAACTAAATACTGTTAAAAGCAGCTCAGACAAGAAGGCCGCCGCTAATGATGTGCAGAAAATGTAATAATAAACCTACAATGGAAATAGAAACAGATAAGAAGAATATATAATCATAATAATATTAAAGGGGTTGTCTCACTACATGGATTCAGCTCACCTCAGTCCTGTTTTGTCAGATTCATTTTGAATTCAGTGTTTATTGACTTCTACTAGGCTGCAGTGAAAAGGACACCAGGGGCCACATGTATGAACCGATTTAGGTCTAAAACTCACTTTTTGCCCATAGGTTACTATGGGCAAAAGAGTGAGTTTTAGACCTAAACGGTTTCATACATGTGGCCCTAGGTCTGTAGCTGTAGTGTCCAGCACTTGCAGCCTATCAGGAGAGACTGAACAGGTCTGTAACTATAGCGACCTGAGAAGCTGATGCAGCCCATACAAGAGGGGATATCTAGGAATAGGTAGGACACTGGTAATGGACACATATTGCAAAGTGACTGGTTTTTGCAAGATTTTTAACATAAAAAGCAGCAATCCTTGTAGTGAGACAACTCCTTTAATATATCAGTACCTAACCTTAATTAGTAAAAAAAATAGAGAGACAGCAAGTTCAGAATGTATAAAGTTTAAGTATTATTTTGGTCTCCCTAATGCACAGGGTAGAGCTCACAGCGATGTCACAATACAAGGATAATGTTCACAGTGTTTGGTAAATATGCCAGTAAAAACTTGTAATGTACATGTTAAACACCGACTGTAGCAGATGCCGAACAGCAGCGTTCTTCACCCAGAGACTAATATGGTATCCATTTAAGGCTCTGTCTACACTGCAGTGGACAAAAAACGACCTGAAAACGAATTACTAAAAACGTTCATCAAACTGAGTTTTCTGTCCACTGCCTGTCAAAAGCAGCCGAAAAAACGTTAGTTTTTTGGCGCGTTTTTCGTTTTTTGGAGCGGTTTTTTGAAGCATCTTTGTTCTGCTTTTTAATGTATGCACAAATTAAGCCATTGGATGTAAACTAAACCCTACAGGCGGAGTTAGCATGTTAAGTAGTCACTTCCTTTAGATCACTGTAGCCATTGTGAGGCCATTGTCCTTTGTGTGCTGCTGCTGCGTGCTACTGCTTTATTAAATTTTGCACCAGATTCTTGCACCAAAATCCACAAAAAAACACATTATCTTTGCATACAGCAAGATAACTGTATTAGCGCTAAAATCTGTAAAGAAAAGGATTTTAGCGCCAAAATCCCAAAAAACGCATTATTGCGCTAAAATCCGCTAAAAAAACGTATTTTTGGTGTCAGAAGCGAGATAACGTTATTAGCGCCAAAATCTGTAAAAAAAAATTATTTTTATACCAAAAAATGTAAGAAAAACGGATTCTTGCGCCAAAATCCGTAAAAAAACGTATTTTTGGCGTAAGAAGAAGCGAGATAATGTTATTAGCTCCAAAATCTGTAAAAAAAATTATTTTAGTGCCAAAAAACGTAAAAAAACGGATTCTTGCGCTAAAATCCGTAAAAAAACGTATTTTTGGCGTAAGAAGAAGCGAGATAATGTTATTAGCTCCAAAATCTGTAAAAAAAATTATTTTAGTGCCAAAAAACGTAAAAAAACGGATTCTTGCGGCAAAATCCGTAAAAAAACGTATTTTTGGCGTCAGAAGCGAGATAACGTTGCCCTGCCTAGGGCCTTACTTCTGATAGGAGGAGATTTCAATGTGGCTTTTTCGGATGTAATGGATAGGTTATATGTAGGGAAGAGATCTGCAGACCACACACAGATCCGAACATCAAAAGAATTCCGCAAAATTATTAGGAAATATTCCTTGTTTGATTTATGGAGGGTGATTCATGCCAGAGAGCGGGCCTATACTTTCTTCTCCAACCCCCACCATACACATTCGAGAATTGACTACTTTTTCGGTAACATCCCAACATTAAGAAAGACGGTAGACGTGACAATATTTGAGTCACTGTTGCCTTTCTATCAGCTCGAACCAGTCTGCCCATTCTCCTTTGACCTCTGGCATCAACAAGGCATTTCCGCCCACAGGAGTGCCGCTCACTGGATGTGTTTTCTTTTTCGGACCATTCTCTGTAAACCCTAGAGATGGTTGTGCGTGAAAATCCCAGGAGATCAGCAGTTTCTGAAATACTCAGACCAGCCCTTCTGGCACCAACAACCATGCCACGTTCAAAGGCACTCAAATCACCTTTCTTCCCCATACTGATGCTCGGTTTGAACTGCAGGAGATTGTCTTGACCATGTCTACATGCCTAAATGCACTGAGTTGCCGCCATGTGATTGGCTGATTAGAAATTAAGTGTTAACGAGCAGTTGGACAGGTGTACCTAATAAAGTGGCCGGTGAGTTTATATAAGCTTATGACTATGTGGTATCATACCCCTGCGTTGCTCCACAGACTTAATCCAGTTATCCCTGACATATGCTGGAGATGCGGAGCACCCCGGGGTCACATCTACCATATATTTTGGACATGCCCCATGATTCGATCCTTTTGGAGATTGACAAGAGACCTAATCCAGGAAATTACGGACGTGAAGGTCCCTAACGATCCCTTAAACTGTTTGTTCAATGTTATCTCTGAACCAGTGGGCAAAAAGACTAGGAGATTAATAATTTATATTTTAACAGCTGCAAGATGCCTAATCTCCAGTAATTGGAAGGCAATCTATGCCCCGAACTTAAATGACTTAATAAATAGAATAAAACACGTAAGAATTATGGAACATCTCACAGCAACGTTGGAAAATGCAGTAGACAGGTTTGAGGCTATTTGGAGACTGTGGGACTGTTATATCCTCAGCAATAATTTAGATTGAGGAGTAATACACAATAGACCCTAAAAGTACCATGACTGGTTGATACTAGAGAGGATGGATATGAAATTCAAGCTGCCCCCTCCCCTCCCGTGTCGTGTCTTATGTTTTGTATGTTAAGAATTGTTTAGCTCTAAAAACTGTTGTACTCTCATCCATAATGGAAAGTTACTGAGTAATAGTTCATGAGAATTATTTGATACACAGTATAGCTTGATAATACGTATTTTATATCTTTGATATGATAAATATTTGAAACAACTGTACCTATGTAATGACAAATCTTGGAAACAACGGTACTAGTATAACAACATTTCTTGAAACAATTGTACCTATGTAATGATAAAAATTGGATATAATTGTAAATGTTAAAACTTTATGGAAAATGTTTGATAAACCAAATAAAAATACAGTTAAAGAAAAAAAAAGAAGCGAGATAACGTTATTAGCGCCAAAATCTGTAAAAAAAAAATTATTTTAGTGCCAAAAAACTTAAAAAAACTGATTCTTGCGCCAAAATCCGTTAAAAAACTTATTTTTGGCGTAAGAAGAAGCGAGATAATGTTATTAGCGCCAAAATCTGTAAAAAAAATAATTTTAGTGCCAAAAAACTTAAAAAAAAAAAACGGATTCTTGCGCCAAAATCAGTAAAAAAACGTATTTTTGGCGTCAGAAGCGAGATAACGTTATTAGCGCCAAAATCTGTAAAAAAAAATTATTTTAGTGCCAAAAAACTTAAAAAAACGGATTCTTGCGCCAAAATCCGTTAAAAAACGTATTTTTGGTGTCAGAAGCGAGATAACGTTATTAGCGCCAAAATCTGTAAAAAAAAATTATTTTAGTGCCAAAAAACGTAAAAAAAAACGGATTCTTGCGGCAAAATCCATAAAAAAACTTATTTTTGGTGTCAGAAGCGAGATAACGTTATTAGCGGCAAAATCTGTAAAAAAAAAATATTTTAGTGCCAAAAAACGTAAAAAAAACGGATTCTTGCGCCATAATCCGTAAAAAAAAAACACGTATTTCTGGCGTCAGAAGCGAGATAATTTTATTAGCGCCAAAATATGTTAAGAAAAGGATTTTAACACCAAAATCCGTAAAAAAACGGATTCTGACGCCAAAATCTGTAAAAAATGTATTTTTAGCGAAAAAATATGAATTGCGCAAAAATCGTTAGAGGCCAAAGCGTGATCATTTTATTACAAAAGGTACAAACAAGGACATATCAGACACTTGTTTGCAAATTTGATAAGATATAACCTTTATAGGTGGGACTTGGGTCTCCTGGGAGGGTTTTCATTGAAAAATTGCGGCAAAAAACACCACGAAAACGCGCCAAAAGACGTACGCCGCTTTCCATAGACTCCTGTAGTAAATTTTCTGCCCGGCTCTGGCGGTTTTTAGAGCATGTTGCAAAATACGACCAGTAAAAAAAACGAGCAGAAAAAAGAAGCTCAGTGTAGACAGCGGGACGTTCTTACAATAGAAGTCTATGGGAGATGATTACAGTCGTTTTTCCAGCGTTTTTAGAAAACGAAAAACACTGAAAAAACGGACGTTCCTCTGTGCAGTGAAGACAGAGCCTAATGGTTGATGCTGAGCTTTATCATGATGTCTCCCATCCACCGATGCCATTATAGCCTATGGGTGATGAATGCCACTGTTAGGTGTCTGTTTTACACATCCATCACCCATAGCCCATAGTGACATCCGCCTAATGGATATGTCATGAAACGCTATTGGCAATGTCATGGCGTATAGAGGCCTGTGACTGATGCCATATAGTGGGATCCATCACTTAGGTTACCATGTATATGTTTAAAGGAATTGTCTGGTACGTTGTTGTTTTTTTGTTTTCCTTTACTTAGGGGCTGTTTACACGGCACAGGGCAAATACCAGTCGGAAATCCTGACCAGTATTTGCTCTGTTTAGGGGCCATGTACACAGCACGCAGGGGGGCGGCTTTTGCCCACGGTTTGCAGATCAAGCCCTCCCCCTTTGTGCCGATATGTTTGTGTTCCGCTCGAAAACCAGGTGGAAGAATGAACATGTTCAATGTTTTTCGGACCTCCGGCGATCTAAAAAACTGTCCGGCGGAAAATCCGTGCGGTGGAGACCGCTTCAGGGATATTCCATTGAAGTCCGTGTAAAAGGTTGACAGCCAGTTTACAGACGGCTTTCAAATCCAAAAACCGGGTAAAAACTCGGACCGTGGGGACATGCCCTTAAAGGGGTGTACTCACCATGTTGTTTCACAGAGCCTATTCCTCACTGCCAGCTTCAGGCAGCCACTTCATGTTCAGGTTTCGGGTGGTTCTACAGCAGCGACTGATATTCTAGCTCTGCTACTCCTAGCTTTGCCTTTTACAGTGAGATGAGTACAGGAGGTTTATAAACTGCAGTGCACAAGGCTGCAGGGATCTAAAAGGTTAAAATGTGTCAGTAACATAGGTAAACAAGTTCTTGTACTTGGCGATAACACTCAGCAGGGAGTGACATCGCCATAGTCAGACAAGGTAGCTGGAGCAATAAGAGCAGAGAGAGATGACCAGTAACTTAGGAAAGCTTGTGTAAACAAGTAGGAGATTTTATCTCCTAAACAAAGCAAAATCAGAACAGCAATATACTTACATCGTTCCAACTTACATACGTCCCCTAGTTAGAAACGGAGACTTATGGGGCGTGGCTGACATTCAACACTGAGTCACGCCCCATGATAACCAAGTGCCAGCATGCCACAGCTGCACATGAGATACAGAACGTTAGGTGAAATATTCTAAAAAAGACAGCAAAACAAATGCAAAACAAATGTAAAAACCCCTCCCTGCACTATCCAAAACATCTTTTGTGCTGGAGTTACATTCAATAAATATACCTGTTCCGACTTACTTACAAATTCAACTTAAAGGGGTTGTCTCACTACATTGATTAATCTTACCTCAGTCCTGTTTTCCTGGTTTCACTTTGAATTCAGGGGCGTGTTTCTGGCTTCTACTAGGCTGCAGGAGAAGCCAGGTCTGTAGCTATAGCAACCAGTGCTGGCAGCCTATCAGGAGAGATCAAACAGGTCTGTAGCTATAGCAACCTGAGGAACTGAAGCAGCCCATACAAGAAGGGATATCTCAGAATAGGTAGGACACTGTTAATGGACACATATTACAAAGTGACTTATTTTTGCAAGATCTTTAACATAAAAAGCAGCAATCCTTGTAGTGAGACAACCCCTTTAAGAACAAACGTACAGTCCCGATCCCGTTCGTAACCTGGGAACTGCCTGTATTTGGTAATAGTCTGTATTGACCTTTGCCTACATGTTTAAAGCTTATCAGTGAGATGGGAATACCCCGTTAATGAGACTCACAGTGGGCTAAACAGACTTTATTAAATTTTTATGCATTTTACACAGTGTTTTTACATTACTTTTATTATTGTTTCCAGGGCCTCCAGTGATGATGTTCTGTTGGGAATGTCATCCCATCCTACTACAATTAGTGAGCAGCAACACTATAGAGGTGGTGGCCTCCTGACTGGCGCACATGCCAAGCGTATAATTATCTGCTGGGCATAAGCGCTATTTAGGAGGCCGTAGCTTCTATAGTATAGCCGCCTACCGCCCTCCATGAACAGTGTCACACTACTTTTGTATAGTGTATTGTTTCATTCAGGGAGGATGGCTACAGCATGGAAGTGCCGACCGGCCTGCTGACTAGCACACATGTTCAGTAGATAGTTATCTAGTATATAAAATACATATAAATATATTTGCATTTGCAAATGTGGTATTAAAGGGGTTGTCTCACTACATGCTAGATCTGTAACATAAAAAGCAATCCTTGTAGTGAGACAACTCCTTTAACACTGTTTTCATAGGCAGATTTTCAGCGTTGTTTTGGATGCTGTTTGCAAACTGCTTTTTTGAATGTCGATTTGAATGTGTTTTTTCTGCGCTCCATGAATTTCTATAGGCAGTGCATGTCATTTCTGAAAAAAAAAACAACCAAGCCAAAAACAAACAAACAGTGCCTTGGATAAACAGCATTGTGTGAACTGCGACACTGCTTTAACATTGAAAACAATAAAAGGCGGAATGCAGTCTGATTTTAGACGCGGTTCCTGATCCTGTTTCAGCGCCGAATGCACTTCATAACCAGCATCTAAATCAGCAACGTGAACCTTCCCTTAGAAGAATAGATTAATAGATATTGGATATTAACTCCTTCTGACGTCGGCTGGTGCGGGTCGTTCGTCTGCAGCGACGTCTTTTGGCGTCGCTGCAGACATCGGAGTTTGCGGCGCCCGGCGCCGCAGCTGCGCTCATGTCGGGTCTGTACTACACAGCCCCGATCCCAGAGCATTTTCTGCGAGCACCAGGAAGCGGGGGAACCCCTGCACCCCGGTGCTTTAAGCCTTTGATTGCCGCGGATCGTCATCGCAGCGCAATCAAAGGTTTTCCCTGCTCTGTCGGGTGATCGGAATACCGACAGAGCCTGGTGAACGGCTGCACAGTCAGCCCTGGGGACCTAGAGTGGCCCCAGAGCTATCTGTATAATAAGCCAGTGACCAGGACAGACTGTGTGCTGTCCTGATCACTGCCTAAATCAGACTGACACAGATTATAATGTATTAGCATATTCAATATGCTAATACATTACCAAGTGTAAAAGAAAAAAAAAATTAAAACAGTTCTCCCTTCAGGGGATTTTAAAAAAAAGTTAAAAAAACAAACAGAAAAAGTGTAAAAGACAAATGAATAAAAAAAATAAATAATAAAATAAAAATAAATATTTAATAAAAAATAATTGTGCATATATTACACACAAAAAAAACCCTACACATATTAGGTATCCACACGACCGTAATAACCTGTAGAATTAATTTAATAAGTTATTAAGTGTGAAATGTCAATGGTGTAAAATAAAAAAAAAAATAAAAACAATTTAAAAAAAAAAAAAAAAGAAAGAAAAATTCTGCGATTATTTATGAGTGAACTTAAACTATTCCCCCATAAAGTACAACTTGTCTCGAATAAAACGAGGCCTCACACAACTGCGTCATTGAAAAAATAAAAAAAGTTACAACTGTTGAAACTCCAGAAGGCAAAAACTAAAAAAAATTTCTGGTCGTTAACTACTTTTCAGGCGTTCGGTTAAGGGATTAAAATAAGATATTTGATAGACTGAGATACATAGCTATTAGAAATAGATATTAGATTAATAGAATTACATAACACAGAAACATTACATAGATCTATATTTGAGATAGATTGATATGAGATAGAAAGCTATTGGATATTTAGAGGATAAACTGATAGATAATAGATTATATTTTTCTATATACTGTAGACCCAGATCTACATATATATTGAATAGATTTATCAATATTAGATATATGGAAAGTTATTAGAATTAGAATGATACAATTATATATATATATTAAATAGATATTACATAGATATATACAATACATAGAAGGAAACATAGGTAGATGTATAGATATAATATACAGGGGATAGTAGGAGACATAGGAAGATGTATAGATAAAATATACAGGGTATAGTAGGAGACATAGGTAGATGTATAGATATAATATACAGAGGATAATAGGAGACACAGGTAGATGTATAGATATAATATACAGAGGATAGGAGGAGACATAGGTAGATGTATAGATATAATATACAGAGGATAGTAGGACACATAGGTAGATGTATAGATATAATATACAGGGAATAGTAGGACACAGTTATATGTATAGATATAATATAAACGGGATAGACGCAGATACAGGTAGATGTATAGATATAATATACAGAGGATAGTAGGAGACATAGGTAGATGTATAGATATAATATACAGGGGATAGTAGGACACAGGTAGATGTATAGATATAATATACAGGGACTAGTAGGAGACATAGCTAGATGTATTTATATTTTATATAGGGGATTGGAGTACACATAGGTAGATGTATAGATGTAATATACAGGGAATAGTAGGACAGGTAGATGTATAGATATAATATACAAGGGATAGTAGGAGATACATGTAGATGTATAGATATAATATACAGAGGATAGGAGACACAGGTAGATGTATAGATATAATATTCAGAGGATAGGAGACACAGGCAGATGTACAGATATAATATACAGGGGATAGTAGGAGACATAGGTAGATATATAGATATAATATACAGGGGATAGGAGACACAGGTAGATGTATAGATATAATATACAGGGGATAGTAGGACACATAGGTAGATGTATAGATATAATATACAGAGGATAGGAGGAGACATAGGTAGATGTATAGATATAATATACAGGGGATAGTAGGAGACAGAGGTTGATGTCTAGATATAATATACAGGGGATAGTAGGAGACACAGGGAATGGGATAGATATAATATACAGGGTATAGTAGGAGACACAGGTAGATGTATAGATATAATATACAGGGGATAGTAGGAGACACAGGTAGATGTATAGATATAATATACAGGGGATAGGAGGAGACACAGGTAGATGTATAGATATAATATACAGAGGATAGTAGGAGACACAGGTAGATGTATAGATATAATATACAGGGGATAGTAGGAGACATAGGTAGATGTATAGATATAATATACAGGGGATAGTAGGACACAGGTAGATGTATAGATATAATATACAGGGGATAGTAGGAGACACAGGTAGACGTATAGATATAATATACAGGGGATAGGAGGAGACACAGGTAGATGTATAGATATAATATACAGGGAATAGTAGGAGACAGGTAGATGTATAGATATAATATACAGGGGATAGTAGGAGACACATGTAGATGTATAGATGTAATATACAGGGAATAGTAGGAGACACAGGTAGATGTATAGATATAATATACAGAGGATAGGAGGAGACACAGGTAGATGTATAGATATAATATACAGGGGATAGGAGGAGACACAGGTAGATGTATAGATATAATATACAGAGGATAATAGGAGACACAGGTAGATGTATAGATATAATATACAGGGGATAGTAGGAGACACAGGTAGATGTACAGATATAATATACAGGGGATAGGAGGAGACAGGTAGATGTATAGATATAATATACAGAGGATAATAGGAGACACAGGTAGATGTATAGGTATAATATACAGAGGATAATAGGAGACACAGGTAGATGTATAGGTATAATATACAGAGGATAATAGGAGACACAGGTAGATGTATAGATATAATATACAGGCAATAGTAGGAGACATAGGTAGATGTACAGATATAATATACAGAGGATAGTAGGAGACACAGGTAGATGTATAGATATAATATACAGGGGATAGTAGGAGACACAGGTAGATGTATAGATATAATATACAGGGAATAGTAGGAGACATAGGTAGATGTATAGATATAATATACAGAGGATAGTAGGAGACACAGGTAGATGTATAGATATAATATACAGAGGATAATAGGAGACACAGGTAGATGTATAGATATAATATACAGGGAATAGTAGGGGACATAGGTAGATGTATAGATATAATATACAGGGGATAGGAGACACAGGTAGATGTATAGATATAATATACAGGGGATAGTAGGAGACATAGGTAGATGTATAGATATAATATACAGGGATGTAGGAGACACCGGTAGATGTATAGATATAATATACAGGGTATAGTATGAGACACCGGTAGATGTATATATATAATATACAGGGAATAGTATGAGACAGGTAGATGTATAGATATAATATACAGAGGATAATAGGAGACACAGGTAGATGGACAGATAGGAGTAGGAGACGCATGTTGTAGTACAAAGGCTACAAAGGTTCGGCGGGGAGATCGGCCGGCCGTGAGTGGTGTCGGTCGGCACGGAGGGGCCGGCAGTGTGGAGGGATCGGACGGCGCGGAGGGGTCGGTTGGCGCAGAGGGGCCGGCAGTGAGGAGGGATCGGACGGCGCGGAGGGGTCGGTCGGCGCGGAGGGGCCGGCAGTGAGTTTGTCGGTCGGCCAGCGAGGGGCGCAGCGAGAGGAGGGATCAGCCGGCGCGGAGGGGCCGGCAGTGAGGAGGGGTCGGCAGTGAGGAGGGATCGGACGGCGCGGAGGGGTCGGTTGGCGCGGAGGGGCCGGCAGTGAGGAGGGATCGGTCGGCACGGAGGGGCCGGCAGTGAGTGCTGTCGGTCGGCGCGGAGGGGCGGCAGCGAGGAGGGATCCGCCGGCGCGGAGGGGCCGGCAGTGAGTGCTGTCGGTCGGCGCGGAGGGGCCGGCAGTGAGGAGGGGCTGGCAGTGAGGAGGGGTCGGTCGGCGCGGAGGGGCCGGCAGTGAGGAGGGGCCGGCAGTGAGGAGGGGTCGGTCCGCGCGGAGGGGCCGGCAGTGAGTGAGGGGGCCTCCTTCGGTCGGCGCGGTAGGGGCGGCAGTGAGGGGAGGGCTGGCAGGTTGAGGAGGGGTCGCGTGTGAGGGGAATCGAGCCGGCGCGGAGGGGCCGGCAGTGAGGAGGGGCCGGCAGTGAGTGGTGTCGGTCAGCGCGGAGGGGCCAGCAGTGAGGAGGGGCCGGCAGTGAGTGGTGTCGGTCGGCGAGGAGGGGCCGGCAGTGAGGAGGGGCCGGTAGTGAGTGGTGTCGGTCGGCGCGGAGGGGCTGGCAGTGAGGAGGGGCCAGCAGTGAGGAGGGGCCGGCAGTGAGTGGTGTCGGTCGGGGCGGAGGGGCTGGCAGTGTTGGAGACGGGGGCAGCAGTTAGGACGAGGCTGGCAGGAGGGAGGGGCTGGCAGTGAGGAGGGGCCGGCAGTGAGTGGGGGCGGTCGGCGCGGAGGGGCCGGCTGCGGGACGCACAGTGGGGAGGGGCGGCTAACTCCTTTCAGTGAGAGGGAGCAGCAGCAGGGTCCCGGGCAGTGAGGTAGAGGCAGCAGCAGGGACGGCAGTAAGGAGGGCTGGAGCAGGGCGGGCAGTGAGGAGGGGCAGGGAGCAGGGCGCAGTGAGGAGGGGCAGGCAGCAGGGCCGGCAGTGAGGAGGGGCAGGCAGCAGGGCCTGCAATGAGGAGGGGCGGCAGCAGGGCCAGCAGTGAGGAGGGGCAGGCAGCAGGGCCGGCAGTGAGGAGGGGCGGCAGTGAGGAGGGGCAGGTAGCAGGGCCGGCAGGGAGGAGGGGCAGGCAGCAGGGCCGGCAATGATGAGGGGCTGCGGGCAGTGAGGGAGGGGCAGCAGCCAGGGCGGCAGTGAGGAGGGGGCATGGCAGCAGGACCGGCAATGAGGAGGCGGAAGTGAGGAGGGGCAGGGGCGCAGGAGCCCGTGCGTGAGGAGGGGCTGCGTAGCGCTGCAGTGTGGAGGGGGAACGGCGGGGGCAGCAGGGCTGGCAGTGAGGAGGGGGGCAGGCAGCTGGGGCGGCAGTAGAGGAGGGGCAGGCAGCTAGGGACGGGGCTGTGAAGAGGGGCAGGGCAGCAGAGCCGGCCAGTGAGGAGGGGCAGGAAGAAGGCGCCAGGCTGTAGAGGAAGGGGCAGGCAGCAGGGCCGGCAGTGAGGAGGGGCAGGCAGTAGCCGCCGGCAGTGTGGAGGGGCAGGCAGCAGGGCAGGCAGTGAGGAGGGACGGCAGCAGGGCCGGCAGTGAGGAGGGGCCGGCAGTAGCGGCCGGCAGTGAGGAGGGGCCGGCAGTCAGTGGTGTGGGCCGGCAGTGAGGAGGGGCAGGCAGCAGGGCCGGCAGTGAAGAGGGCAGGCACAGAGTGAGTAGTAGCGGCCGGCTGTGATGAGGGCAGGCAGCAGGGCGGCAGTGAGGAGCGGGCAGCGGCAGGGCGGCAATAGGTAGGGCAGGCAGCAGCGAGGCGGCAGTTTCGCAGGTGAGGAGGGGCAGGAAGCAGGGCCGCAGTGTGGAGGGGCAGGCAGCAGGGCCGGCCGTGAGGAGGGGCAGGCAGCAGGGGCGGCAGTGAGGAGGGCAGGCAGCAGGGGTGGCAGGTGAGGAGGGGCAGCAGCAGGGCCGGCAGTGAGGAGGGGCAGGCAGTAGCCGCCGGCAGAGTGGAGGGGCAGGCAGCAGGGCAGGCAGGGAGGAGGGACGGCAGCAGGGCCGGCAGGGAGGGGGGGCCGGCGGTGAGGAGGCGGGGGGGGGGAGCAGGGCGGGCAGTGAGGAGGGGGCAGGACAGTAGCGGGACCGGCAGTGTCGGAGGGGCGGCAGGTCAGTGGTGTGTGGCCTGCAGTGAGGAGGGGCAGGAAGGCAGGGCCGGAGTGAAGAGGGGCAAGCGAGTAGCGGCCGGCAGTGAGTGAGGGGCAGGCAGCTGGGCGGCAGTGAGGAGGGGCAGGCAGCAGGGCCGGCAGTGAGGAGGCGGGCAGCAGCAGCAGGGGCCGGCAGTGCAGGAGGGGCTAGCAGCAAGGCGTTGGGCCGGAGTGAGGAGGGGCATGGAGCAGGGCCGGCAATGAGGAGGGGCAGGCAGCAGCAGGCAGGGCCGGCAGTGAGGGAGGGCAGGGCAGTAGCGGCCAGCAGTGAGGAAGGGCAGGCAGCAGGGCCGGCAGTGAGGAGGGGCAGGCAGTAGCGGCCGGCAGTGAGGAGGGGCAGGCAGCAACAGGGCCGGCAGTGAGGAGGGGCAGGCAGTAGCCGCCGTCAGTAAGGAGGGGCAGGCTTGCAAGGAATGCAGTGAGGAGGGGGGCAGGCCGCAGCAGGGCCGGCTCTGAGTCGGGGCAGGCAGCAGGGTGGCAGTGAGGAGGGGCCGGCAGTGAGGAGGGGCAGGCAGTAGGGCCGGCAGTGAGGAGGGGCAGGCAGTTGGGCCGGCAATGAGGAGGGGCCGGCAGTGAGGAGGGGCAGGCAGTAGCGGCCGGCAGTGAGGAGGGGCAGGCAGCAGGGCCGGCAGTGAGGAGGGGCAGGCAGTAGCGGCCGGCAGTGAGGAGGGGCAGGCAGCAGGGCCGGCAGTGAGGAGGGGCAGGCAGCAGGGCCGGCAGTGAGGAGGGGCAGGCAGCAGAGGCCGTGCATGAGGAGGGGCAGGCAGCCGGGCCGGCAGTGAGGAGGGGCAGGCAGCAGGGCCGGCAGTGAGGAGGGGCAGGCAGCAGGGCCGGCAGTGAGGAGGGGCAGGCAGCAGGGCCGGCAGTGAGGAGGGGCAGGCAGTAGCGGCCGGCAGTGAGGAGGGGCCGGCAGTGAGGAGGGGCAGGCAGCAGCAGGGCCGGCAGTGAGGAGGGGCAGGCAGCAGGGCCGGCAGTGAGGAGGGGCAGGCAGCAGGAGGGCCGGCAGTGAGGAGGGGCAGGCAGCAGCAGGGCCGGCAGTGAGGAGGGGCAGGCAGCAGGGCCGGCAGTGAGGAGGGGCAGGCAGCAGCAGGGCCGGCAGTGAGGAGGGGCAGGCAGCAGTAGGGCCGGCAGTGAGGAGGGGCAGGCAGCAGGGCCGGCAGTGAGGAGGGGCAGGCAGTAGCGGCCGGCAGTGAGGAGGGGCAGGCAGTAGCGGCCGGCAGTGAGGAGGGGCAGGCAGCAGGGCCGGCAGTGAGGAGGGGCAGGCAGCAGCAGGGCCGGCAGTGAGGAGGGGCAGGCAGCAGGGCAGCAGTGAGGAGGGGCAGGCAGCAGGGCAGCAGTGAGGAGGGGCAGGCAGCAGGGCCGGCAGTGAGGAGGGGCAGGCAGCAGTAGGGCCGGCAGTGAGGAGGGGCAGGCAGCAGCAGGGCCGGCAGTGAGGAGGGGCAGGCAGCAGGGGAGGCAGTGAGGAGGGACAGGCAGCAGGGCCGGCAGTGAGGAGGGGCAGGCAGAAGCGGCCGGCAGTGAGGAGGGGCAGGCAGTAGCGGCCGGCAGTGAGGAGGGGCAGGCAGCAGCAGGGCCGGCAGTGAGGAGGGGCAGGCAGCAGGGCCGGCAGTGAGGAGGGGCAGGCAGCAGCAGGGCCGGCAGTGAGGAGGGGCAG
Source organism: Phyllomedusa bahiana (assembly GCA_025379985.1). Lineage (NCBI taxonomy): Eukaryota > Metazoa > Chordata > Amphibia > Anura > Hylidae > Phyllomedusa > Phyllomedusa bahiana. The sequence continues at coordinate 182,672 of JAODAL010000501.1, forward strand.
GCAGTAGCGGCCGGCAGTGAGGAGGGGCAGGCAGCAGGGCCGGCAGTGAGGAGGGGCAGGCAGCAGGGCCGGCAGTGAGGAGGGGCAGGCAGCAGTAGGGCCGGCAGTGAGGAGGGGCAGGCAGCAGTAGGGCCGGCCGTGAGGAGGGGCAGGCAGCAGGGCCGGCAGTGAGGAGGGGCAGGCAGCAGGGCCGGCAGTGAGGAGGGGCAGGCAGCAGCAGGGCCGGCAGTGAGGAGGGGCAGGCAGCAGGGCCGGCAGTGAGGAGGGGCAGGCAGCAGGGCCGGCAGTGAGGAGGGGCAGGCAGCAGGGCCGGCAGTGAGGAGGGGCAGGCAGTAGCGGCCGGCAGTGAGGAGGGGCAGGCAGCAGTAGGGCCGGCAGTGAGGAGGGGCAGGCAGCAGGGCCGGCAGTGAGGAGGGGCAGGCAGCAGGGGCGGCAGTGAGGAGGGGCAGGCAGCAGGGCCGGCAGTGAGGAGGGGCAGGCAGCAGGGCCGGCAGTGAGGAGGGGCAGGCAGTAGGGCCGGCAGTGAGGAGGGGCAGGCAGCAGGGCCGGCAGTGAGGAGGGGCAGGCAGCAGCAGGGCAGCAGTGAGGAGCGGCAGGCAGCAGGGCCGGCAGTGAGGAGGGGCAGGCAGCAGTAGCGGCCGGCAGTGAGGAGGGGCAGGCAGTAGGGCCGGTAGTGAGGAGGGGCAGGCAGTGAGGGCCGGCAGTGAGGAGGGGCGGCAGCAGTAGGGCCGGCAGTGAGGAGGGCCAGGCAGCAGGGCCGGCAGTGAGGAGGGGCCGGCAGCAGGGCCGGCAGTGAGGAGGGGCAGGCAGTAGCGGCCGGCAGTGAGGAGGGGCAGGCAGTAGCGGCCGGCAGTGAGGAGGGGCAGGCAGCAGGGCCGGCAGTGAGAAGGGGCAGGCAGCAGTAGGGCCGGCAGTGAGGAGGGGCAGGCAGCAGCAGGGCCGGCAGTGAGGAGGGGCAGGCAGCAGCAGGGCCGGCAGTGAGGAGGGGCAGGCAGCAGTAGGGCCGGCAGTGAGGAGGGGCAGGCAGCAGGGCCGGCAGTGAGGAGGGGCAGGCAGCAGCAGGGCCGGCAGTGAGGAGGGGCAGGCAGCAACAGGGCCGGCAGTGAGGAGGGGCAGGCAGCAGTAGGGCCGCGTCGTGGCGGACGTGCCGGGCTCCTCCCTTGGCCTCTCCCTGTCCTCCTCCCTCCTCTCTGGTGTAGGATCTGGATGAGAGCAGGAGCGGCCGCACATCCAGCGCTCGGAGGCCGGAGGGAGTGCGAGCAGCGGCCGGGACAGGTGAGCGGGTTGTGCGGGGCCGGGTCCTCTCCCGGGGGCTGTGCCGGCCTGTGTGCTGCGGGGAGGACGCGCTGCTGCTGACCCGGGGCTGCTGTAACCTTCCCGGGGAGAATGGCGGCGGCGGCGGCCGGGCTGAGGCTCCGGGCTTCAGGGCGATCGCCATGTGCGCTGCTTCCAGGCCGCCAGCCCGAGCATCACCGGCAGGACACGGGCAGGATCCCGGGAGAGCTGGGATGCGGGAGCCGGCGGCCGTGGTGGGCGCACCCAGCTTTTCCAGAAGCAGATAGGATCTGTGTTATAGTGATGACATTGAGGTCCAGGAGCTGTGAACCCCTATCCTTAACCTGTTCAGCCGGGCGCCTGTGCCCATAGAAATGGCGTATCACAGCCGGGCGCCTGTGCCCATAGAAATGGCGTATCACAGCCGGGCGCCAGTGCCCAAAGAAATGGCGTATCACAGCCGGGCGCCTGTGCCCATAGAAATGATGCATCACCTCCCTACAGCCGGGCGCCTGTGCCCATAGAAATGATGCACCACCTCCCTACAGCCGGGCGCCTGTGCCCATAGAAATGGCGCACCACCTCCCTACAGCCGGGCGCCTGTGCCCATAGAAATGATGCACCACCTCCCTACAGCCGGGCGCCTGTGCCCATAGAAATGGTGCACCACCTCCCTACAGCCGGGCGCCTGTGCCCATAGAAATGATGCACCACCTCCCTACAGCCGGGCGCCTGTGCCCATAGAAATGATCACCAACCCTTCACTACAGCCGGGCGCCTGTCCCATAGAAATGATGCACACCTCCTACAGGCCAGGGCCCTGTTGCCCTAGAATTGGCGTATCACAGCCGGGCGCCTTGTGACCCATAGAATGGCGTATCACAGCAGGGCGGCCTTGTGCCATAGTAAAAGGCGTATCACAGCGGGCCGCCTGTGCCATAGAATGGCGTATCACAGCGGGCGCCTGTGCCACATAGAAATGGCGTATCAATGCCGGTGCCTGTGACATAGAAAGATGCATAACCTCAGTACAGCCGGGGCGCCTGTGCCCATAGAAATGATGCACACCTTCCCTACAGCCGGCTCCTGTGCCTATAGAAATGAGCACCACCTCCCTACAGCGGGCGCCATGTGCCCATAAAATGATGCACCACTCCCTAAGCTGGCGCTTGACCATAGAAATGATTGCCCACCTTCCTTACATCGGCGCCTGTGCCTAGAATGATGCACACCTCTAAGCCGGGCTTGTGCCCATAGAAAAGATGCACCCACCTCCCTACAGCCGGGGCCTGTGCCCATAGAAATGATGCACCAAATCCCTACAGCGGGCGTGGTGGCCCATAGAAATGTCGCACCACTCCCACATGCCGGGGCGCCTGTGCCCATAGAAATGGCCGACCACCTCCCTACAGCCGAGGCGCTTGTGCCAATTATTGAAATGGCGCACCACCTCTTTCAGCAGTGCGCCTGTGCCCATTTTTTTTTTTTTAAATTTATTTTTTTGTACTTTTTTTTTTTTATCCATGCTGTTTTATGTTTTTTTTTTTTGCCTTAGTAAATGAGCTCAACATCCATACTGCCGGGCGCCTGTGCACATAGAAATGGCGCACACACTCCCTACAGCCGGGCGCCGTGCCCATGAAATGCGCGCACCACCTCCCTACAGCCTGGCGCCTGTGCCCATTAGAATGGCTGTCCACTCCCACAAGCCGGGACCCTTTGCCATAGAAATGGCGCACACCTCCCTACACCGGGCGTTGCCCATAGAAATGGCGCACCACCTCCCTACAGCCGGGCGCCTGTGCCCATAGAAATGGCGCACCACCTCCCTACAGCCGGGCGTGCCAAAAGAAATGGCGCACCCCTCCCTTTCCCCGGGCCCTGTGTTTGGGATGGGGCACCTCCTGGACGTTAATGTCACCCCTAAAACCAGATCCCGCTCTCGCTACATCCTATCTGCTTCTGGAAAAGCTGGGTCCGCCCAGGTAATGCCCCTATTTGTTTTCCCTAAAGGAGATATTCTCCTTTCTCGCCCTCATTGCCTCCCCTCCGCCAACCGTGTCGCTCTGCTCTCACTGATGAGGGGCAAACCCAAAACGGCTTTTTAGATGAGTGATGCTGGCTTGGCTAAAATCCCTTTTGTTCTTAAAAATTCAGTGAATCAGAAACAAAAGAGGGTTTGTTTAAACCAATAGGGGCGCATGGCTTCCCAGCTCCTTTCCCATAATGCTTTGTGATAGGGAGACGTGGTGAAATGTATAAGCGGATTTGGTGACACAAGAAGCAAAAACAATAGCGCAACAGACCTTACTGCTCAGGCTCACATCCTGGGGTAGTTTGGCATTGGCTGATGTTGGGGCACTTGGCCCAAATGTAGCCCATGAGCAGAGGGGTGGCTGTGGACGCTGGGCACCTCTGTTGGTGAACTGATGGAACGTTACAGGTGCCTCAGTGTATGGATAGGAAGCGGATAACCTTCTGTATCCCAGCATGGGGCCCGAGCTTTTGCGCCTTTAACCCCTTAAGCCGAACACCTGAAAAGTAGTTAATGACCAGAACATGTTTTTAGTTTTGGCCTCCTTGCATTTAAAAAGTTTTAATTTTTTTTTTTTTCAAAGACGATTGTCTGAGGCCTCGTTTTTTTCGAGACAAGTTGTACTTTAGGGGGTTTTGGAAAATTTTTTTTTTCAGTTTTAATTTTTTTTATATAAATATGTATTTTTTTTTCTTAATTATGTTTTTACTTTTTTTTTTTTTTTTTTTTTAATCCAATGAAACTGTTTTAATGTTTTTTTTTTTTTTTTTTGCCTTAGTAATGTAATAGCATATTCATATATGCTAATACATTATAATCTTTGCCAGTGTGACACAGGCAGTGATCAGGGTAGTACAGTCTGTCCTGGTCACTGGCTTGTTATACAGACAGTCCTGGAGCCACTCTAGGTCCCCAGAGCTGACTGTGCAGCCGTTCCTCTAGCTCTGTCAGGTCACTGGGTGTTCCGATCACCCGACAGAGCAGGGAAACCCTTTGATTGTGCTGCGGTGACGATCCGCCGCAATCAAAGGGTTAAAGCACCGGTTGCAGAGGTTTGTTCTGCTCCCGGTGTTTCACGGCCCATGCTCTGGAATCGGGCGGGTTTTGTATCCCAGCCTCGATCTCAGCGCAGCTGCGGCACCCGGAGCCGTAAACCGCGATGTCTGCAGCGACGTCTAAAGATGTCGCTGTAGATGAACGACCCACACCAGCCAACGTCAAAGTCAGTGGGCGGTTAAGGGGTTAAATTAGGACTTTGGCATAGGTGGCACCTTGATTACTGGGGCATGAGTGGGAGGGGGTCACCCAAGGTAATACAACTCCCCATTTTGGGGAAGTGTTATATTGGTGCCCTTGTATGTTCTTACTCTCCAGTTGATGCAGAGCTATCATCAGACCCTGTTGGGAGTTGTAGTTGAGCACTAGCCATAGGTTGGGGGCCCTTCTGTAGCTTCTTACTATAATTTAAAGGGACGTGTCTTGGTGACCTTTCGCTTGGAAGCATATCTGGTCGTTGACCTGTGTCTATGTACTGTTCCTGGTGTTATCGCCCTGGCTTGGATACTCCTTGGATACGTCCGAGCTGAGGGGTTTTCCCGTCTTAGGTCTTTCTGGCGCACTCAGCCTTGCTTCACTTCTGTCGGAGGCTCTTTTTGGAGCAAATTCCATCACAACTGATGGAAATAATAGCGCAGCATGCAGCACGTTTTTTTTTACAGTTAAAATGACAGATACTATGATGGAAACTAGATGGACCCCATTGTGGTCAGTGGGGTCTGGTGGAAGCTGTTGGTGTCGAACATTTAACTCATCTGTTATGGTTCCGATGAGATGTGGACCAGGCCTAACCAGCAGGACACCTATCAGTCCAGAACACCAGGGTGCCAAGAGTCGGTGACATGTTCATTATAGTTATGGTGGAAATGGAAGCCCCACTCGCATTCATTGTAGTGAGTGTGCAGTTGAGTTAGGGTGTGGCTGTGGGGGGGGCGGTGTGGGTGTGGGGGGTTGCCGGTTGCGGTGTGGGGTGCCGGTTTGTGGGGTTGCCGGGTTGTGGGATTGCCGGTTTGTGTGGACTGTAGGGGTGCTGGGTTGTGGGGGTGCCGGACTGTAGGGGTGCCGGACTGTGGGACTGTGGGGGTTGCCGAGTTGTGGGGGTGGGGGGACTGTGGGGACTGTGGGGTGCTGGACGTGGACTGTGGGGTTTTTCCCGAGTTTTTGGGTGGGGAAATGTGGGGGTGCGGGTTGTGGGGTGGGGGGTGGGTTGTGGGGTTGTGGGGTGTGGGGTTGTGGGACTGTGGGGGTGCCGGGTTGGGGGGGTGGGGTTGTGGGGTTGGGGGTGGGGTTTGGGGAGGGGGGGTTGCGGTTTTGTGGGGGGTGGGGGAGTTGTGGGGGGTCAAATGCTTACCATGTGCCCTGTCAGTTGGCCTTGATGGACAAACACTGTAACCTGAGTCTGTGCCTCTTTTCTGATATCCATGTGCCTTATAGCGCTATCAGAGGGTGGTCACATTTCTAAATTGTGCAGATGGGGGTCCCACTCAGGACATTGCGCACTATCCCTGCATGGATGTTGTTATAATGTACGATGATTGGTCCAGTGCTTCTTGGACCTTGGCCTCGTGGACCCGTACCCTGATGTATGGGCCTTGTAGAGTCACATCTGAGGCAGTGCTGGTGGGGGATACTATTCTTGGAGCAGGATATGCTGTAGTGATGCTCAGTTTAGGAGACAAAGAATATAACATGGCAAAACAATGCTTAAATAGACTACAGAGGGACACTGTCCTCACCCCCCGGAACTTCCTGATAGTAAGAATAGTGCACAATCTCCAGTATCCGTACCATCGCACTGTTGGGGTTTCTATACTGGGGACTTACTGTGCCAGTTGCTGTTAATTGTGCCCTGTTGGGTGATTTGGTGATGGTCACAGATGGATTATTTCTAGCATCCAGGGGTTTAATGCAGGATGTTTTTCAAATTTCTATATTTACTATTTTGCCATAGGCAAACTTAAACTCTATCAGTTCTCAATCTATAAAACACTAAAAGTAAAATTTTATTTTGTATAACACTTAACCTTATACACACTATTTAAAACCTGATTTCTACCTCTCAATTTTTTCTTCCTACTTCTGAAGGAATAACTCCTTTCCTTTTATCAGTCTGGTGAACCCACTACAACGGGAAAAATTTATATATACAGTAATTTACTAACTCCGTAAGGGATCCCAAGCATCCTATTTGGGGCCCAGTCATCTCTAATCTAATGGACAAAAAAACATATAAGTTTCCTTGTAAACCTCTGCAGCGGGTGATACTTTGTAGACAGAGGTGAGAAATCACAATTTAAAATGTCATGCCTGACCTCCCCAACATGTGTCACCAGCTAAACTGGCTTCATCAGGGGTTAGAGGTCCGGTTTCTCACCTCTGTCTACAAAGTATCAGTAAATTACTGTATATATAAGGTTTTCCTGTTAGTAGGTGGGGTTCCACCAGACTTGATATTGGAAAGGGAGTTATTCCTTCAGAAGTAGGAAGGGAAAAATTGGAGGTTTAGAAATCAGGTTTTTAAATGTGTTTTATAGAGGTTAAGTACATAATAAAAGTTAAGTTTTAGTGTTTTATAGATTGAGAACTGATAGAGTTTAAGTTTGCCTATGGCAAAATAGTAAATAGTCACTCTGTTCTCTTGCGAGATTCCCATTTTTTTGGGAGATTATTTGACAAGTTTTTCAAATTTGGCACCAATTGCTACAATTTTTTTTTTTTTTTTTTTTTTAAATGGCGCGTAATAATTTGGTGCAGTTTGTAGTCTCCTGGACCTTCATCTCGCCAATATCTTGCCTATGACTGGCATAAGTCCATGATACACTTGGCAGGTCTGGTGTTTTTTAGCCATGCCCTTGTCCGATAAGTTGAAAGTGACCGGTGTCTATCCAGTCGTCTGGGCACGTTGGAGTATTTCCTTCGCCTCTGGTGAGGAGCGTGACCTGCAGGGTTATCCCCGATTCCTCCAGATTACAGGAGGGGATTGGATTATACTGGGAAGTTTCTTAACATTGCTCCGTTGTTCCCTGCAGGCAGCTGTTTCAGACCAGTCAGTGACTGACCGTGTTTTCTGATGTTCAGGACAGTATTTGCCCCCTCCACTACACCAGTCAGATCCTCCAGGTCCGGTCCTGTACCCGGGGGTGGATAATACCTGCTCACTGCTATAAGCTTTGGACTTTCGATAATGAGCTCCTTTAAATAGTGCCTCACCTTTGGACTACATTCCTTTACCCTGGCGTGCCCTCCTTCAGTGGGGAAGGGGTTAACAGCGTGGCCTCTTTCCGCCCGGCGCCGTATTGTGACACACTTACCTGTTCAGTCATGGAAACATAATAGAACGGAGAGCTTTTGGTTCAGTAATCTTCTTCAGAGTGACCTGTCCCAGCAGGACTGTTAGTCTACAAATGGCGTCCCTCTGGGGCTTCGCCCTGGTTTGGAGTTTTGGACCTTCATACCAGGGCTGTGGAGTCGGAGTCGTCATAAAAGGGACCAACTTCCAAAATATATAATTAGTACAGTTTGTTCGATAAAGTGCAAAGAGCAAGAGGAATTGGGTCCGGCCATTGCTGCTGCTCCCATATCTTCAGCCTTATCACATGAGGAGTGTAATTGATGACATGGAGCAGGCAAAGCGCTTCCCCAGGGGAAAAGATTCCGCTCCCAGGGCAAACATTTCAGCAAAATGTTTCACCTGCTTTCAAAGTAGTAGAAGATCAACCATTCATCAGACCTGACCGTGGCTGAGGCAATTCCTTTATACACTGGCAGTGTTAGAGATGTTGCCCCTGTGGTCACCGCTTTGCCCCCAACCAAGTTAGTGTAGAGAGGAGTTTCTCTAGTCTGGAAATATTGAGATCAGATGTGAGGTCATCTATGCAGGATCTGATGGAGGCGATACTATTTCTCAGAACAAATTCAGAGACTTCACAAATGTTCCTGCAGTGTTTTGCATATTTACAATTTTTTGTGTCCTAAAGTCATATCCAATACATATTACACTGACAAGCAAAATGGTAACAATTATTTTGAACTTGTGACTTTCAGGCTCCATATCTCACCATCCACTACAGATTTGTACATGAGGCTACTGTAATTTTATATACATCTTACCTATCTTATACATAAATTTGACTTGCAGTATTTATCATCTGCTTAGTTCTGCAGATTCTTTCCTGTAACTGCATTGTTACTGTTTTGCTCCTATAAATCAAAATGTTAATTTTTATTATTTTGTCAGTATTTGGGAAACCCAACTTTGGTTTTCAATACTGCTTGAATCCTTCTGGGCTCTGGATCAGATTCAAGCACATCTTGACCAAAATCTGATCCCAGGTCTCTTCTTCACATTCCCAATGTTGGTGCAGACTGGACTTGGATACAAATACAGCTTTTTCTTCAACTCTACCCACAAGTGTTCAAAAGATCAAAACATTGTTACTTTTTTGCTTGTCAGTGTCTATTCTACCTAAATAGCTTGATTATTGTATCATAAGGTGATAAACAGCCTGATGTTACCATTTTACTACAGTAAAGTTATCACTTAAACATGCGCCATGTATGAGGGAGTCAGAGGTTTGGGAAATTGAGGAGTCGGGGCTTTGGCTTGCCGACTCCACAGCCCTGCTTCATACCTTTTGGGCACTCTGTGATGTCTTCTCTTACCTTACCTTATGTTCCCTTTACTCCATAATGTTTGCTCTCAAGCGGTGTGCCAACACCTGACTATGGGTATAGTGGTCACCAAGAGGTTTGGAGGTCCAAATCCGGGAACTAGGAGTGACATCAAAGGAGAGGGCATGATCCCCATCGTCATGGGAGTGTTATGGATGCTAGAGTCTTTCAGTATGAGGTCGAGGTGTGGGGTAAACTACCCAAAAGAGCTCATGTCGCCTACCCATCGATGGGGTTGGGCCAACATTACTATTTTGTGAAGTGCCAGAAGGGTTGTCCACCACTTTCTACTAAGTTGGCAACCAGTAGTTGGTGCAGAGGTAGCCTAAGCGGGTTCATTAGAAATGTTATTTGGTAGTTGCGCCTGATTATGGGTATATTGGTCACCAAGAAGATTGGAGGTCTAAGGGACCAGGATTGGGGTCTGTAGATGGGGCATGATCACCATCATCATGGGAGGGTCAATTGATGCCAGTGTCTTTTCCATATGAGGTCAATTTAGGTACCGGAGTGCAGTACCCAAAAGAGCTCACTTCTTCTACCCATAAATGGGGATTGGCTTTCTACTAAGCCGTAACTAGGACGCCAGTCGTTGGTGCAGAGGAAGCCTGAGGGGAGCCAAAAGCCACATTGGACACCAGTAGTAGAAATCTTTCTTGGTGTCTTTATTTTATTTTAAAGCACCATTGACTCCATGTAGCTGTACATTCGAGGGGAGTTACCTACATAAGGGTATGTTCACACGGCTTATTTGGACAAGGTTTTCGGAGCGTTTCCTCGCCCCAAAACCACATCAAAACCTCGCCTGAAACACGCTTCTTCAGAAGAGGTTTTAGAGGTGTTTCTCGGTGAGGTTTTGGATCAGGTTTTCGACGAGGTTTTCACAAATACAAATTAATAGCCAGGACAAAAAGCGCGCCCAAAACACGTTTCAAGACTTGACATGACACTTCTTTCCTAATAAGCGTGTAAAAACCTTGTCGTTTATGAACTACAACAAGGTTTTACATAGGAATCAATTAAATGAACTGGGGGCGTTTTGGGAGAGGAACCGCTCCGAAAACCTCGTCCAAATACGCTGTGTGAACAAGCCCTAACATAGATCCAGACAAGGTACAATGAAAACACTAAATGACTAATAACTGGTACAAAGGGAGAGAGGACCCTTCCCGCGAAGGCTTAAAATCTTCAAATTGGTAGTTGGGGGGGTGTTAGCGTTTTTAGTTAACCCTGGATTGCGTTTTCCCTCTAAGGCTTGCCAAACCGGTTTTTGGGCGTATTTCAGCCGTAATTTGCGCCGTACTGTGCAAAATTACGGGCTGGAATACTCCAGTCATTATGGTAATCCACATTTTTCCATAGAGAACTTTGAATTACGTCTCCTCCCTGCTGGAAAATTTGGGGGAAGCGGGGAGAGAAGTGCATGTAATTATTCATGGGTATACGCCCCGGGAAAATAAAAATTTGCTTGGGGCGGCGGGAAATGACCCCCCCCCCGCTTCCCCCCGTAAGGGCATATTTGGGGCGTAATTAGCCGGGAGCTCGCGCGACCCCCATGGGGGGGGGGCCCGGGAGCCCCCCTGCCCCATGACATTCTTATAGCGGGCTATACGCCGCTAGAATTGACATGTCATTTATCTCCCTCCCGCGGCTAATGTCCCAGGGGGCAGAGGCGAATCTATGTTCTTATGAGAGCTTGGATTCCGTAATTACTGGGAAGTATTCCCCCCCGTATTGAGGCGTAGGGGGGAAAATAATCCCAATTTTTTGCCGTGTGAAAAAAATAGCCCTTCTGGGATACGTTCAGTAAAAAGTTCCCCGCTGTACACCAGGCAAAGCTCCTTTGTATCCCATCATGAGGTCTGATAGGGCCTATGTAGGGGTCAGACGGACCCTTCAAAGGAAGCTGTCATCAGAAAAGACTATTTCCGTTAAAACCAATATTCCTGAAAACTTATTTTTTTTTTTTATAATTTTTGACATTTGTTTTTTCTATGCAATTAAAAAATAAATTCTAGCTGTAATAGAGAACTTTTATATGGCAGGGCAGACTCATTTTGACTTTATCTAAGCTGCTGCTTAGCTCTACCTAATCTTATTACAAATAGTAGGTAATGACAGTGATTGCTCTATTGTTTTCTCCACAGGGATAGATAAGATTGCACCATCAATACATGAAAGGAAAAAAGGGTAATCTTTTTCTGTGCTCTGGAAAAGGGAGAGGGATTTCTCTTTCAACATTTTTTCTGGTTTCGATGTTGAATATTTACACTTCTCAGATCAGAGCCAACCAGAGAGAATGCCGTCAAGGAATCCTCACATTGCTGTGCTAGCAGAGCTCACAGAGGGATTAATGTGCATAGGGAAACTCTAAAAGAAAAATTTTTAGAATATATATCCCAACCACCCAATTAAAGTCACATCTTGCTTTTCAGTACAATTGACGTTGGCATCCGTTTACTGTTGTCTTGCAGCGACAGATTTGCTTTGTCTTGAAAATGTAATCCTGCAAGATGTCCTCTGAGAGCTTGTGGAGAAACCAAGTGTGTAGATGCCATTAGATCGCTGTGGTTTATATGTCATTGCAGCTCTGATCTCATAAGGGGTATTCGAGGCTTTGGGCGTCTCCTTCCATGGTGCCTGCTCGGCCATCTGGTGCTTTAAAGGTTACTGAAGCCAGACAATGTGTTAGCACTGTAAGTCCTGACTGTAGGACGATGCGGCCGTCATGATTGCATCACCGCCCTCCTTCCTCTAAGGTTTTTTGTATGGCAGTTTCCTGTTTGAGTCTACGCACGGGTTACTCTCTTAAAGGGGTTGTCTCACTACAAGGATTCAACTTGCTTTTGATGTTAAAGATCTTGCAAAAACAAGTCACTTTGACCACTTATATGTCACATTCATACAGTGTCCGCTATTCCTAGATATCCCACTCTTGTATGGGCGCAACTGCTCCTCATGTGTCGCATATAGCTTTACAGACTGTTCAATCGCGCTTGTGATAGGCTGCCAGCACTGGTAGCTATAAGCTAGGACCTTGTTTGATCCATCTGATAGGCTGCCAGCCACTCGGTTGCTTATAGCTACAGGACCTGGCTTCTTACTGCATGCCGAGTAGAAGCACACAGTTAAACACGCCCTGTTTCAAAGTGATTACCATGAAAAACAGAAACTGAGGTGAGCTGTAATCTATGTATGAGACAACCCATTTAAGATGACTAATTTTTTGGTATTAGAAAGGAAAAATTAACTTGGCGTTGGTGATATTCGCAAGGAGGAAGTCCATAGTGTCAGTGTGAAGGCTTTCAAGCTGGGGTCAGAGTCTTTTATGTGAGGTTGTGGCTTTGATTTCCAGGTGAAATGATTATTTCATTGGTGGATATTACTAGTATACGCCATCATGTTGTGATGGGAGGGGGTCCTATTGACAACTGGGTGAACCAGTCTGACTCGGAGGCTGGGCTCCCATGGTGACCAGTCCCGGACAGACAACGGCCACCAATGCCTGCACCACCTTTTCAGTGACCTCACTGGTTCTGAACCACACTTGTACATCCATTTGACGGTCGTGGTTTTGTCCGCATGCGCGCGCTGTGCTGTAGGACCCTGATCCAGTCATTAATGGGATTGTGTCACACTTAACGTGGACACAGTTTCCCCAGCAAACTCTTTGGTCGTGGTTTTGTCCGCATGCGCGCGCTGCGCTGTAGGATCCGGACTTAATCATTAATGCGATAGTGTCACACTTAAAGGGGTTGTCTCACTAAAAGGAGTGCTGACAATCAGGAGAGCTCAAACAGGTCTGTAGCTATAGCGACCTGAGGATCTGATGAAGCCCATACTAGAGGGGATATCTAGGAATAGGTAGTAGGACCACGGTTAATAGATTATTTATTGCAAAGGGACTTGTTCGTGCTCGTCTTTAACATTAAAAATGCAGGATCATTGTAGTGAGTCAACCCCTTTAATGATAAGTAAGGAATGTTCAAATGGTTATTCCCGAACCCACATGCAAGGAGCTACACTTTATAGTGATTAGTTTGCACAGGAAATCCTATTCTGCCGTTTGTTGTAATACTATTTCTGTACAAGGATCATTAGCACTGCGTAATTCTGGGGCCTAATCATTCAAAGCCTGGATACATGTATACTGTACCTGTCCCTGTATATTATCTAACAATCTTCCACTGCTTTGGCACTCCTAGGCGTGGCACACCTAGAGGAGTGTCTCCTGCAAGCAATGGCCACTGGGGGTAAAGTACAAAAGTATTAGTGGACCTGTTCCTTTTTTTTTTTTTTTTAATGCGGTCACCCTGCTTTCCCAGGATTCGGAATGGTAAACTTGGCAAACGGGCCTTCCTTTTGGGTTCCAGAGATGGGATTGCCAACCATTGGGAATAGTTTTTCTTTGCCAGTTATGCATTAATAATAACCTGACGTGAAACTTGCAAACAAGGGGATATTGTAATATGAATGGGAAGCCACATTACACTTTCATAGGGGTTTTTTAGGCCCTAAGCACATAGGCGCTGCATGTGCGCTGTAGACTCGAAACCTCAAAACAGGAGGATAATAAAGCTTTTTGATTCATTTTTTTTAAATTTAGGAGCATTTATCGGGGGGGGGGGGCTCCTTTTATTGGCTTTAATTTTCTATTGGTAGGATATACCGTCAAAGTATGGTCGGTGCAGGTTCCAGGGGTGGAAACGGACCCCTGGAAGTGTTGGCTCAGAATGGAGAGTCGATTTCGTTTGTACGCGCCTTTATGTATTCGAAGGAGGACAGGCGAGCGGTGTGTTCGGCCGTACTCGAAACTTCCACGGAATAGAATGAAGAGTCGTGTGCAAGCGCCACCCTCCGTTCTGAGCAGGTACTTTCGGACGCCCGTTCCCGAGATTAAAGAGATTTTTATCATCTCAACATTCATGCATCCTATGAAATTAAATGATGCTGCTTTGCTCTGTCACTTCCTGGTCAAGCTGTCTGTAATTAGCATATGAGCTCTGTGTATCAGAATTGTCACTGTCTTTAGTCTAGATTAAATAAATTACCTTCATGAGGTCTGGAGAAGCTTCTGGGATTAATGTAAACAGTAGAAATTTCAGTCTTTTGCTGATGATAGATAACACACAGGCTCTCACACTGTGGGCTGGAGCTGTGTGGTGACATCACTCCCTGCTATCAGATAGAACAAACAGCAGGGGGGGGAGAAGTACACAAGCCTGTTACTTAGGAAACCTGAGAGCCCTCAGAAGGTGATAAAATCAATTGTGCCTCTTAACAAAAAAAGATGAAACAAAGCAATATATTTGGAATACGTCTTCATTTAAGTGTTCCCTACATTTTGAAAGCTATTCTTTGTATTGAAACAACCCCTTTAAGACGCCCACCTATCAGACTATGCTATGCCATCAAATTCAATAGAGGGAACATCCCTTTCAATTGGTTGCAGTAGTACAAACTTCCTTTAGGATAAGGTTACACAAAGCAGATTTGTTGTAGGTTTTATTGTGGATTTTAATGCATTTTTTTTTTATTGACTTGTGTGGGGGGGGGGGGGGGGGGGGGGAAAATTTGCTGGGAAATGGTTTCCTGATTTTCAGTGCAGATTTTGCCTCCTCCCCATTGAAGTCCATGTAGAAAAATTTTGGATAAAATCTGCAACAGATTAGCCCCATATGAACGTTCCCTTGAAGCCACTTTCACAACTCAGTCCCATTCCTTTTAGTGGGGTCAGGCTGCAGTACCAGGCATAACCAGGTGTGGCGCTGTTTTTGGAAGAAAGCGGTCATGTTTTTCTAACCTCAGATGACACACTAAAAGGGGTGCGACAGCTGACCACCCCACTTTTGTCCCCCACTGTTAACCTGCACTGATCCCGCTGCTGATTGCGTATGTGGCCAGTTGTAATTGGCGAGAGTTGTGGGCGCGGTGCAGCGCTGTGAGGCTTGGTCCTTTAACATGCAAAAATTTGGGATCTTTGCACGCTTGGGGAGAGAAGTGACATGTCAATAAGTGCATGTCTATGGGGCCGGCTGCTGCTGCACACCCCCCCCCCCCATCCGCGCATTGGGAGATACCGGCGAGTATTAGCGCGATCTCCCGAAACCCACGATGTACTGTACGCGCCGCAGTACGTCGTGTGAACATTGCCTAAATAACATTTTTTGTAGAACGGGGAAATTTTGTAAACATCTGATCCTATCTGGGTTCACAAAGGGGCTTTACAGAAGGGTTAACTTCACATACGTCTGAGTGAGCCAACAGGAATTACTAGCACGTGCCAAAACTACCCGAATATTACACCTCAGGCAACTTCTGTGCACGCATCGGTGAGCATTCCTCGCTTCCTTTGCTTCTGTACTCGGCATACACATATGTACATATACTTGGAGTTATTTGCTTACATTATGTTTGATGCCAGTCGAGGCCTAAATTGTTTTTGATGCCGGTTACCACCCTCGATCCCTATGTGAGTTACTCTACATCCGGTTCCATTTTGAGGGATAGCAGGTTCCTCTTATGTCTCGTACATTATTTTTCATAGTCTGGATCCCCTTTATAGTCGTTCAAGGTCTAGGTTTTTTTGGGCAGGGGTAGGGGTCTCGTAGTGAAAACTTTAAATCAATCCCTGTTGTAAACAAGTTCTCCAAAACCAGTGGTGAAATAGAGCAAGCGTAGTCCAAGAAGTCTACATTTGCCTGATGGACTCCCATATGTGTGCTCACTCAGATACTTCGGGCGTACCCCTTTCAGGGTGTCACAGTGGATACCTGCAGCATAGCCCCAAGACGTGAAGTAAATGGGACCTAATTTTCAGCTTCTCAGTGCAGCTTCCCTTATGTATTGTTAGCTGCCCCTCCTTTCTTTTTTAGGCCCAGTTCACACACGTTATTGATGTTGAAGATTCCCTGTGTTATCCAGATAACAGCGCCCCCATTGTGGGAACTGTCACCCTAAGGCCGAGTTCACACGGCTTATTCAGGGCGTAATTGCAGGATGGATTTCGCCCCGCAAATACGCCGTGTGCTCGGCAGGGTGGGGGGCCCGTTTGCTCGCCGGCCCCATAGACATTCATTATCCACGGCGCGTATACAAGCGTGAATTATTGACATATCACTTCTCTGCCCGCTCGCCGTATTTCGTGAGCGCGGAGAGGAGATGGAATTACCGTAATGACTGGGACGTATTTCAACTCGTAATTCACACAGTACGGCGCGAATTACGGGCTGAAATCCGTCCCAAAATAAGCCGTGTGAACATAGCCTAAGGCTGTGTCTACAGAGCATAGATTTTCCGTCAGACTTTCTGTGGTTTTTAGTACTTGGAAACCTCTGAAAATCTGATGGAGAACTTTTCACATAGACTGCCTGAAAAACTGCCCAAAATACCTCGACTAAAAACCACCCCAAAAACTCATCGGAAACCCAGCTGCTTTGGACAGAAAACTGACAAAATACTCCGTTTCCAAGTTTTTAGGTTTTGGTTTTCAACAAGTTTTTTGTCCTATGTTGTGTGGCCCTAGCCTAAAAGTGGTTCCTTTGATGGGCAATTGCCATGATGAGGGATACCTGGAACACCATTAAAGGGATATTTCAACTCCCCATATGATCTATGAAGATCTGACCTTATTGACCTCCATAGAGCCTGAAAATGAAATGGTCACAGCGTAGATTTTAGGGCGTTCACCATGCACAGGACACAATACCGGCTCGGTTTGACGGCCGAGTAATATTTGTCCTGTTTTGCAACCCTCCCCACGGCCCGCGGGTGGGGGGGGGGGGCGGGCGGCTTTTAGCCGCGATGAGCGGAGAACAGCCCACCCATTGAGCAGCACAAATTCCGTCGGAAACCCGCCGGAAGATAGTGCATGTTCAATGTTTCACCGCCGGCGACAAAACCGCCGGGCGGGAAGGAAAAACCGTGCTATGGGGGACTGCTGCACTGGGTTTTACCACATAGAGCACAATTGTGCTCATTTTCGACCGGTTTTTTAAGGCCGGTCTGAAAAAACGCAAACCCGTCCGAAAACCCGTGCCGTGGGGACATGGCCTTAGCGTGGTGCCCTCTTGCAGGTTTTCTGTGCTCAGTGACGCCCTTACCACCCCCCACTAGTTTTCTAGGAGCCGGCCCCTGAAGGGATGGAGGGCTTAATCTGCACTGTGACTCCATCAGGATCAGTGGGGGTTATAGAAGTTGGACCAATGCCAGTCATAAGGTAATGGCATATCCATTTGATGGGTCATCACTTTACAGCCCTTTAAAGGGGTTGCCCAATATCTTAAGGATACGGCATCAATGTCAGATGCGATTCCCACCTGTGGGACCTGCAACTATCTTGAGAACATGCCCGAAACCTCTGTTCAAAAAGCGCCGCTCAACTGTACTAGAAACTCCCGTTGATTTCAAATTGGAGAGACTTGTACCCAAATGTGGGACCTGCACCTATCTGACATTGATGGCTTATCCTAGTGATATGCCATCAAGGCCTGAAGTTGGACAACCTCTTAGGGCATGTCCCCACGGCACGGGTTTTCGGCCGGTTTTTCAGCCGCGTTTGCGGTTTTTTTCCAGACCGCCTGGAAATAAAAATGGCCGAAAATCTAGCACAATGGTGACTATATGGAAAACCCGTTGCAGCAGTCCCCCTGCACAAGTTATACGTCCGGCGGTTTTTCCGCCGAGGTCTGGCCGCAAAAATTGTGATTGCACAATTTTCCGTACAGTTATACGGACTGAATCTGTCGCTTATCATATGTGGAATGGGGAGGGCTTTTCTCCGATTGCACGCGGAGAGCGGAAGCCGCTACCCCCGTGGCCGTGGGGACGGCCGCAAACCGGCCAGTATTTGTCCTGTGCCGTGGGAACGCACCCTTAGGCCCCGTTCACACGGCTTATTTGCCGACGGATTGGCGCCGTATTCCGCCGCGGATTTGCGCTTCAATACGCGCCAATTTCGTCGGAGTATTACGGTAATCCATGCTTCATTTTTAAGGGTGAACAGTGGATTCCCTCGCTCCTCCCGCACTCGGAAAATCCGCCGCAGGGGGGAGGGAAAGGGACTGCACATTATTTACGGTGCGGATGACCGCGCCGGGTAAACAATGCATTGTCTATGGGGCCGGGAGCGGCGCCCCGCCACGCGCCTCCGCCCCCCGGTCAGCCTTATTCACGGCGGATTTGTGCGCTCAATCCGGCGCACAAATCCGTCGGGAATAAGCAGTTTGAACATGGCCTTAAAGTTCCTCCTGCACTTCTACTGTTTTTCTATTTCCCTTCTATCTGCAACTGGAGCAATTCTGATATTGGAGGGTTGTCATTCCCTTTTTATATTCTCCCACTTAAGGTATTTTTTTTTTTTAAACTTCATGAAGAGGAGTCCAGACCCATCTGCAGAATATATTGTGCTTTTTCAGCCCCGATTGACGTAAATAAAAAAAAGTTTAAAAGGGAGAGGAAAATTACAGCTAATGTTTTCCTGCTAGGAAAAAGTTACCAGAGGAATGCCAGCCGCTCCGCCCAGAACCACGACATGGCGTTCTCCTGCAGCTGGCACTCTCCACACTACGTGTCTCTGTATGTGGTGAGGTGCACTAACCATGAAACCTCAAAATGCCCAATTTTCTTACAGTAGCAGTGTAAACAGTCTGATTTGGAGAAGTGGGTGCATTTACTCTGCAATAGTCCTTTGTTTTTGTTTTTTTAAGAGAATTGCAGCAGAAGAATTGTCCAAACTGGAGTAAACTGCAGTAAATAGGAGACCTGGCGTAGTCCAAAGAAGACTACATTTGCCCTATGGACTCCCTATGGCTCCACTGCAGTATACATCGGGGTACCTGCAACAGGTGCATTTACTCTGCAATAGTCCTTTGTTTTTTTTAAGAGAATTGCACTAGAAGAACAGTACAAACTGCAGTAAATAGGAGACCTTGTGCTGTTAAAAATTGATCTATATCCGGGATGCCAAACTCCTTTTCACTAAGGGCCACATCGGTATTATGGTTCCCCTCCTGGGTAGGAGTCTCAGAGCTGTGCCACTGCCCGTGAGTCGCTGAACAGAGCAGTGTGGAGGTACGTTCCGAAGCTCTGAATCCAAAATGGCCCCCGCTCCTTGTGCCACCGCCTCTACCAAGCACCGCCTGCATTCTCTGGGGAGTGTGGAAAGCTGGGCTGACAAAGGCCCAACCTTTGGGACCTCTCTGGAGTCTTCTGTGTCTGGGTGATGTCCATCCCTGCTAACCTCTTGTGGGCCACATAAAATGAAGTGGCAGGGTGGATTTGGCCCACAGGTCTTGTGTGTGACATGTATCATCCGTATGATCTTTACAACTGTCCTGATAGGTTATCACTTTTTGACAGTCCTAAAGTAAAGTCTCCCCAAACCATGGAGCTGTATGACTAGGAAGATGTGCCATTCAGGAGTCTGGGTGACTTCCTCTAGGGCTGTGTTCACACAATGTTTTTTTTATGTGTAATTTGCAGAAGTATTTGTAAACCAAAACCAGAAATAAAACCTACGGAGAGAAAAAATATAATGGGAAGACTTGTTCCTCTTCTGTGTTTTGTACCCACTCCCGACTTACAAATACTGGTGCAAAGTAAGTGTCAGAAAACACCGTGTGAACCCAGCCTAAGGCTTTTATTCACATTAGGGATTTGCCTGGGGCAGATCTGATATGGACATCTTTATTGAATCTGTGGCAGAAATCCCGAGCTTTAAAGGGGTTGTCTCACTACAAGGATTGCTGCTTTTTATGTTAAAGATCTTGCAAAAACAAGTCACTTTGCAATATATTGTCCGATTAACAGTTGTCCTACTCCTATTCTAGATATCCCTTTTGTAGTGCGGCTAGCATTGACGCTCCTCCAGGTCACTATAGCTACAGGACCCTCTTTCGATCTCTCCTGATAGGCTTCCGAGCACTCGGTTTGCTTAGCTACAGACCTAGCTTTACTGTAGCCTT
Organism: Phyllomedusa bahiana; assembly: GCA_025379985.1. Lineage (NCBI taxonomy): Eukaryota > Metazoa > Chordata > Amphibia > Anura > Hylidae > Phyllomedusa > Phyllomedusa bahiana. The sequence continues at coordinate 202,673 of JAODAL010000501.1, forward strand.
AGTGAAGCCAGTTAATAAACCCCTGAATTCAAAGTGAACCAAGGAAACGGATGAGGTAAGATGAATCAATGTAGTGAGACAACCCCTTTAAACTCTGATTTCTGCTGGCAATGTGCAAGCGGATCCACAGATGTATTAGCACCATTATGATTCAATGAGGCTAAGGCCCCATTCACACCAGGTTTTGGCCCTATGTTGCAGTTATTCTCCTGGAAAAGGCGTGTATCGAGGTGAAATAGAGCAAGCGCAAGTCCAAAGAAGACTACATTTGCCCTATGGACTCCCTATGGCTCCACTGCAGTATACATTTGCGGTACGTCTTTCAGGGTACCACAATGGATACCTGCAACGTAGCCCCAAGACGTGAGGTAAATGGGACCTAATTTTCAGATTCTCTGTGTAGCTTCCCTAATATCATGTCATGTCAAACTGCGGCCCTCCAGCTGTTGGGAAAACTACAACTCCCATCATGCCCACTGTTATAGATTATACAAATGCATGATGGGAGGTAGTTTCCCAAAAGCTGGTGGGCAGGCAGTTTGACACCTGTGCCTTAGATCATGCATTGTTAGCTGCCCCTCCTTTCTTTTTTAGGCTCGGTTCACACACATTATTGTCTATGTTGCAGGTATCTGTTGGGGTATTGGAAAAAATGTTATCTGCTTGGTAGCATGGGACGCATAGGACTATGTTTGCTCCATTCACCTCTAGGGGGCTGCACTGGCTACGTCACAGTATTTGTTGGGGTACCTTTTTTTTTGTCCTCCTGAAACCTGCAACGTTGAAAATAATGTGGTGTAGATCCTGTCTTACTGCCATGCTGGCTCTGGGCCAGTTGCATGTACCCTATCTCAAGTTCAAGAGCAAAAGTCTCGCATGCCTACAAAGGGGAAGGGGTAGGTACTCGAGGGGAGCGGGTAAGGCAACCTGTAAATCAGAATCTGTGAAATCCACGGCACGCCCATCCATGTAAATTGCAGATCTAGGTTTATTTACAAGGATGGACGGAAGGATTTTGTTGCAGGGGTATATGTCCAAAAGGCAACAGATATCAAATATGCCGATGTTTCGCCCACAGGCCTTTACCAAAAGACATCTGTGGTGGTATATAAGAGTATTATATAAGAAAACGAGAGTGGACTCCAGGCTCTGTAGGTGGCAGCTAAATGTTGATAAGGTCCGTGGAGGCGGTTGGAGATAATGGCCTGAAACACGAGGAGTTACAGGAGTAACGGGAGTGTGTGTCCGGTGAGGTAGTATCGTTAAGACCAGAACGGAATGGGACACTCACCGATTACTTTCTGCATTCTCTTTGTGCTTAGACCATTATTCCTAGTACACACAGAGCTTGGTGTCCACTGATTTTCCTTTATACCCCTTTACTTTGATATACCACCACAGATGTCTTTTGATAAAGAGACTTGTAGAAAAATTGGTGGCCAGCACTCACATCCACATGGCCATAAATAAATGAAATCACGTCCTTTATTTACTAAAAGAATTTCATATCAGGCAACAAAGTAGAAACAGACCCCACTAGCGCGTTTCGGGCGAATGAACACCCTTAATCATAGCAGATAACTAAGGACTATGATTAAACGCGCTAGCAGGGTCTGCCTCTACCTCGTTACCTGATGTGAAATTATTTTACTAAATAAAGGACGTGATTTAATTTATTTATGGCCATGTGGATGTGAGTGCTGACCACCAATTTCTTTTCAAGTCCCTACGCCAGCACTTCTTGGAGCGAGGTACATGCAGCTTTCCTAAGGCCTGATGATTTTGGAGCAAAACTACCTTTTGGATGCTTTGGACTGTTTCCGGTCGATTAAAGGCTCAGCTGGATGCAATTTTGTACTTCTTTTGATAAAGGCCAGTGGCCGAAACGTTGGCATATTTGACATTTTTTGCCTTTTTTGACACTTGTATCACGTCTTGTATTGCTATCCTGTATATAACCCTGCAACAAAATCCTTCTGCCTATCCTTGTAAATAAACCTAAATTTGCAATCTACGTGACTGGTGTGCCATAGATTTCATGTGCCCTATCTGTCAGACCCTGTGCAGCACAGGTTTTGGTTTCAGCCATACGCGGTGTTCACAACACACTTAAGTCCACAACGTGTGTATCTGTTTGGATGTCTGAAAAAAACATTGCAACAGATCCATAGGGAACAGTTGGAAATTGTGCTGTGAACCCAGACTCCTGACAGATCGAAAAAAAAAATGATTGAAGTTGGAGGCTATGGTGGTACAGGAGAGGCTCACGCACCGCCATGAAAGGGAGATGTGCAAAATGGAACCACTCTTACGGCCTGTGTGTATCAACCCTTCATACCCTGGGGGCTTGAGATCCCCCTCTATTAGCTGCTCAAATGAATGGCTATTATTTCCGACGGCCTATCTTGCAGTACTAGACCAGCGCTATGATTTGTAATGACGCCTGTGGTAAGTGCAGTCTAAATGCGATGTGAAGTGAGTGGCGTCCTACTGGGCTAAGGTGACCTGAATGAATGTCCTATCTCCTGCAGAGCCCAATAGTGTTCTGGACGTCCTGTGTTGTTTTTTTTTTTTTTGCATTCTCACAAGTGTCATTAAACTCTGCAAATAACTTTTTATAAACCTAAAGGGTTAAATTCTCTGGAAGCGTTGTGTGTGCGGGTCCTCCTCCAGCGCTTTCTCGTTACTGCACATTATTCGGAGAGACGTGGTTCTAAATTCCAATGGGCCTCATTTATTAAAGCTGTCTAGGGGTTTGTTCACACGGCGTTTTTTGACAAGTAAATGTATCCACCAAACTTCAGTGTCAATTCACGTCTAAAAAATAACCTCACCAATTAGGTTGTGGAATTTAAAGAGAATTTTCCGCACATTGTTTTGGATGCTTTGTAGAAGAGGATTTGAGAGGATTTTCAGTGTGGATTTTTGTCAGAAACACCATAGGATGATAGCCTGTCGTTTTTTAGGCGTGGATCCACGTCCAAAACGCGCCACGCTATGCATGAAGTGTTTTGGACGCTTTTAATTCTTCATTGATTCCTATGGGCATTTTAAGCGCGGAAAACACCTCAAGAGTTTACTTAATTGGGAGATGTTTTACAGCCAAATCCGCCTCAAAATAAGCATCAGAAGCACAGTGTGAACATACTCGAAGGCCATGTCCCCACGGCACCGGTTTGCGGCCGGTTTTTGACTGTTTGCGGTTTTGTAAACCGTCTGAGAAACTGGCCGCAAACTAACACACCGGGCCGCTATGGCAAACCTGTGCAACAGTCCCCACTGCACGGGTTTTCCGCCTGGCGGTTTTTCAAACCACCTGCTGCCCAAAAAAAAATTAATTTTCATTCTTCCCATTGGTTTACGGAGGAAAATTGAACATGTCATGGGAGGGGGAGGGCTTTTCTCCGCTCATCGTGGAGAAAAGGCCCCTCCCCACCCCTCGGCAGCCGTGGGGACGGCACTTAAACAGAACAACTACCTGTTGGATAAACCAACCGGTATTTGTCCTTTGCCGAGGGGATGAGCCCTTAGGGGTTTCACAGGGGCTTAAAAAGGGCCCCTTTTTTGGGTCCGAAAATTTGGGGGCCGGAGTGCGCCAATTAGGGCCGAAAAGGGCCCATTCATTACGGAAATTTCACATTTCATAGAGAACTATGGATTACGTCTCCTTCCCCCCCCCCAACCCCCCGGGGGGTATTTGACATGTCACTTTCAGCGGGTATACGCCGTAGCATTTATTCTCTATGGGCCGGCGAAGTGCCGGGCCCCCCGCTCACTCCCCCGCTCCCCCCCCGGCCACACGGCTAATTGGGGGCGAAATTACGGCCCGCAGTTAAGCTGTGAACCTAGCCTAAGGGTTGTTTCAAGGCTTTATTTTTTGAAAGTGTTTTTGGGCGTTTTTGCGCCTAAAAAAGCATAAAAAAACCCTCCAAACGCCCCATTCATTTTCTTGATTCCGTGTAAACAGTGTTGTTGTTCACACACAACAAGGTTTTTATGCACGTTTTAGGCGCTTCTTTGGAAGCGGTTTTGGGTGCTGAAAAAGAAGTGTCATGTCAAGTCTTGGAGCGTTTTCACTGCTGAAAATCCTCATAGGAATCAATGGAGAGCTTCAAAACCTCGGCGTGTTTTTTAGAGTTTTTTCTCAGTGCATTTTTGTCAAGTTTTTAGGTGCGTTTTTCCCCCAGCTATTAATTTGTATGGGTGAAAAAAGCGTTGAAAACCTCGTCTAAAAATGCGCCAAGAAATGCGTTTAAAACTTCTTCTGAAGAATCCCGGGGCAAAAAAGCATGGGAACTACCTAAAATTTTTGGCGGCATTTTGGCCAAATTACGGGAACCCCTATTCTCTAGGAAGTAGGTTTTGCCTCCCTCCCCGGGGTACCAATCGATCCATATAAGGACATGTCATTACTTGCACGATTACGCAGCGAGTAAAGAAGGTATGGGGCCGGGGCTAAAGCCCCCCCCCGGCCCCTGGGGAGTACGTGTGATACCCGGGGTAATTGTGCCGCTGTACGGGGGGGGGGAAGGAGGCGTAACCCTACTTTCTATGAGAACTATGGATTACCGTAATTTCGGCGCAAAATGCGCGCCAAAATTTAGGGTATGTTCCCACTGCTTATTTGCACGCAGATTCTTCAGAAGAGGCTATGTTTACCGGCTAACTGCGGGACAATTACGCCCCCCAATTTCGCGTGGGGGGGGAGCGGGGGAGGGGGAGGGGTGGCCCCCCCCCCCGCCGCCCCTAGAGCATTAAATTTACGCCGCTGGTAATTAATGTACTTACTCCCCCCTCGGGGATTCCCGGGGCGGGGAGAGGGAAAGTAAAAATAGTTTTTATGAGAACTGTGGATTTTGTTAAAGCTGGGACGTTTTCAGCCCCAAAATTTTTTGGGACTTCGGGCGTAATTACGGATGAAATAGGCCCTTTTTTAAACCGTGGAAATGGGCCCAACGGAAGACTTTTGCTGCCTAGTAACCCAAACGAGCTCAGCTCTCATTTCTTGTTGTCTGGGGGATGGAAGCTGAGCGCTGATTGGTTGCTCTGGGTGCTGGCTGGTTGCTATGAGCGCTGATTGGTTGCTATGGGCAACAAGGACAGTCTTAGGCCCAGTTCACACTTGTATCTTTATTTCCAGCTTACTTCTGGCTGACGGCCGGCGAACCTCATTCACATCAAAGGATTTTTGCCACAAAGCAAAATTTCTGAGGTCGTTCTCAGTGAATAGGGAGACTGCAATGGTTGCACATCTCTCCCTCATTCAAGGCTATGGGGGTTCCAAGTATAACTGAGCACGCTCGCTTGACTGTATTGGCTTTGCATAGAAAACAATGGGGACAACTGTGCAAGCGCAGCCACCTCTTCATTCACAGAGTCCGGCCTCAGAAAGGGATTTTGATTTGTAGTAAAACCTCTTTTAAAGGGGAAGGAAAGGAGGGTTTAATGATAAAAAAATGTGGATTTTACATTGGATTCTTCTGTAAAATCCTTGTGTGTTCCGATGGCTATTGACTATAGTGGGCAGTCCGCACAATGGCTCACACAGCGAACTACAGCGTGGATTTTCCATGCATTTCAAATCCCTGGTGCAGGAAAGAAAAAATGAAAAATTTTCTTTTCTTTTGGGGGACCCCCTTGGATCTCGCTGTGAAAAAAAGCCCCGGGGAAACCCCCCTTTTTTAAAATGGGGTAACCCGTGCCCAAAAAACCGGGGGGAAATATGGCTTCGGCAGGAATCTGGGGGTTCCCTTTTGGCTGAAGATTAAAAGTCAAAAATTTTTTTTTTTTACTTAGAAAAAAATCCAATCAAACGGACAGATTTACTGTGGAAATTTTTAACCAAAGGGTTTAAACGCCCTTTAAAATTTTGAAAAAGTTTTTGTGTATTTTTTCCAAATTAATTCAGTGTGTTAAAACAAAAATAAAAAACTGTTCTAGAAATCGACATGCTGCAAATTATAAGGTTAATTTCCACACAGAAAATGACTGCCATGCGGACATGGGATTTGTAAAGTCCCTTTACATGGCTAGTACTGTAATCCATAGCAGTTTTTTTTTTTTTTTTTTTTTAATTTTTTGGCAAAAACCCTTCCCGTGGGGTTTTTTGACCTAACGGGTTCCCTGGGGGTTTTTGTATGGTCCAGTCATTTAATTGAAAAAAACCAATTTTGCGGAGCCATTTTTTTCTTTATTTTTGGGTTGGGGGCCCCCCAACGCCCATGTGAATTTTGGGGCCCTTTGGGTAAGGGTTCCCCAAACCCCCGGGGTTTAAATTTCGGGGGACTGTACGCCCCCACAATTACGGCGGGGGTTCAGATTGGGGCTGATCGGGCGCGCCCCTCCCGCACAGTAATGATTGGGGGGCCCTTTCGCTGTATTAAAAAGCCCCAGTACGCCGCGAAATTTCCCGGAAAAAATGCGCCCCAAAAAAAAACCGTTTAACCTTTCCCTTTTCCCTTAGATTAAATTTTTTATACAAAAGGCCCGAAAATTCAATATTTCTGAAATGAAAATTTTTTTTAAACCCGGGGTTAATAGAAATACTTTTTTTTTTTTTTTTGGGGAATTTGGGGTGCAGATCAAAATCAGTGGGCATCACGGTGTGCATTGTTTACATGGATTTCCAAAAAACCCCGTTTTTTTCCATTTGGCTGTTTGGTTTCCAAAAACCTATTTTTGGGCCTTTTGGTTTTTCAAAAAAATTTTTGGCTTTTTTTCCCGGGGGGCGTTTTTGGGGTTTTCCCCTTCCGCAAAAATTTTTAGGGTTTTTTCCAAAAAAAAAAGTTTTTTCCCCCTTTTCCTTTAAAGTTTGGGTTTGGGGCCAAACCCCAAAAAAATTTTTGGTTTTTCCCATTTAAATAAATTTCCCCAAATTTTTTTACTTTTGGGGAAAATTTTCTTTTCCTTTATTTTGCAAAAAGAATAAGTGAAAAGGGGACTTAAATTTTTTCGATCTATTTTTTGACGTAAATTTTCGCTCGTAAAAAAAGTCGGAAAAAAAACGCCTTTGGTGAATGATGAGGCGTTTTTTTACTTTTGGGAAACAATTTCTAATCTAATTGTTTATTATTTGAAACGTTTTTTCGGGACCCTATTTGCGGGAAAAAATACGCCCCCGAAAAAAAGCCCCTGTGAACATAGCCTTTGCCATGGGATTTCCCTTGTAGGGCAAATAACAAGGCTTTGCCTGACAGCCTGCCTCCCTGGGGCAACAGCTGCTTTCCCCGTCTACCTTGCTGAGGGGGCCTTTTTCCCCCAATCCGGTCTCTTTTAAAAACATATGTCTTTTTTTTTATTGAAACGCACGTGGTGCGAGAATGCGAGAAGCTGTGGGTGTGGGGAGGTGATAGGAAAGGGCGTAGCTTGTCTGGAAGGTATTTCCAGGGAAGGGCCAGACAGGCAGTAACCTGCTGCAGAGCCGTGTACTTAACCTAGTTAATCATAATTCTCTTTATTGCGGCTGAAGTCACCTTGTCCCGTAAATGATGTTCTGTTCCTATGATGTAAACCATGTTGTTGAGCTGTGTCTGCTGAGAGGAGCTCCGGGTGCAGTGGCGTATTACACATTATACATCACTGTACATCGTACACATCATAGTACACATTAAGGTCTATTGTATAAAAAATGTGTATATGCTTTGTGTGTGTATATATGTACCGTCCAGAGTGTGTGTGTGTGTGTGTGTGTATACATACACTGTGCAGAGTGTGTGTGTATATATATATATATATATATATATATATATATATATCTACCGTGCAGTGTGTGTATATATATATATGTGTGTGTGGGGTGGTGTGTTGTTTGTATATGTGTTTATATATATATAAAGTAGTATTATATGTGTGTAATATTTTTATATTAATATATATAATATTAATATATATATTATATTTATATATATATAATATATTTATAAATATACATACATAACCCTCATACTTTTTTTTTTTCCCCTTTCCAACTACACGTAAATTTTTCTGGGGTATGCTTGGCCTACTGCTTTTATTCCATACGTTCGTATTTTGTGATGTGAAGCCATAAAGTGGCTCAATGGAGGCCAGAAGGTCACTTGGGGGTTTTAATGGGTCATCAATTTTAAAGGAAAAACGGGGCCCGTACACATATTATATGTTTTTCTAACGCCGCTAAGCAAAAATTTATAACAATGAACCTGATGATCTAGGTCGCTTTTTCTTTTAAAAAGAACGTCCCGGGAAAAAAAGTTTTTTTGTTCATTAACTCAATACGCATAAAGCTTAGCTAATTTTAAATTTTAAAAGCTCACCGCTATAGGCGCCAGTGTGTTGCTATAGTACAGACCTTTCATCTCTCGATAGGCTGCCAGCGCTGGTTGTAAGCACGGACCTGTTGATCCCTTTCCCGATAGGCTGCCAGCGCGGTTTCATGTACGGGCCTGTTCAATCTTCCTGATAGGGTGCCCGCTGGTTCATAGCTACAGACCTGTTCAATCTCTCCTGATAGGCTGCCCGCGCTGGTTGCTATCTACGGGGCCTGTTCAATCTTCCTGATGGCCCAGCCTGGTTGCTTGCACGGGGCCTTTCAACTCTCCTGAACGCCAGCGCTGGTTTCCCATAGCTACGGACCCGTTCAAAACTCTCCCGATGGCTGCCAGCGCGGTTGCTTAGAGGACCTGTTCAATCTCTTATAGCTGCCAGCGCTGGTTGATAGCTAGGACCTGTTCAATCTCTCCTATAGGGTGCCACCGGTTGCTATAGCTACGGACCCGTTCAATCTCTCCCGTAGGCTGCCGCGTGGGTTTTCTATACTATGGACCGTTCAATCTCTCCGATAGGCTTCCACGCTGGTTGCTAAGCTCGACCTGTTCAATCTCTCCTGATAGGTGCCAGCGCTGGTGCTTTAGCACGGACATTTCAATCTCTCCTGATAGGGTGCCACGCTGGTTGCTATAGCTAGGACCTGTTCAATCCTCCCGATAAGGGTGCCAGCGCTGGTTGCGAGAGCTCCAGACCTGTTCAATCTCTCCTGATAGGCTGCCCGCGCTGGTTGCTAAAGCTATCGACCTGTTCAATTTATCCTGATAGGCTTTCCCGCGCTGGTTGCTTAGCTACAGACCTGTTTAATCTCTCCTGATTTGGCTGCCACGCTGGTTGCTATAGCTACAGACCTGTTTTAAATCCTCCTGATGGCTGCAGCGCTGGTTGCATAGCTACAGACCTGTTCAATCTCTCCTGTAGCTGCCAGCGCTGGTTGCTATAGCTACAGACCTGTTCAATCTCTCCTATAGGCTGCCAGCGCGGTTGCTATAGCTACAGACCTGTTCAATCTCTCCTGATTTGCTGCCAGCTGGTTGCTATAGCTAAAAGACCTGTTAAATCTCTCCTGATAGGGTGCCAGCGCTGGTTGCTATAGCTACAGACCTGTTCCATCTCTCCTGTAGCTGCCAGAGCGGTCCTATACTACAGACCTGTAATCCTCCTGATAGCTGCCAGCGCTGGTCGCTATAGCTACAGACCCGTTCAATCTCTCCTGATGGCTCCACGCTGGTTTGCATAGCTACAGACCTGGTATCCTCAGCAACTCATCACCAGGCCATAAAGCAGAAAACCATAAACCGGGCCCATCGAATTAAATAAATTAAACTGAGAAAAGACTGAGGTGAGACAACCCCTTTAAGGCACAGGGACAGATTTACTTGGGCCTTGTTCACATCTGTGACGGAGGTTCCATTCGGGACGTCCGTCGAAGATTTCAAAACTGAAGGAAAAAGTATTGCAGCAGTTTTTCCATTTAAAATACAGCACCATAATGGAAGCTCCATGGACTGCATGCTGTTGGGTCCTTTGTACGCTGTTGGCGGCCATCAGGTGATGGATCGGCGAGTTAGAAGAAGCTCCGGAGTAGGGCTGGGTTCACACGCTGTTTTCTGACACTTATTTTGCAGTCGTATTTGTGAGCCAAGCACCAGTAGTGGAGGCTGCGCATAAGTTGTACAGGTCTTTCCATTATATTCTTTCTCGTGGCCTCCACTCCTGGTCTTGGCTGACAAATACTGCAGCAAAATATGTGTAAAAAAACCAAGATGTGAACCCAGCCTAAGATGCATCAAATTTATTAAGAGGTCCACGCCTTGGTCGCATCTGCGGCTGGCTCCGTGACACAACTGGAAATCTACGCCAGCTCTGTCAGCAGTATCTGCAGATTTGATGGAAGGAATAGCGCTGGGTTACTTGGCAATGGAAGCAATAATGCTCAGGGACTTGGATACTAAACGGCAGCCACAATCCTAGTGTGAACGTGGCCTTGCTTATATATCTTTTATATAGGGGGTGGATACTTAGGGTGACATTTATGAGCTAGGCGCATGGAGGCCAGTTCTAAAACACTTAAAGAGAACCTGTCACATAGGTTATACCCCCCTTGCTGAGGACAGCACAAGCCAGTGACAGACCTGCTGTTAGGCTATGTTCACACGGCTTAACTGCGGGGCGTAATTCCGCCCCGCAATTACGCCGTGTGGCCAGGGGCCGGAGCAGGGGGCCGGCACTTCGCTAGCCCATAGACCGTCATTGCTAGCGGCACGTATACGCCGCTAGAAAGTGACCTGTCAATTATCTCCCCCCTCGGCGGATTCGCCGAGCAGGGAGAGGAGACTTAATGCATAGTTCTCTATGAGAACTGTGCATTACCGTAGTTACTGGGACGGATTTGGCCCGTAATTGGCGCACTTCGGCGCGTAATTATGGACTGAATTACGTCCCTGATTAAGCCGTTTGATCATTGACTTATTCTGTAAGATGCTGTATTTTTAGAGTATTTACGGCTGGAATACGTCCCAGTCATTACGGTAATCCACAATTGACATGTGAATTACCTGCGGCCGCTGGTAATGAAAGTCTATGGGCCGGCAAGGTGCCAGCTCCCGCCCCCGTCCACACGGCGTAATTGCCGTGTGAACATAGCCTTAGAATTCCGGGGTGTGTTTACTGGCTTCCACTAGGCTGCAGTAGAAGCCAGGTCTGTAGCTATAGCAACCAGTGCTGGCAGCCTATCAGGAGAGATGAAACAGGTCTGTAGGTATAGCGACCTGAATAAATGATGCAGCCCATACAAGAGGGGATATCTAGGAATAGGTAGGATACTGTTAATGGACACATATTGCAAAGTGACTTGTTTTTGCAAGATCTTTAACATAAAATGCAATCCTTGTAGTGAGACAACACCTTTAATGATCTCAACCTCTTGAAGAGTCCTAAACCATTCCCAAGGGTTCCACATTAACCTCCTGAAACGACTCCCCTAAAGATGGCCATATAGTCTAGGGAGCTGTTGGCCAAATCTTCATTGCCCAGACAGCCACCCCCCACAAATAGACACTCAGGGCCACATGTTTGAAACTGTGTTGGTCTAAAACTCACTTTTTTCCCCATAGAAACCTATGGGGAAAAAAGTGAGTTTTAGACCAAAACGGTTTCATACATGTGGCCCTCAGACTTTCTTTTTAATAGAGGGGCTAATCTTCCCTCAGAGCAAGAGCATTGGCATGCTGGAGTCTGAAGACCCCCTATACATATGATCAGGGTCGGCCGACATTAATGTGTGGTTAGTTTTAGGCTCGGGCTGCACTCATTTCAAGTCACATGACAGCTAAGTTGCAATTTGATATGGCCATTGTGGAAAACGGTGACCTTGCAACCAATGCAGAACTTTTAACCATGTTGGAACTTTTGGAAAGTTGCTTGGTTGGGAAAACTTTCTCCACGGGAAACGATAGTACAGTAGTTGCATTGTAACCGTGACTTTCATGAGGTGCACATACATCTTTGTCTACTCATGACAAGATTATTATTATTATTATTATTATTAAGTATTTTAGAGCGCCATTGAATCCAGGGCGCTGTACATTCGGGGGGCTACATACACTACATAAATCAAACGAGTACAATGACAAGTGAACAATGACAATTGGCACGACAGAGGGAGAGAGGACCCTACCCGCGAGGGCTTACAATCTACAAGGAGGGGGAAAGAGACAGGAGGTGAGGGGCAGACATGTATGTGGAGGAAGTAGTGACAAGTTTAGTGAGGGTTGTAGGCAAGCCTGAAGAAATGGGTTTTCAGGTTGTTTTTGAAGGTGGTGAAAGTGGAGGAGAGTCTGATGTGTTGGGGCAGTGAGTTCCAGAGTGTGGGTGAAGCACGGGAGAAGTCTTGGAGACGGTTGTGTGAGGAGCTGATAAGGGGAGAGCAGAGGAGAAGGTCCTGAGAGGAGCGGAGATTACGTGAGGGGAGATAAGATCAGTTGATGCGCCATCAGTATGGATGTCCTATGCCGGGCTCCGCTCCTGGTGCCGAAACAAAGATCTGCTCTGGTGGAACTAGTGGATCCATGCTCCTGGCAGGTCTGTAATGCTGCAGGGAAATGTATACAAGACCTGGCTTCCCTCGTGATACCAGCTGATCGTGGGTCGGCTTCTGTAGCACCAGGAGACGATCAGCTGATTGTTGGATCAACTTTTTAAAACCGGGTTGTTTTCATGACCATTTTGGAATCGAGGACGGGGAATGTTTTGATTTTGTATTCTTGCAGTATTCCCATGGTTGTTTTTTTTTTGCAGTTTCTTAGCACGTTACGTTTTTCACCGAGGAGAATGTGAAATCTGGAACGCTGTCCGCTCTTGTCAAGGTGCTGTGAAGGTTCAGTGCAGGCTCCGAACTCTTCCGGGTCTTGGCAGATCTCCAGTGGTTTTTGAAGGTGGTTCTCGACATAGTTCAAATCATTTGTTGTTCTGCGCAAACCTCATTCGATAGCAACTGCTAGGGAAAACAGTGATACATGAAAAACAGTAAGGCTGTGTTCACACGGCGTAATTGCGGCGCGTCCCCTACGGCCGTAACACGGTGGGTGTTGTAGGAGTCGCGCTGATCAGCGTGCACTCCCCAAACACAGGGCAGTCCGCCGGCCCCATTGACATGCATTACTCGCGCCGCGTAATCGGTGCGAATAAAGGACATGTCGCTTATCTCCCCGCGCGTACAATGCAATTGTATTCGCCGGCCCATAGACTTGTATTACCAGCGGCGCGTATACGCCGCTGGTAATTCACATGTCAATTATCTCCCCGCCCGGCGGATTCGCCGAGCAGGGAGAGGAGGCGTAATCCATAGTTGTCTGTGAGAGCTATGAATTACCATAATTATTAAAGGTTTGGTTTTATATTGAAATATTTTCCTTTGGTTGATTTGTTTTCTAAATTCCATTTTTGATTCTGAGGTTCAGAATTTGTCTTTCCTGTTTAATTACCATAATTGCAGCATGCATCTCGCCGCGTATTAAGCGCAATACACAGCAAAATACGCTCGCACTTACACCGTGTGAACATACCCTTAAGGTAGGTTCACATGGCGTGTTCAATACGTTTTTGGATCCGTTTTTCGATGCATTGGTCCATTCAGGGTCCCAAACACGTATCTAGCAATGAGCAGTGTGATTTACATTGCTTTCAGTGTAAAACATGCAACAATACATGGTTTATATGAGTCACTTGCCAGCAAATGTTCAGCTTCTCCCCATGGTTGCTCGGATTGTACAGGATGCACGGAGAACCGGGAACTCCACCGGCACCTCCACCGGCACACTATAATTAGATGAGTAAGAAAAACCGGCATCCGCATACAATAGACTGACTGTCAGTTAGTTGGGACGATACGTGCATGTAGGGTTAAAATCTCATATTTTTAATAGAAATCATCTTTAAAAACTTACATGAAAAATTGTGTGCACACAAGTCCATGGCATGAAGGTCACAACCACCAATAACGGGATCTGCACTAAATCGTGCCTGGGTTGGTTCAGACCGACGCGTTTCGATATATAGATATCTTAGTCTTGGTCTAATCTGTGTTTATGCATAAGGACCTTTTATACTAGACCGGACGTTGCGTATTGCAGCCTCCGATCGGGTCGTTCTTATTAACCCCATACCTTCCAATGCATATATCAATTAGAAACATATACACAATGTTTAAAAACAAATCACATACAAAAGTGAAAAAACAAAATGAACACACAAAAGGCTACATATACACGTGTATATTAATATATATAGAAAACATTGTATGTAGAAAAATATTATCAGGAGTTTTACTAATAATGAAAGAATATCATACCTAATATTGAGACCTAGAGGTTGTCTGGTTTGCAGCATAAAGATTTAGCTTCACATCTTAATAACTTATCTTTCAAATTATCTCCTCTCTCAGAGCAAAAAACTCTTTGTATAAACATGACAAGGAAAGAGCTGGTGTATGTATTAAGCGCAATACACAGCAAAATACGCTCGCAATTACACCGTGTGAACATACCCTTAAAGGGGATTTTCCAGGACGTGCCTTATCTGCTAAGAAGCAATTGTGCTGAGAGAGAGAGAGACATAGCCAGAGCACAGAGCCTGCATAAGGGATCGTGTGAAATGTTCATTCAAATAATCAAACTACAACTAGTGGATTCTGTATACAAAAGACAACAGCTTTCTCCACAGCAGCTTGAAAGCTTCTTCATGTTCTCATCATCAGATAAAGCAGGGATCTACTCAGATAATCACACTACAACTAGTGGATTCTGTATACAAAAGACAACATATTTCTACCCGGTGCTTTGAAAGCTTCTTCAGCTCCCTTTCATCAGATAAGAAGTGTACTCTGCATAAGCCTGGCCAGCAGCTCTTGTCAGGTCCTATCTAATAGAAGCTTTTAAGTAACTAAGGGCAGGTAAGGCAGCCTGTAGCTCTCTCGGGCTGCACTTTTTGTAATCACATATATTTAGAAAAGTGATTAAAACCCATTTTGGAGGATCCCACGTCAACATTACATTGTGGCAAAACCCCTTTAAGGTATGTTCACATGGCGTGTTCAATACGTTTTTGGATCCGTTTTTAGTTGCATTGGTCCATTTAGGGTCCCAAACATGCATCTCGCAATGAGCAGTATGATTTACATTGCTTTCAGTGTAAAACGCGCGGCGGCGTTCAGACAATACATGGTTTACATGAGTCTTTCTGATGCGTGTTTTGGATCCGATCAAAGAATTGTCATGTAAATTCTTGATCCACAGCAGGCACCCTATTTATAACTATAAGGTGCGTTTCTGCCGCAGCGCTTTGGAGTGCTTTTTTCGGACCGAAAACGTACCCAGAAACGCATTGAACACGCCATGTGAACGCACCCTAATGCCGCGTCCACACAGACTCTGAATAAGATCCAATGAGTATCTGTCTTTTTCCAAGTATTTGAATAGTTTTTACACTCAGTTTTTCTTTGTCTTTTTTATGTGGTTTTCGGATTCTTCCAGCCCATTGACTTGAATAGGCAATTTTCTGGCGTATTCTGAGTGAAATACGGCGGAAAATTTAACGTGTTCTAAAATTTTTGAAATCCGACCTAAGAAATCCGAGCCGTGAAGACTACAGCTTGTATTTTTCTTTTGAGATCAATTGGGATTGTTTTACAGTCGGTTTTTGGCAGTTTTCTAAACCCGCTTCAAAAGCCGACTGTAAAACCATGCTGTGTAGACATACCGTACGGGTGCATTCACACGGCTTATTTTGGGCACGGATTGCAGCCGTATTGCGCGCCGTACTGCACTGCAATACGGCTGGAATCCGTCCCAGCCATGTTTTTCATGTATCACTGTTTTCCCTAGCCGGGCGGGGAGAAAGTGACATGTTCATTATGCCGGCGGGATACGCGCCGTGGATAATGAATGTCTATGGGGCCGGCGGGCAGCGCTCCCGCCCCATCCCTTACTCAAGGCGTAATTGCGGGTGAAATCCTTCCCGCAATTACGGCTTGAATAAGCCGTGTGAACCGGCCCTAAGATGCTGAAAATCTCTGTGCTGAATCGCCGTTCATTAGCATTTTCAAACGAGGACTTAAAGCAGTTGTCTCGTCATCCACTGAGCCACAAGCCGATTTGGATTCATGCATCCTGTCTCTTCCTTGATTGTCTGTGGGTGGTTCGATAGCAGTGATTAGCATATTACCTCCATATTGACCTCACTTTTAATTGCACTGACATGGGAGCAGGAGAGTATCTGAGTTCTGTAACTCTCTGCTCTTAAATAAACTAAAGTAATCTCCCTTGTTTGTTGGAGATAACGCACTCTGTCTCAAGCTGCTGGCAGTCTGACCTGTAGTGACATCACTCCCTGCTCTCAGATCAGACAAACTGCAGAGAGGGATCAGAGAAGCGGAGGTCGGTAACCTAGAGAAACATGAGTGCACTCAGAGCAGATAAAATTTCTCTGACCTCCTCTGCAAAGCAATATATTTGGAAAAAGTCTCCATTTACCGTTCGCTACATGTTGAAAGTTATTTTTTTTTAGTAAGACAACCCCTTTACTGAGGATTTGGACACTGATTCTGAGGCAGCTTCTGCACTGAATTAGCCGTGTGAACGCACCCTAAGAAATAAGGTGTTAGGACTCATGCGGGTCAATGTTGTATGGATCTGGTGGTAATGCATTCCTATGAAGGCTTGCATGTTGCTGCATTTATATTGATGCTATATATAACGCAATAATATAAAATGGCACACCACGTTGTATATGGCGCAGTATTGTTGCGTATTGACCTCTGTAGGATATAAGACTTATGAAAGGAGGAGAACGTATTCTTGCATTGTCACCCTTGCTCTTGCTGATGGATGGAAGGATGTTGGCTTCTTGCTCCCCCTCAATACTCTTAGTAATGCTTGTGTTTTTTTTGTTGGTACATTTCTATCTTTATTAGCTTTGATTGGTGAGAACATTCTTCACTGTACGAACTGTGAATCTGTGGAATAGCCGCCTGAGGAGCTGGTCACAGCAGGAACAATTGGGAGTTTCAAGAAAGGCTTAGATACCTACCTAAAACTAAAGAATATTAATACGTATGTAGCCATGTAAAATTCTGGATCCTGGCTGGTGGCGGCTCTGGGGTCAGAGATGGGGTCTCCCCTGGAGCAGATTGGTTCTTGCCTTGTGGTTTCAGGGCATTCACCACTGGTGAGGCTGGGCTTGAAATCCTTGTCTCCCTCGCTTCACCCACATTTTCCCCACCCTAAGTTGAAATTGATGGACACGCGTCTTTTTTTTTTTTTTTTTTTCATCCATACAAACTGTGTAAAAAAAAAAGTGATATTGAATAGTAACATCCCTTTTTTTTTTTTTTTTTTTTTAATACCTCTTCACAGCACCTACTGTCAACTGAGATGGGTGTACCCTGCCATTCTGGAAGCTTATCCATTTATTATCACTGCTAGGGAAGGACAAGATTTTATATTGAATTTTTTTCCCTTGCATAGGACTGCCGAAATGAAAAAAAAAGTTGTCCAGGAATACTGATTTCTATCAAACATACTCCTTTTTGATGGAAACATCCCTATAAGAAGAGAAAAGTGGCCCAGCGTCTGCATGGGGATCAGTGCTTGGTTTATTTCAAGGTTCTCTAAGGGTGTGACCATCAACTTACAACGCAGCTACCTACAGGTAGCACTAGAGCGACAGTTTTATACTTTTTGAAATCAATTTGTATAATTTTCCCAGAAAGCATTGCCCATACGATCCATACACGGGCTTCATCTCTTCAAGGAGATTTCTTGCAGGTGGAATGACACATAACTGATGGCACCTGCCTCTGTCCGCCCCTCTATTCACTACACCCGGCTGACATCTAATAAGTCGTCTATTTTTAGTACTTTTATACTATTGTTTCCCTCTTTGTCTTTTGTGTTGCTATGACTACCACCATTGCCGATAGCGCTGTATGCGAAGAAATAAAATGTTAGGCCTGAAATTAAAAATTCGTAAAATTGTGGATTTAACTTGCTGAAATTTTACTTGGCCGCCAGTATTCTTACATATCAGTGACTTAGGGTATGTTCACACGGGGTAATTTTGGCGTGCATTTTGCGTCGCATTTGCGCTCTAATACGAGGGAGATGCGTTCCAAAATTATGGTAATCCATAGTTCTCATAGAGTTCAATTCCAGGTGTCAAGTTATAAAGCAAGAGGAGGGAGTGACTATGTAGTTTTGCTGGAACAGATTTTGTAGAACTTGATTGAAATCTCTACTTTTATGCTTAGGAGTCCAGTAGGAGGTGTCTCTCAGTGATTGTGAGGCTTCTTTGTTATGGGCATGTAAACAGAGAAAGCTGCTGGTTATAGAATAGGACCGGCCACTGGACTCCTGTGCCCAAAATAAGCAAAGGTTTTAATAAATGTCCAGTTCTGCTGAAACTTTCCCTAAAAAGCTATGTATCAATCTGCTGAGCTCATCCTGCTCCATGCTGCTCACACTTTTAATGTGACGGGTCCCCGTTAAAGGAGTTTTGCCACGAAGTAAAATTGATGTGGGAAGTTTGTAAATGAAATATTAAACATTTTCATGATTATTAAAAATTCTGCACCGTGTTTGTCTTAGCTGCTCCTTTAGTGATCCATTGTTTACAGCTCTTCTCCAGGGGATACGACCAGGGCTGAGAGCTCCTCACTCCTGGTCGCACATGCTCAGACATCACCGCTCCTCTCAGGCAGATACTGAGTGTTCAAACCCCAGGTGCAGTCATTCTACTCCCCTCCTCTGTACTCCTTAGTAATTAGTCAAGCAGTGCAAATAAATAAGAAACCTCAATGAGGTCTGTGCATTGATAAAGAGGAAAAAAAACACAGGTTTGGTTCCTGCAGGGGTTTGAACAGAGGTCCCTTGTGTCTGGAGGCACAAGTTTTACCTCTGAGCTACAATGTAACTACTTACAATTCTATACATAAACAGACCTTTCTTTGACTAGAGACAGGAAAGGCCTGGTGATGTCAGCCTGCTGGGTCACATGATATGGAGTTCAAACAAATCACACACGCCCCCATCTGAGCACACAGAGCTGAAGAGCTGGATTCAGGAGGTACGAAATGAGATCGTGGCAAAACCCCTTTAAGCTCCTCCGAACAGCTGATCAATGAAGGTGCCCAGAGTCTGTCTCCCGTCGATCTGATATTGATGGTCCATCCTGAGGCACTTGATATTTCAAATGCCAGCAGCACACTATAAACTAAGAAAACATCAAAGGCATATAGGAATTTTTTTAAAAAATGCATTATTGCTCAGGATATATGAAAATTTGGGGTTCTTAGTTCACAATTTTTTGATCAAAAGTGTTTAAGTTCAGCTCCCGATTTCGTCAAGGGGACCCCAGTACAGGTGAGTCCTAACACTAAAACGTTACCTCTCTTGGAGCCTGTTCAGACTACAACAATTCAGGAAGTGAAAAGGACTAGCTGCTGAAGACACTGCACTGATTTAAAACCTGTGGAGATGGGCGGAGTGCAAAAAGCCAAAGAGGCAGCCACTCCTCATACGGACTAAAAATACATAATTTGGCTCTGCACATCCAAAAACATTTTTTGAAAAAAATTCCTATATGCCTTTGATGTTTTCTTAGTTTATAGTGTGCTGCTGGCATTTGAAATATATGTATGTTTATTGCCTCGCCAGTGTGCACCTATGCTTATTATTTTTTTTTTTCCAAAAAATGTTTTTGGATGTGCAGAGCCAAATTATGTATTTTGAGGCACTTGATATTGGGATATTAGAAGCCCCTTTAAAGAGTGAATTCTGTAAAACAGTATCAGGGGAATACGGTCGATCCTGACAGTT
Organism: Phyllomedusa bahiana; assembly: GCA_025379985.1. Classification (NCBI taxonomy): domain Eukaryota; kingdom Metazoa; phylum Chordata; class Amphibia; order Anura; family Hylidae; genus Phyllomedusa; species Phyllomedusa bahiana. The sequence continues at coordinate 222,346 of JAODAL010000501.1, forward strand.
GTGCTACCCTTAAATACATCTTTGACACATTTCTGTGCTTGGTGAGTAAACACAATGGGGATAGGGCACATTGCAAATATTCTAAAGTTCTAAAATAGAGCAGTGGGTGGATTGGGGGCTTTGCTGTACCGTCCCAGCTATAGGTGGAATGGGCTTTATAGTCAAAAAAGTGGCAGAGAAAGTATATAAGTGAGTCCACACCACTGCGCTTTTTTGACACACTTGATACTGGAATAACGGGGTATGTTCACACACCATGTTGGATGCGATTTTTAGATCCGTTTTTAGATGCGTGTTTGAATCCGTATTTCGGACCCTAAACGGACCCAAGCACGCATCTAACAATGTGCAGTGTGATTTTTATATTGCTTTCAGTGTAAAACGCGTATCTGCTTTCAGACGTCCGATTGCCGATTCGTGTTTACATGCATGTTTCTGATGCATCTTTCGGATCCTTTCAAACAATTGACATGTTAATTCTTGATCCGAAAGACGCAGCAGGAGCCCTATTTAAAACTATACGGTCCGATCCTGCTGCAGCAAAAACTAATCAAAAGACGCAGCTGCATGTTGGATGCAATTTACGCAGCGCTTTTCGGATCCAGTACGCTGTGTGAGCATACCCTTCGGCTATGTCTGCGCAGCACGAGATTTACGGCAGGTTCTGTATTTAGAATACTCCGAAAATCCGACTGTACCCAGCGCTGTGTAGATCACAATGAAAAATCCGTGCTGTCGTCTACACAGCACGGATTTTTTCCAGTCGGGTTTGAAGTCCGCCAGATTTTTAAACTTGTTGGATCTTCTTCAGGATTGCCGTGCATTCAATGGGTGAGGCCGACAGCAAATCCAAAAACCAACCATGTTTTTTAGCGCAAATCTGCGCCGAAAAACCGCGGCCCAGCGATGTCAAAATGGTGTCGGATTTTGGATAGCATTTTAACATATGCTGTGTAGACAAAGCCTTAGGGTTGAGAAGCTCTCAGTTTCCCACCACAGTGGTTTTTATACAGTGAACAGGCAGAGGTTTATTCAGACTCTTACTCATCTTAATAGAATGGTTTCCCTTTATAGCCGTCCATGTGTGGGATGTGGGAATAAACGGATCACAGCTAAGTATATCCTCTCGTCTAGTCGGGGGTAATTGCCTTGGTGTCCGTGGCTCTAGCATATTGTGCTAATTATGGGAAGAGTGCGGATCGAGCGTTGACCTTGGTCGCTGGAGAGGAATTCTTACTTTACATTTGTGTTGTAGCCAAAACATCCTTCCTTCCCCGCTCACAGCGTGAACATTTTCTGTGGACATTTTTAGGTTTTATGAAGACTCGGACTCTATTGTTCAGTTGTATTTAGCAGAGTTGAGTTTGCGGTTTACTCCAACAGGAAATCATGTAGTCATTCCTGATTTTTTTTTAATTTTTTTTACTGCAAATACTTAAAGGGGTTTTCTCGCTACGAAGATCATAGTTCAAAAGGAGGGGGCCAAAAATCGAAGCATGTCTGTCCTTGGTTACCATAAGCAAAGTGCTATGTATTAGGAGAACGGGCTGTTTTTGGGAACGAAGTGAGAGCTCCGGTCAGGTTAGGCCCAGGTCCCACCCCCGGTCGTAATCAGGACCGTGCGTCTGAGGGAGATGGCGGAAACAGACTGCGGGCGGGAGCGCACAGGGGGACGAGAGAGAGAGAGAATGTACATATGTTTGCGGGGTTTGCTCTTTTCACTGACAGCAAGCAGTGGCAGGTGCGACATATGCATGCAGGGTTGGTCACTGACAGCGATTAGAGGTCCTGCAGCAGAGAGAGAGAGATCTTGTGCAGTCCCATGTAAACACAAACCAATAAAGTGTATAGTTTTGTTCTGCAGAGCTGTACAGGTCAGAGGTGTAATAGTCTTCAGGATATATCACTGTGTGAGAGAAAGAGACAGAAAAAAAAAATCACCCATCTTTCCCTGAATCCTGAATGTCAAATTCCCATTGTAATTACAAAATATGTAGAGAGAGCGAGAAATGGCGATAAACACTATGGAGTTACACTTAGCTTTTCACTTCCAACGACAGCTGAGAACCTCTCCCTTCCCCCGGCTCACACAGAATGAATCATCACGTGCACAGTGTAGGGTGTGTCTGCAGAGAATGAAGATACGCCCTGCTGGGAGGAGAAACACGCCCCTCCATTTCATAAGCTCTGCTTAGCAACCAGTATAAACGGCTGCCAAATAATGAAACGAGAAAACCCCTTTAATGCTGAGGCATTTCCTAGTAAATCAGAGATTTCCAGAAAGACCAATAGCGGCTGGAAGTGCATGAAAATCAGAAAAAAAGGTGTTTACCTCTCCCACTTGTGTCCGGTCCCCAAGCAATGACAGTGTGTACATTGCCCTACACATCTTGAATCAGTGATTTGGATTCGGTGGCCATGAGCCGTACACTCTTGCAGGAACCACTGGGGCCGGTAAGCAATGTAATGTAAATCTAAGGGACTGTCAGAAAAACTGGAGCCGGCAGGCAGTGCAGTCCTGGGCACTTGTGAAGTTTTCTAAATCTTTGGAAACCCATCCAAGGTCTACAGGGAAATCTTTAGTAACATTAGGAGGAAAACTTCCCAAACTTAAAGGGGGTTTTCCCATCGTACTGGCTTTAAACATGTAGGCAAAGGTAAAGATTACCAAATACATTGCTGTTCTTAATTTGCTTCATTTCAGACTTACCAGTTCTCTTCTGCTTGTTTACAAAAGGATGCCGTCGATCTCTCTGCTCTAGCAGCCCCGGCAAGGCTGGTGAGGTCACTCTCTGCTGTGTCTTAACAGCAGCGCAGGAGCTTTGTTTGTTTCTTACAAATGTTAACCCTTTGGAGCTCTGTAGCCATGTGCCCTGCTGTTAAAGGGGTTTTCTCACCATGCTGTTTCACAGTGTCACAGGCAGCTTCAGACTGTCACTGCCTGGTCAGGCTGTGAATGGTTCTATAGCAGTGACTAGCATATTTATCTGTTCTATAACTAGCTGAGTTTTAGTGACATAAGTTCAGGAGATTTAATTTGTAGTAAACAAAGCTACAGTGCCTAATGGAGTGAAAACAATTGCTTGTCACTATCAGAGGTAAATCTTTTTAGAGATAAAGACTGCTCCATCTGACCACAGTGATGTCACTCTGTCTAATCAGGAAGGGAGATATGGACAGTAACCAGAAAAACTTGTGTGTACTCAGAGCAGATAAAATCTCTTCTATCTCCTGACCAGGCCAATATCAAAAGAGCAATGTATTTAGTAAAAAGTGTTCATTTACCTTTCCCTACATGGTGAAGCTAATCATTGTAGTGAGTAAATAGATTTAGATCTATTCTACCACCAGTGTGTCTCTAACAGGATCAGCTAGGAGTAGTAGAGCTAAAATGTCAGTCACTGCTGTAGAATCAGAGCTGGCTGTAAAGAGCAGGCTCTGTTAAACCGCCTGATGAGAAAACCCCTTCAATTTTAATGAGGTTATGTGCAAGAACCCAAAAGGTGCTGCTTCTTTTTTTTTGGCTAACCATCCCTATAGGACTCTCCTCCCTTCTATGATCTTCATATTCTCATGTTATATATTCTCAGCTGTTCTACTTATGGGACATACTCATTAAAAAAAAAAAAAAAAAATTACACAGTTTTGGAGAAGGGGGAAAGATCTCTCATTGAGGCGAGCCACCAATAAATTGGTCGGTGTGAGGATTTACTCGCCATCAGACCTCACTGACTGTTTTGCATAAAGCAAAGGCTTATGGGAAAAGAGCTGAGGAACTCCACAGCGCCCTCTATTGGATGTAGTCATCCTCAGTTTACATGTAGCTCGCAGCAGCCTAGCAATGTGAAAGGGATTTGAGCCAAACCAGTTAAGGCCATCTGCAGACAGCTGTTTCGGGGTATTTGCCCCTCATCAGTGCAGTGTAGAACTTACTGGTTGGCTGGGTGAGTGCCTTCGAAAGGGGAAAAGTGTCTCCTTGAGGAGAGCCACCAGTAAATTGGTCGGTGTGAGGATTTACTCGCCATCAGACCTCACTGACTGTTTTGCATAAAGCAAAGGCTTATGGGAAAAGAGCTGAGGAGCTCCACAGCGCACTCTATTGGATGTAATTATCGTTTTGGAGAATCGTACTAGTTTTCCTTGGTCATGACCTACACAAGGATGCCCGTTATCTTCATAGACTCTGTGGCAACATTGGCACATCACTTCTGTCCAGTCTGTGAAGGTTTCACCATATCTGTCCAGAGCGTCTCCAAGGGAGAACAAGTAGCTTATTTTTTACATAGTGAATCCACGCAGGCACACCAAATATACCAACGCCATATAGGTGCGGTAAGAGCCTTTTTAGGCCTAATATAAAGTTTGAGGACGATGGTAGCAGGTTAGGTCTATTTTTATGCAGCAAGGACACTTCCCTAGGAAGGAAAATCTATATTTGACCAAAGCACGATTCCTGAGAATGATGGGACGGCCTGTGAAACACTTTCCAACATGGCTTCACACGTCTCCACATAAGTCCCCCAGCTGCCTTAAGCCCGAAGCGTTCCGGTCATAATTATACTTCATTACTCAGCAGCATTTCATTCAACATCTTATTTTGGGAAGCTGCAGCAAAATTACTCTGAGGGGAATCTCCTACTATAGCATGGCGTGGTCTTTTTATGGGACTCGGGCTCCATGCCTACTTGTTAGAAACATCATCTTGGATCCACAGCAGAAGTCTTTGGATTGCAGTTGTGGATTCAATTTGGATGCAGCAGATTTTGCTGTAGTTTTGGATGCGGATCAGCCCCATTCTGGCTTTCCGAGACGTTCTTCGTGCAGAATTTATGTAGGGACCACATCAATAAATTATACGTTGCTTATATTTGTTTTGTGATGTGAATATCAAATCCTTACTGTATGAAGGAGGTAAAATATTCAGTATGAAATAAACATGTCATTATATGTGCCAAGATCTGCCACGAGAACTTGCTTAAAGGGGTTGTCTCACTACAAGGATTGCTGCTTTTTATGTTAAAGATCTTGAAAAAAACAACTCAATTTGCAATATGTGTCCATTAACAGTGTCCTACCTATTCCTAGATATCCTCTCTTGTATGGGCTGCATCAGCTCCTCAGGTCGCTTTAGCTACAGACCAGTTTGATCTAGCCTGATAGGCTGCCAGCACTGGTTGCTATAGCTACAGACCTGGCTTCTACTGCAGGCCAGTAGAAGCCACTAAGCACATCCCTGAATTGAAAATCACACCCAAGAAAACAGGACTGAGGTAAGATGAATCAATGTAGTGAGACAAACCCTTTAAAGGGGTTTTCCAATAAACATAGTTGTGATCAGCACCAAAACTATAAAAGTCAATATTTTATTTCAAACTAATTTAAAAAAGGAGCATGGTGGTTAGAGCAATCTGACGCGTTTCAGGTAATTCTACCCTTAGTCATAGCATAGCTGAAACGCGTCAGCTTGCCCTGACCGCCATGTTTCTTTTTTAATTCAGTTTGATATAAAATCTTGACTTTTATCGTTGTGGCGCTTTTTTTGGATATATGCCCACGATCTCCGGGATTGGCCATGCACCCTTACTCTGATGGTTCCTGTGAGCTGACCGAACACAGCTTTCTTTCCTGTCATACTGGGGTTTTCCAATACTTTTGCCTATTGCTCCCACTGCGCTAGGAAAAAAAACAAAAAAAACCCAGAGCTCTAATGATGCAGTATGGGTGGTGATGGGTGAGGTAAACGCCTTTTTTTTTTTTTTTTTATAAAGTTCAGCACAGTGACGGGTTGTAGGCAGGTTTCTAAAAATATTGGAAAACCCCTTAACTTTCTATCTTGGGGTTTGTTCACACGACGTATTTGTGGGGTGCTGCAATGGGCCCTAAGTACGCCCCTCAAATACGGTAAAATCAAAGCACTGATTGCATGTTATGATCACCTGACGTAATCCCCGATGCACAGTACGCGCCCCCTAAAAAAAAAAGTGGAAAGTAAAGAAGGTCAGGCTGTAGCGCTGCTTGCCAACGCTTACTTTCAGCATCAGGCATATAGTGCCGCTTTACAGTGTGTGTATTCATCATTATGTGATATTCATGCAGCATAGTTGCCGGGTGTAATTAATTGTGCTACAATATGCCCCACAAACATGGTGAAATCATAGCACTCATTGAGAGCCTAAGGCTGGGTTCACACGGCTTATTTGCGGGGCTTAATTACATTACCAGCAGCGCGTATACGCCGCTAGTAAATGACATGTCACTTATCTCCCCCCTCGGCGTATTCGCCGAGCAGGGAGAGGAGGCGTAATCCATAGTTCTCTGAGAACTGTGGATTACCGTAATGACTGGGACGTATTCCAGCCGTAATTTGCGCACTCCGGCGCGTAATTACGGACCAAAATACGTCCAATTTTAAGCCGTGTGAACATAGTCTTAGTTTTAGACATACATAGAGATCCCCTTAACAGAGCATTTCTGCTCGGCCTGTAAATACTGCTTAAAGGGGATGTATCGCTTCTTTAGTTCGGCTGATTAATTCTGCTCTCAGCTTCTCAATTCTAGAAATGCAGGGGCGTTTCTTCCCCTCCCAGCTGGGTGACATCATCTCCCCCCCCCCCCCCCTTCACTGTTCATGCTGGCTCCCGAGACTACCCCCCCATCCCCCTCCCATCTCTGAGTCCACATGTCACTATGTCTCTCCCTATCAGTCTTATTTTGTAAGAGCTGTATACATACCACAGGCTGCATTCAATCTAGACTGAGCACTGATCTCTTCTCCTCTCATAGCTGGAGATTTGTTACAGTTGAATCCATCTTTCTATCAACGGCACAGATCTCCCTTCTATGCACGAGAGTTAGGCACCGAGACACAACTATGCTGTTTCCTGATTATAGAAGCCCTGCAGCGTTGTTCTGTTTTTTCTGGCTGTGCAGAGTGAAAATGTGCCGGTTCCTTACTTTGAGTGAGAGGCAGGAATGCACGCTCTGTGAATACAGCCGACTGGGGGCCGAACAGAATGTAAATGAGCTCTCAGCTAGTGAAATGCATGGAGGAGGGATCCGACCAGCACTGGGGAACATTGTTTACAGAAACAGAAGATAAGGGATCCTGTGAAAACAAGACAGCTTTGCTAATGACATCCAATTGCAAAGTTGTTTTTTTTTTTTTTTTTTTTTTTACTGTCCCCTTATTCTGAAGACCATTTAATGAAATGATACAACCCCTTTAATGAAATATGTTAAGCTTTGAAAATAAAGGCACATTAACTAGGAATTGCACACACAAATATTCCAGCCCATCCTCTCCTTTGCTCCTAGTTTGTTTCATATTACAATTAATACTAAAAAAAAAATAAAGAAATCTTCTGTGTGTCTAAGGAGCACAGTCGTGTCTCATTACCCTGTATTAGGCTGCAGCAGGAGCTTCTCCCCTCTGCAATATGGGAAAAAGGTAAAGCCCCGCCCCTCTCTTTCTCCTGCTAAAAAAAGAATATATGTTATGTGTGTGTGTGTATATATATATATATGTTATGTGTGTATATATATATATATATATATATGTGTGTGTGTATATATATATTAGTTTTAGTTGTCATCTATGTGATCACAGAAGTAGCTCCATCAATTTATATATATATATATATTTAAAATATATATTTATATATATTATATATAATATATATATATGTATATGTATTATATTTTATATATATATATATATATATATATAATCTGTGCCTGACACCAGGATTCCCAAATCCTTCTCCATGTCATTTTCAAGGGCGTTTTTCCGCTTCACAAGTAATCCTGAAATGCATTTTTCCTCCCCATGAGCAGAACTTTGCATTTATCAGTGTTAAACCTTATCTGTCACTTCTCTGCCCAGGCCTCCAACTGATCCAGATCCCTTTGTAATAACACATTATCCACTATTGTGTTGATTACTTCACAGAGCTTAGTATCATCTGCAAAGATAGATATTCTACTGTGCAATCCCTGTGTAAGATCATTAATGCAAATGTTAGAGGATAGGGCCCAATACTGAGCCCTGTGGTCCCCACTAGTAACAGGGATCCAGTCTGGGTATTACCGTTAATTACTACCCTTTGTTTTCTATCAGTGAGCCAGTTGCTTACCCACTTGCACACATTTTCCCCCAGTCCAAGCATTCACATTTTACTTACCAACCTTTTATGTGGCACCGTATCAAATGCTTTAGAAAAATCTGATATAACATCCAGTGCCTCACCCCCATCCAGTCTAGCACTGACTTCCTCATAGAAGCTGATGAGATTAGTCTGACAGGACCGATCCTTCATGAACCCAAGCTGGAACGGAGGTACACATTTATTTTCAGTGAGATACTCCAGGATAGCATCTCTGAGAAAACCTTCAAACATTTTACCTACAACAGAGGTTAAACTTACTGGCCTATAGTTTCCAGCAGATGTTTAGATAGAAATATGTCTTGCAATCGTGACTTTATCTTGGATATATCTCACTTCAGGTCAGTCTATTAAAAGCCCCCTCCCAGTGTCTGTCATTCAGATGTCTGGCCTTGCTGGATCTAGCTGGATGATGCCCAATTTAGCTGCCTGAATCCAAATTGCACTCCAAGATACATTGCTCCCTGGCAGGAGTGTATGGCTTCCCCATGTTACATAAATTGATGATAATTTATCAGTGTCTTTTCGATCGGGTTTGTTAAAATCTGTCCCTGATACAGATATCTTACATTTCTCATATGTTGTATGGTACTGCACTCCTTAAATGGCTCCCCAATTATCAGGTTTGGGGACAGTGGCTTAGACCATGCATTAAAATCCATGAATAGATCTCTAAGCTGATTAGCAGAGAATGATCACTTTCTACAGCAGATAATTTACAGGGTGTTTTCACATCATACATTTTTCATATTCTGCCTGTCGGGGAGATAGAAATGGTGGCGAAGAGGTTGTGCCTGAATGACCGTGCCTAGGCTGGTACCTCTGTAAGCTGCTTTATCAGATCATAGAACCAGACCCAGAGGGGCACCTAAATGGGTTTGGGTGCTCTGGAAATTCCTGGTGAATGGGTCTCATGACTGATACTCTATACATCAAAATAGTTATATATAAATATAATACGGTGTGTGTGTTGTGTGTGTGTTATTATATATATATATATATATATATATATATATATATATAATATATATATATATATAATATATATCATATAGTTTTAGAGTTGAAATACTCTTTCCACTAGCACTTTATCAAGTATTGTCTCAAAGTGCTGGACGTTTTACGACTATACTTCACGTTAGTTACAGTATAATTTATTTTTTTGTTGTTGTTAGAATACTCCTTTGAAGGGAACCTGCCTTGTTAAAAATGTCATCCCACGTGAGGGCATATTGATTTATATATTTGTTGGAAAAGATTAGGCATTAACTACTTCTTCGTTTCTGGTTCTATATTGAAAACTTTTTTCTGTAGGAGTGTGTGTGGTCAAGCTCAGCAGATTGGAAAACTTTTTCCACAAAAATATATGTAAATTTGCAGTTGCAGAAACAGAGTTTCAAATTGAATACTAATTTTTTTAATAAAAAATAAGCAAAATTAAGTGTTTTGTTTGAAATGAGTGTGTGTCAGATTGGGACTGATCTTATATAATTAAAAAAAAATAAAAAGGTTAATGTAGTATGTGTTATTATATATATATGTATGTATGTATGTGTGTATGTGTATATATATATATATATATATATATATATATATAATATATTACACACTTCCCTACAGGTGCTCTGCTGTTGCCACTCCGCAGCTTCCCAGTGATCCTCTCCTAGTCACTTCTGGGTTCTTGTCATGCAGGAGCGGGCAGGAACCGAGTGCCAGCCCCTTTTGCTTGTTGGGAAGAGAACCCTGAAGTAACGAGGAACCAATTACTGGGAAGCTGTAGAGCAGCAGTGGCGCGGCACAGATAGATAAATATAACCTTTTTTTTTTTTTTTATTTTTTAATTCACACTGGTCCAAGTATTTTTTAATTACTCGACTACCTCCTTAACCTTTTTAACAGTGCTGCTTAGTATATACCTTTCATGAAAAACCAGCAGCGTTATGTAGCTTTGCACAGGTCTATTGAACTGTTAGTTGTGTGTGGTTAAAAACTTCAGTGCATCAGCGTGGAGATGGGCTTGGATCTGCGGTAGAGTCTCTGCTGCTTGTCTGTTTTGCTGAGATTTCAGTCATGCCTCAGTCTTTTGGGGAGTGTCAGCAGCTCACTGTTGGCTGCGACACGTGATCAACCTGGCCATGGGCTTGGGTCAGCTGAGAGGTTTTCACAGCTCAGGCAGGAGTCATGGGCTTTGCTGCGAGAGTCATTTGTTCAGGTGCTGTGTGTGTTTTTTTTTTTTTTTTCCCCGTCCTCGGAGACCTGACCGGTCTGAAAGAGTTTCAGTTCATGAGAATGCTCAAATTCATTATAGGTACAGTACATTTACAATGAGTTTAGATTATTTGCAACTTTACCACGAACATTAGGTCCTCCAGAGCTGAATCCTGGTCTGAAGCCTTTCCAAAGTGCCTGACTTATGTTTTTGCCAAATTTGGTGCAGATTGCGCCGTTTTTTGGCCATGCATAAAAAAAAAAAGACAGCTAGAATCCATTTATATACATTACATTAAGATTACATTTGCAAGTGTCTTATCTCATGTACATAGCTCCATTATGATTGGGTATTATAGGGAGACATAGTTGGGCACCTATGGTTGTTCATGGGACCTTATTCTACATAGATAGATATATATATATATTTTATTAGACTTCATAGAAATGCATATAGACTTTTTTCGTTTCTGAGAGATTATGCATGAGATTGACCCAGAATCTTGGTATCCCCCATTGCATTTTATATTTTTGTGATGTTCTCGCCTAAAAGCATTGCGACAGGAAAACAAATCTCCCCCATACTGCCCTTGATGGAGCATCCTGTGGCTGCAAAATTTGTCAATCGCCTCCTGTAAGTGATTTAGCTGTGTGTCTGGGACCATAAAACTAGCATTTTATTGCAAAGCTTTTACATAGTGTGCTCCCTTTTAGGCTAGTAGCATAGTCCCTCAAAACTGCCTGAACGTATGTCGGCTGCAACATCAGCAGAGGAAGAATGGAAAGTATTTACCTAGAGGGCGTTTGAAGCGCTGAGATTATGGTATTCAGCAAATAGTCTGATTGGATCAGGTTAATCAAGTGAAGAGCAAAGGGATTTCTTGATGGCTGAGTTGTCGCTCATTGTGCTTCACAAGGGCTTGCTTTATTTAGCACTGGTTTGCTTGTATAGGGCAGTGCGAGCCTGGCAGAGCCCGGGCAGAGGGGATGAGGACACTGTAATTGCAGACAAGTCACAGGGATGGATCTTCCTAGCACGTAGTCAACAATGCTTGGAGGGATGTGGAGCCGTGACGTCTGCAGGTCTTCTCCAGTCTCTGACCATCTATATGTAGTAGCTGGTGTGGAAGATGGGGACCTGGTGTGATGATCTATTACTTGATTATAACCGAAATGAAGCCAAACAGCAGTCGCATGCAAGTCACATGAAGCATGTGTTAGAAATAAATGTAGGGACTTGCCAATAGATGACACAGAAAGACCATGACAAGGGCACGGATGGAATTAGAGATGAATTACTTGAATCCAGAAGTAAGACACCAAAAAATAACCGACCCTAACGACTAGCTTTTCCTAAATTTCTTCGTAGCACTGGCTCTAACACTAGAACCTCCTGACCCTATTCTACCTCTTACAATATCCCTACTAATGTCCCTGAGCTATGCTGACCCTAACCAAAATAGCTCAAAACCACCAAGGAATAAAAAAAAAAACACTGAAAAACATACATGGAGAAGAACAGAAGCAACAGAGACAGGGCTCTAACTACCTGGAAACCTAACTAAAACAAGGCTGAATGCCAGAAACCGAGTAATAAGCTCTCAGCTAACAGTAATCACATCCAGTCAGCAGAATTGCCCTCAGTGAACCGTCGAGCTTATCATCGTAAATAAAATGAAAGCGTTCGCCATTAATGGGATCCACCATATGCTGAACCATCTGGAGATCCTATAGTATTACTCTTATAAGGTGCCCACGATGGCAAAAGGGCTATCAAACAAAACATGGAAACCTCTAAAGAAGCATATATGTTATCTGCAATACATGAAAAGAAAACTTTGAGATTCTTAGTTCACATGTTTTTGATCAAAAAATGTTTAAGCCACCCCCGGCTTACAACGGGATCTCAAGGTAGGTGGTCCTACTCTATTTTTACCTCTCATTTGAGTCCAATTCAGACTTCTCATTTGGGTCAACAGACCTCTATAATACAGAGAGAAAAAGAAAAAAAAACACCAACCTTAAAAGCACACTGCCCTGATCTAACAAATTGTGGAGGTGGGCGGGGTGCAAGAAACCAAAATGGAGGCATCCTGTTGTAAGCCGGGGGTGGATTAAACATTTTTTGATCAAAACATGCGAACTAAGAATCTCAAAGTTTTTTTTTTTTTTTTTTTTTTTTTTTGCAGAAGGCACAGCAATTAATGCTGTACATTGCTGCACAAAAAAACACGTCAACAACACACCGTGTGAAAGCACCCTTAGGCTGTGTTCACACGGCTTAACTGCGGGGCGTACAGTACGCCGGATTTTCGGGAGCTCGCTCCGTCCTCTTAGACAGTCATTACTCGCGGCTCGTAAGTGCCGTAAATAAATGGCATGTCAATGATCTCCCTGTGCCTACAGTACGATCGTATTGTGCGCCCGGGGAGAGGAGGCGTAATCCATAGTTCTCTATGAGAAATGTGGATTACCGTAATAATTGGGGCGCATTTCGCTTGTATTAGAACGCAGTACGCTCACAATACGTGGCGAAATGCGTGCCAAAATAAGCCGTGTGAACATACCCTAAGGGTTCTGCTGTCTGTTCTCCTCCCGTTGGCACACACTCTTATTTCTGGGGGAAAGACCAGAAGAAATGGTCTTTGGTGCTATATAGTCCTATTATACACTGTCACAATCAGGACCCTCATGTGCCGACCTCATGGCTGTACAGGTCCCCCCCGCCTCTTTTCCTTGCCTGTTGACCTATGAACATATCTTGTGTATTGGAGCTTATTAAATCCTTGCTAGGACTTTGTAGCACTAGATGCGCCGTTTGGCTCTGTTCACATTTTAGTGTTTTTTTGTTTCTGGGGTTCCTGGATCACTTGCAAGCCGCTCCAGCATGGCTGTCATCAGAGCCGTCTTAACAGAATTATGGGCCCCTGGGCATAGCACTGCAGTGGGACCTGCCCAAATACATGACATCACACTTGGCCATGCCACAAGCCCGACCTCCCCCAAACACACCCATATTATCACCCCAGTAATGGCTGGACCCCAGCAGCCTGCAGTCTACAAGACTAATTGTGAGGGCAGGGAGTCTTCGGCTCCCTTCTCCACCAGTTTTTAACTGTTTGTACATCCTAAAAGCACACAAACAGTTTAATAAGCAAAGCCAACCAAGGGATCCAGGGTATGTTTCTTGTATTCCTGGGACATAAATACACCACTTGGGGCCCTTATACTTGTGGGGCCCCCGGGCAGCTGCCTAGTGTGCCCAATGGAAAAGATGGTCCTGGCTGTCATGGCTCTGTTCTGAATGGAAACCATGAGTCTTTAACTATTCATATATTTTTAAGATTTACTAGGGCCTTGTGCACATGGTGGAATTTCACATGGATTTCACCATTGGATCTGCATGTATTCTGGGTGGAAATCCACTTAATTCTAATTACATTAGTAAACAACCATAGATAATATGCTGCAGATTTTTATGCCATTTTTTTATTTTATTTTTTTAAATTAGAAAAAGACAGTCATTTATAATTTTCACCTTGGACAGTGGTAACCTGGCCCTAAGTTCCTGCAGTTTTAATATTTTTTGGGGACATATCAAAGGACTTTTTCCCGACACAACATATATCACCTGACCTCAGGATACGTGTGTGTGACCGCTGCGACACCCACTGATCATAAGAATGGGGGTCCTGCGTCCTCTATTTGAATGGAGCTGCAGTACAGCATGCATGTCTAACCATAGCTGTATTGGCACAGAGGACACGGGAGCCCTATTCTCATCATTGGTAGGCCATTTGCAATTGGACGCTTTGGTTCTTAGAAAAACCCCTTCTACATAAGTAGTTGTTGTTCTCATGCCGTTCTACTTTAATCTGTTACTGCCACCAATGGGATTTTTTCGCTTTTAGAGGTCATAAATAGAGGTCAATAAATTCCATTTGTTGATGTTGTGATTTTTTTTTTTTTTTTCCCATATGAATTTTTTTTAATTACCGTATTTTAAATTTTCATGGGGTATTCCCATCTCATAAAGTGCTAGCCTATCATAATGATCTCTGGACCCCCCACGACCAGAAAACATTACACGCTGTTTTTTCACTGCACCCCCTTCAGTTTTCCCCCTCAGGGGGACAAAGGCGACGTGCTGCAAAGCTGAACCAATGCCGATCACTTTTTTTTTTTTTTTAAAAATGTGTCCCCCATCAGAACCCTCACGATCATAAAATATGACTGTTTTGAATTTTATATCTTTTAAGGGAATTACAGTTGGCATATATTGGATGTATTGACCTTTCCCAATTTCCGTAAAAAAAATAAAAAAAAAATTATGGTATTTTCTGTTTGTTATAGCCAAGATTTAATTAATTTTTTGTTGTTCGATATGCTAGGCAGAGAAGTGCACACTTAAAGGGGTTGTCTCACTACACTGATTCATCTCACCTCAGTCCGTTTTCGGGTTTTTCTTTTTAATTCGGGGGCGTTTTACTGCTCCAACTGGGCTGCAGGAAGCCAGGTCTGTACTATAAAAAACCATGCGGCAGCCTATCAGGAGAAAAACGGGTCTGTACATAGCGACCTTAGGAGCGATCAGCCCATACAAGGGGATACAGGAATCGTGGGACACTGTTAAGGGACACATTTGCAAAGTACTTTTTTTTGCAAGATCTTAACATAAAAAGCAGCGATCTTGTAGGAAAAACCCCCTTTTAAATTTCTCTTATTTTTAACCCCCTTAGAGTGCCAGTTTTGACCTCTCTTCCAGCTTGGCGTTATGATAAGAAAAAAAAAATGGCTATTGGTGAGTGGCAATGATCTTCCCCCAAAACATAGTCTTCCATCCCGGCACTTTGTGGGAGCAGGAGGTTATAGAGTGATTAAAACGTTATCCTTTATAAGTAGGCTTATCTAAATCAGCCTGCGTGTTCACAGCCCTGCTTACTCTGTTGTTCAGATGTAAAAGCGAAAAGTACTTTGGTTTGTCCTTCAGGGGACTCGGTCATCTTCTGTCTTAAGAATAGGTTCAACTGTTTTTGTTGCTTTTATGTTACTTTTGCCGCGGATGGTAAAATCGAACGCTAGGTATAAATAGCTTAAAATTTTCTCGTCTTCATTTGTTGAAATGATAAAAAAAAAATGGGGCTAACTTTTAGGGGCCCGAGTATTTTGTTGAGCTTTCGAGAGTACTACCCCTTTTTCGACATATTTTTTCAAGAACGAAAATTTACAGACTTTTTATACAAAAAAGACCGGGACCTTAAAAGGCTTGAATTTTAAAAAAAAAAAAATGAAATATAAGAAAACAAGTCATTTTCAACAGGTCAAAAAATAAACAACTAACTTAAAAACCCCTGGAACAAGCCCTTAGCCATCAGTGTAATTTGCGAAAAGAATAAAAGAGCTTTAAAAAAATTATGACTTGGGGTCATTCACAGGAATTTTGGTGCATATTTCACGCCAAAATACGCACCAAACAATGTACTAAACACCTCTCATTGATTCCAATGTAAAAGCCGCGCAGTCATTCACACAAAGACTATTTTACATGTGTATTTTGGACGTTTTTTACACACGTACATTTAAGTACCTTGTCGATTCTTGAGGGGTTTACGCGTGTAAAGTGCACAGGAAACTATTATGAAGTGTAGTATAAGTTTCTAAATAAGATTCAAAAGGCCCCTCCAATCAGGCGGTTTTTGAAGCAGAGTTTTATCCGTAGATTTACACGTGTAAAATAATACACCGTGTGAACATACCCTAAGAGTGGGCAAATTGTATTTTTTGAGACCACATCCACCTCCTGCAGTTCCTTTAGTCTTTCATGCCTGTTAAAGCAGAACTCCTGCTGGCATGTAATGTTACATTGATCACACATTATATGTTTGCCTATGAAAAAAGGGACTGAGAACATGGCAACAATGGCATAAATCACCATTTACAGCCACAGGCTTCATACCCTGGGTAGCGATTACTTGGAGCACAACTATGGCTATGTTCTTTTGGCTCAAAGGTAGTCAGAGAGTATTGAATTGCAGCATATGCTTCTATTAACTGTACTGAGAAGCATTGTGGACTTCTTAAAGCTAAGCATATGTTCCTTGTAAATGGGAGCCTCTGGGCGTTTTATGAAACTGTATGAAGAAAGCTTAAAGTGGTTGTCCAACCAACCAACCCAAAAAAACGCTCTTAATGGTCCCCAATTGTATGAACGAAGAATAATTTTTAAAAAGTACTCACGTTTTTTTTTTTTGTTTTTTTTTAATCCCCCATTGATTCAGCATTTGAAGCTCCAGTGGTCTGTTTTGATACATGACCACCCAGACGACTGATTAGCTACGGTGGGGAAGATCTCTCCTTAAGGAGAGCACCGAACGAACGGCTTGTAGAGTTTGTTTTGCCTTTTCGCCCTCTACTTAGCATCTGCATATCACAAGGCATTATGGGAAAGGGGCTGAGACGCCCACAGCGCCCTCTGTTGGATGTAACAAATCCTCAATTTGCTTTTGACCCACTGAGTCTTGAGAAAGCAAAAGGATATTTTAGTCAAGCCAGTATCTCTCACCTCCAGACAACGCTGTTTCTGGATTTTTGTCCCTCTTCAGTGCAGAGCAGAGCGATACTAGGCTGGCTGTGTGGAGGCATCGAGTAGCTCAGGAAGGGAAGATCTCTCCTTAAGGAGAGCACCGAACGAACGGCTTGTAGAGTTTGTTTTGCCTTTTCCGCCCTCTACTTAGCATCTGCATATCACAAGGCATTATGGGAAAGGGGCTGAGACACCCACAGCGCCCTCTGTTGGATGTAACATAGCTACGGTGATCATGTGCCGACTGGAAGTAAACCAAGATCGGACTGACCACCAAAACTTTATTGTTGGGGATCAAAAAGCCGAGTGAGGTGTTTTTTTTTTTTTTTTTTTTTTTTTTTTTTTTTTGCAAAAATTTTTTATAACCGCTTTGCATTTTCTAGTGGATTCCTCTATATCCTATTGCTTTGAATAAAATGGTGGTTGTGGATGTGAAGCTACTACTTCTAGGTATAACATTTATCTTGTTTGTGACATTGGTGGGGTCCCAGAACCAAGCTACCCACCAATATGATATTCTAAGAGGAAGGATGTTAATATTGTGGAAAGATTTCTTCTTAAATTTAGTAAAAATTTCCTATAAATTTAAAAACGGGCGTTTTAGAATGTTATGAAATATTTTTCAGCTAAAGTGATTTTTCATAACGAATCCTAATTCCATATTTTTGATTTGTCTTGTAGAACGAAGACCTGCACAATATTAAGAAAGCACAATGGAGTTTTACGAGCATTTTATTATCCTGGTCCCACGGGTGGTAATTTTGGTGAGTGTCCTCTTCTTCTGCCTCTTTATGAAAGAGACTTCTTATGATGAGGTTCTTGCAAAACAGAAGAAGGACTTGAAACTCCCTACCACGAAGATAGACAAAAAGAAAACGGACAAAAAAAAGAACAAGAAGAAAGAAACTCAAAACGGAAACATTCACGAGTCCGATTCGGAAACGGCCATGCGTGACTTTGACCTGGGAGATGCTTTGTCCAGCGAAGAAGAACATGTTGTCCCAACTCCCGTACTTCCAGCAGAGAACACTACTAATTTAAGAGAACGGAAGAAGGACAAGAAGCCGGCAAAGCCAGTGGTTGAAGAGCATGTCCACAAAGAAGTCAATGGCACTAAGGGCCCGGTGAAGAAACCGGAGCCGGTTCCTGTGACAAAGCAGCCGACACCACCACCTGATAGCACTGGATCCAAGAAAAAGCAAGGACAAAAGAAGCAGAAAAATGGACAAGGTATTTTTTTTTTCCTTTTATTATAACCGGTCCTAAGATATTCTATCCCAGTTCCCAAGTACTGACAACGTGGTCATGGCTCACGGGAGAACACGCGGCAATTCCTTGTGCAGTGGCATTCGTTCTATCACAATTCTAAGAGCGTCCATGACGTGGTGGGGTTTCTTAAAGGAGTTTTGCCACGATGTAATGTTGACGTGGGATCCTCCAAAATGTAATCACTTTTCTAAGTATATGTGATTACAAAAAAGTGAAGCCTATGAGATCTACAGCATTGCTCATTGCCCCTTAGTTTCCTGAAAGTTTACATTACACGACCAGGACAAGCCGACAGGAGCTGATCCGGCCGCGCTTGCGTGTTTGCACTTCTTAACTGATGACAGGGAACGTGAAGGAGCTTGCAAGGGGCTGGGGAGAGAGTGCGGTGTACGAGTCTGTCTGCTGTATTGAGAATCCACTGGTTGTAATGTAATTATTTGAGTAAACATTGCAGACGCTCCCTTCTTCCTCGCTCTCTGCTCACCCCTCTCCCTCTCACCCCTGCAGCCATTCATGACTCAGCATGCTTTGTTTATATTCTCTCCTGAGCAGCTAAGAGGTAAGGAACTCACTTTGTGGCAAAACCCCTTTAAGGAACAGAGCTGAGAAACCTTGTCTTTAGATGAGGGTGGTCTTTTATTGAAGTATATTTCCACTTGAGTTGGCTTCCACTGGTCAAGGTAAAGAAGCTCAATATTATTTCTAGATTTCTATAAAGGGGGCCTGGGATGTTACATTAGGCTCATGCTTGGGGACAGCTAGTCTAAAGGTCTAATGACATGTTATAAATGTGTTCATTAGATGTTACTGCACCAATTTCCATTGGATGGTTTTTAATTTATATTTTCACTTACATTTCAAGTACCTGGAATATTTACGAACAGTACAATTTATGAATAGGGTTTTAAATCAATATCCTTAGATTGTATAGTAGAAGGGATTGGCCATCACCTCATCAAGAAGACATTCCTCCATCTTGCATTTCCATCTAGTTGACAAGGAAAATTTATAAATTAACTTTAAACAGGCAAAAAAGAACATGCATAGAAGAGATGGTATTATTCCATAAAAGTCCCCTTCCTTACCAACTGAGCATAACCTCAGCACCTAGTCTACCCAGCATCCAATGGAGAGTTATTTTTATTCTCTCATGACATATCTGTAAAGCTGACCATACACTTTTCAACAGGGGGTGGGAATAAGATTCTACCAGATTTCTTTGGCAGGGGCTCATCCCTTATGGGTTAAAAAGATCAAGTATGTTGATCTTTTTGCTTTGTCTCCAGGAGACTCCTATGTCTGATTGATCCTGCTGAAATCCTTTACTTTGAGCCCCAATTTATTTAAAGGGGTTTTGCCACAATGTAATGTTGACGTGGGAACCTCCAAAATGGGTATTTAATCACTTTTCTAAATATATGTGATTACAAAAAGTGAAGGCTCAGAGAGCTACAGCATTTTCTCAGTCCCCCTTAGTTACCTGAAAACTTGCATTAGAAACGACCAGAGGACCTGACAGGTGGCGCTTGCGTGAAACACTTCTTATCTCTTGACAGGGAAAATGAATGAGCTTTCAAGGGGCTGGGGAAAAAGAGCAGTGTATGAGTATGTGTCTTGCTGTATAGAGAATCAACTGTTATTATTTGAGTTAAGTTTTGAGACGCTCCCTTATTCCTCACTCTCTGCTCACCCCCTCCCTCTCAGCCCTGCAGCGTTCATGACTCAGCATGATTTGTTTATATTCTACTCCCTTGCTGATAAGGAGGTGAGGAACTCAGTCCTGGCAAAACCCCTTTAATGTATATGACTGTTTTGGGGCTTTCAGTGGAGCTGCTTTTGTGCGTAGAGTTTTTCTTATACAGGCAGTCCTGGACTTGCACCGTTCCGACTTACATCTGTCCCCTAGTTACTGTGATTTATGGGGCATGCTGGCACTTGCAGTTCCATGTTCCACAGCAGATAGTAGCTGTGGAATGACAAGTTCCAGCATGCCACAGCAGCACATGAGATAATATCATCTTAACAGGGGCACAGACAGCAAAACAAAAAACCCTTCCCTGCACTATCCAAAACTAAAAAAAAAAAGAAACCTTTTGTGCTGGAGTTACATTTTAATAAATGTAACTGTTCCGACTTACATACAAATTCCAAATAAGAATAAACCTACAGTCCCTATCCCGTTCGTAACCCGGGGACTGCCTGTAAAGACAAATGCAGATAATATGGCGCAAGTGTTTTGCACCATTCCGTGACATGGAGGAGCAGTCGAACATGGAGCGCAAGTACAGAGACTTAACCCCTGCAGAATACATTGGGGGTACAATCTAGAAGTCTCCATTCTGTTCGCTCCTAATAAGGCCGTCGTCACTTGTGTTAACCAACAGATGGACTTTGTCGTTAATAAAGATCTGTTCCTTAGCACTAAGCTGATGAAGGGAAACGGTGTGTCATGCCGCATTATGCAGGATAAGTAGAGGCATCATGGATAATCCTGGCAGGAAGAGGTTACTAGCCCAGTAAGAGTGCATGAACCTTCACATGGCATTTTTGGTTAAAGGGCCACCAACAAAAATTAAAAAAACATCTCATACGTTCTCTTGGACCTATGTTCCTTTTAACCCCTTAACCGAACGCCTGAAAAGTAGTTAATGACCAGAACATTTTTTTAGTTTTTGCCTCCTTGCGTTTCAACCGCTGTAACTTTTATTTTTTCAATGACACAGTTGTATGAGGCCTCGTTTTATTCGAGATGAGCTGTACTTTATGGGGGAATAGTTTAAGTTCACTTATAAATAATTGCAGTATTTTTTTTTATTTTTTTTTTTACACCATTCACATTTCACACTTAAGAACTTGTTAGATAAATTCTACAGGTTATTACAGTCGTGTGAATACCAAATATGTGTAGGTTTATTTTGTGTGTGTAATTTATGCACAATTATTTTTTATTAAACATTTATTTTATTCTTTTTTTTTTTACACTTGTTTTTTTTTTACTTTTTTTTTTTCACTCCCATGAAGGGAGAACGTTTTTTTTTTTTTAAATAAAATTTTTATTAAATTTTAAAAAAACAAAAAAAAATAATTGTCCATTATATTAGTTACCACTTGATACACAAAGAAATAATATAAGGCATCATTAGCACAAATAAGAAAAGTACTAAGCAATGAAAGTACAAAATGGCACTAATGACATACTTTGGTATCATAATAATAAGAATGAAGCAAAAGAAGTCTCCATCTTCACTAAAGAAAGAAAACAAAAAATAATAAAAAAGTACACCTCCCCCCCCCACACTCTCCAAAAAAAATCAACACAGAACAGTGGTACCCATACGCAGTTATGTATAAGAGACATAATCACATACACCTATGTAATCAAGTAAGGTCTGGGATAAAAAGTGAAAACAAATACTGTGCTGATACAATGCTGCGGGATCGTCACACGGCCCCCGTCCCCTAAAGCCCGAGGGAGAGAAATAGATAGAGGACAAATTAACCCCCAACTCTGGCGCCCAGTTACCAAGGGAGTATCCAGGGCACGGTCTCAGGATATGGCTGAGGTAAAGCTCCCATGTTATGGGGTACAGACATCCAAAGCCCCCAGAGTGCCCGATAGTCGAGAGGAGAGATACCAGGAGGTGTAGACAAAAGGCTACATGATCTCCTTGATCTCCTGGGGGGTGTAAAAGTTACCTATGAACTCCTGCCATTTCTTGAAAAATTTAGAGCATTGGGTTTCCTTAGTCCTGATGATGTCGATTCTGTCCATTTCCAGATGATGTTTGACCACCTGGATCACTTCCTGCAATGTAGGGACGGTTGGTTCCAACCATTTGGCCAGGAGGCGGCTTTTCGCCACTAATAAAAATATATGCAGAATTGGGTGGTTCCTGAAATGTTGTGGTAAGTTATGGAACAGGAGCTGTGTTGGCTCTAAAGTTGGGAGAACTGTTTTACATCTTTTTTTATCTTTTATACTTAGTAATGTATTAGCATATTCATATATGCTAATACATTCTAATCTGTGTCACTTTGACACAGGCAGTGATTAGGACAGCACACAGTGTATCCTGGTCACTGGTTTAGTACACAGACAGCTCTGGGGCCACTCTAGGTCCCCAGAGTTGACTGTGGAGCTGTTCCCCGGGCTCTGTCATGTCACCGGGAGTTCCGACCACCCGACAGTGCAGGGGAACTCTTTGATTGCGCTGCGGTAATGCACCGCCGCAATCAAAGGGTTAAAACACCGGGTTGCGGAGGTTTCCTCTGCACCCCGGTGCTCACAGGACATGCTCTGGAGCCCCGATCCCCGCGCAGCTGCGGCGCTGGGCGCCGCAAGCTCCGATGTCTGCAGCGCCGCCAAAAGACGTCGCTGCAGACAAATGACCCGCACCGGCTGACGCCAAAAGACGGCGCGCGGTCGTTAAGGAGTTAAAACAGTCCAAGAGATTAAAGATTTTTTGTTGCTGTTACGGTCAACCCAGGAGGCAACCGCTTTATCAGGTAAACCCATCATAGTTATGTTTTTGGAAAAAAAACATCTTCTCAGTAGAATATCTAGTTTCTGGAGAGCAATCGATTTTATTCTCTGCGAAAAAGCATTGTCAAACACAGATTAATGATTTCATTTATTGCTTGCTCAGACGACTCCCCTATCACGCCAGAGCCAAAAGCAGAACAAGTTGTACCTTCTAAGAAGCAAGAAGTCGTCATTCCACTGGCTGAGGTAAAGCCACAGGAATCTGGAAAGAAGACGGCGCCAAAAAAAAAGCAGAAAGTAGAAAGCGGTATGTAGGACCGATAACAGATGTAGACTGGAATAGAGTGTGTGAGAAGGGGCCTAAGGTGGCTCAAAGGGGGTTAAAGAGGTTGTCTCACTACATTGAATCATCTCGCCTCAGTCCTGTTTTCTTGGTTTCACTTTAAATTCAGAGGCGTGCTTATTGGTTTCCACTAGGCTGCAGTAGAAGCCAGGTCTGTAGCCATAGGAACCAGTGCTGGCGGCCTATCAGGCGGGATCAAACAGGTCTGTAGCTATAGCGACCGGAGGAGCTGATGCAGCCCATACAAGAGGGGATATCTAGGAATAGGTAGGACACTGTAAATGGACACATATTGCAAAGTGACTTGTTTTTGTAAGATCTTTAACATAAAAAGCAGCAATCCTTGTAGTGAGACAACCCTTTTAAGTAATCAGGGATAAGTTCTCTTTCATAGCAAAGTTCTGTCTTTTAGTTCCAGCTTTGGTGGATGAGCCACTAATTCAGCCAACGGTTTACATCCCCTTGATGGACAACACGGATCCAGCTGTGGCAGAGAAGAAGGAAATAACCGGCTTTGAGAAAGCGGCGGTGACGGAGGTAGTTCAGAAGAGTGGGGGCAAGAAAGGCAAGAACGTTACAGACAAAAGTGAGCGCAAAGGTAACTACATGTTTTTATTTCTAAATATCCAAGAGGTGTTCCCACCATAGACTCTGATGGCCTATCGATGGGATATGTCATCAAAGTGTGATAGGTGTGGGACCTACACCTATCTTGGGAACAGGCCCTAGAAAGTCTCGGCTCAGATTGGAGAGCCGGTTGCACTTGTGCACAACTCTCCATTCTGTTCTATGGGAGGAGTACAGCAGAACACACTGCTCACCTGTACTCAAAACTCACATAAAACATAATGGAGAGTAGTGCGCATTCTGGGGACTCATTCCAAAGGTGGGACCAACACCTACCCATTCTATCAATATGCCATACAACTCTGTACTGGGAACTCCTCTTTAACAGTGTCTTCTGGGTTGTAGTACTGAAAAATGTTCCTTTTGTGAACGGGGCTCAGCTCTAGTACCAGATGGCGCCAGTGGAAAATGGTGATTTTAATGGTAATAGGTGACCATGTTTACTAACCTCCTATAACTTCCCAGTCTGATGCAGTTGCTTTCTAAATGGAATTTCTCCTATTACAAAATGCTATAATAAAGCAACATCAAAGCAGATAAATCAAATTGTCTTCTTACCATGGTGTCTGTCAGCAGAATGCAGGGTGATGTTAACCAGTATGCAACTCATTGTGGCTAGGAGTGAGGGCACAGCCGTCTTAACAGCACCGTGGGCCACTGGGCAGAGCTCTGCATTGGGCCCTGCCCAAATACATGACATCACCCTAGGTCATACCTCTAGCCACCCCCAAGCACACCCTATTATCATGCCACTTATGTCTGGACAAGGGCAGACTACATGACTAACTGGCATTGCAGGGAGCCTTTGACTCCCTTCTCCACCATGGTTTTTAACGGTTTGCACATCCTAAAACATACAAACCGTTAAATAAGCAAAGCCAACCAAGGGATCCAAGGTATGTTTCTTGTGTTCCTGGGACAAATATACACCACTAGGGGCCTCTATCGTTGTGTGCCCTCCTGGGCAATTGCCTAGTGTGCTCAGTGGAAAAGATGGCCCTCGGTGAGGGTGGATAAAAGCCACCAAAAAGAAAAGACAATGGAAATGCTGCAGTGCTGGCTGACCAGTGACCAAGAAGGTTGTACAACCCCTCACAGACCGCAAAGTGTGTGAATGTGCTCATGCTTCCCATGATTTATCCCCATCTTGGCTTTTCTGTGCTAGCTCTTTGCCTGGAGGTTTTGAGGGTAGTACGCTTCCAACTGGATTATGTTTCTTGCCTACAGGCTCGCAGTGCAGGGAAGTGTAAGGGCATGTTCACACGGCAATTTTGGACGAGGTTTTGGAGGAGGTTTTCGGAGCGTTTCCTTGCCCAAAACCTTGTCCAAACCACAAGGTTTTTGACGAGGCTTTGATCAGGTTTTGGATCAGGTTTTCAACGCGGTTTTCACCCATACAAATGAATAGCCAGGACCATAACCGCAGCGAAAAATGCACCAAAACCGCGCCGAAAACCGCGCCTACAAAGCGCTTCAAGAATTGACATGACACTTTTTCATCGCTTCCAAAGAAGCGTGTAAAAACCTCCTCGTGTAGGAACTACAACGAGGTTTTACATAAGAATCAATGAAATTAACTGGGGGCGTTTTGGAAGCGTTTTGGACGAAGTTTTGGGCAAGGAAACGCTCCGGAAACCTCGTCCAAAAACGCCGTGTGAACATGCCCTAAGAGTTGCGCTAAAGGCTCGGCAGCCATGTGCGGCCTATCGCATGAGAAGACTGTTATATGGTTTTTGTGCATTCTCAGCACCTGTCCCGTAAATTTGTATGAAGTAATTACTGGGAATGGGGTTAGAGGGCTACTGTTCATGCGTGCTCCCTAGATCTGGCCTCAATTACTGTAAAATATATTGCTTGAGCTATACAAATGTGGCCACCGCTACTGGATAGCAGCAGTGGGTGCAACAATAGGAGATGGTCAATATACATGGAGTAGAGGCACAGTATGAAAAGATGTCAAGAAATCTGCAGCGTTGAAATATTAAGGTATCTGGACAGATTAATATGTTAACGTTGACCCATGGTTTGAGATGGGCATACATCATTAATAATGTGTGCCATGTGCCCTCTTTAGTCACTTTCAGGAAAAAACCCGCCCCGCCGGCCCACTCAAGGGTCGAGGGCCTGACTTGGGCTGTATCGTGACATTGCGCTGCCCCCTAGGGGTACACAAGGTCAGCCAGATACTGTTTCACTGTTAATCCCTGTCCACACGGGCACAGGAAGACTCCGGGAGGGCGAGAGAACACACTCCTCGCCAACGACCCTGAACGGCTGAGAGAGATTTAACCAGTGTGGGTAAACAAAAATTTGCCAGTCTAATAGGCAGTCACCAGTATCTAGTTTAGTTATAAGACCGTTCCGTTACCGACTTATAACAAGGCCAGGAACCAACCTTGGGGTAGCTATATATTATAGACCGAGTACTAGGCGTGTTAGGCCGATGATCAAGACAGACTAACTCAGATTAAAGTTTAAAGATGTAATTAGCCTTGGAGGGCACACTAGACAGGTAATATGTACAGAATGATAATATATACAGGTAAGAGTCAGAGGTGCAAATATAAGTATGGTTACAGACAAAGGCAGTAAAATGTGTCCAGTTACCTGTGGTTGGCTTGCAGCTGGGCTCACATGGGGGGGGATGTGGCCTTGGTTCGGTGTGGATGCTTCTGGACTGATGTCAGGTACCCTCTCTCCTGAATGCAACGACTGGGCTCCATCTGGGGCTCCTGCTTATATCTGTAATGGGACAGCCCACGTGGCAGCCCACTACACTTCCCCCACAAACCCCTGGGATGGTCTATGAACTCCTCCCACTCTGGCCATGCAATTTCTGACTGAAAAACCAAACTGGGCAATAACTCGGCAGGGCATTGGCACAGAACAGAACCAGTGACATCATCAGAACCGTCTGGACCGAAGCTACGCCCTGATATCAGACACTCCTATCCTAGGTGCTCCCTAAGTCCAGTTCTCGATTTCTCAGTCCCCCTGCATCGTGCAAACGTGGGAGTAGTGGCTGTGTACGGGGAGTTCCATATTTTAAGACCAGTTATGAGCGGATCGCCTATAAATCTTTATGAAATATCGAGGCCGCTGCGGCTAGGAGCATTTTGTTCAAGTCTTTGAAGCTGGGGGTTTGAGCTAATTAATGGAAATGAGGGTTCTTTTGACGGGTCAACCTCTCCTGCTGTGCTAGCTTCCTATGGAAGGGCATTCACGATGGGTATAATTGACCTCTTCCTCTCGCAGGCCATTTGACTGAAGTTGGAGGGGGTGAACGATTTGTCATTTTTTGAGTGAATTTTCCTCACGGTCACTTTCACAGTTACCTCTACCAGCTTATATTACATAGCAGACTATCAAACCTGGCCATGGATGAGAAGGGGTTTCTCTGCTCTTATTAAAATAGTAGCAAGAGTGATGATCAGCTGATCACAGTAGATCCTGCGTCTCTAATTTCTCAGCTATCAGCTGTTGTGGCACAGCGAAGACGTCTGGAGGGACATTTCTCATGCACTGACTCCTGCATGGGATATGTAGAACTAAGTGCTGGCTACGTAATTGAATTACTGTCCATGTAATGCATGAGCCACTCTTAAAGAGCAATGCCTGTTTTGGCTCGTAGAGGGTGGTCCTAGGCAGGGAGCTCCTCCTCAGATGTCAGTATATGGATATTGGTGGTCTTCATGAGAGAGTCCCTTTTAGTTTTAAAGTGATACCATCCAATACGTCAGTTTCCTGTAAAATATAAAACTGAATTTACATTTTCTAATTTTATTTCTAAGAAAATGCAGAGCTGAAGTTTAAAGATATTATTTTCGCCGTGAAGAACCTGATTATCTCAGACGATGAGGCAATGTCGGTGGTAGATCTGCTGAAAGCCAAGTCCAGTTCTGTGCAGGAGATTGTCAACAAGGTAAGAGAATACGTACTGATGAGGTTGGGTTCACAATGTGTTTTTGGCCTTTCTTTAACCCAGTCCTGTCCAACATAGAGCCCGCCGAAGGATTTTTGTTGGCCCGCGAAGAGACGTGACCTATGTATACCCACCCCCAAATGGGTAGTACTGCCCAGTTTGGGGGTGTTCTCAGACAGGCAGGGAGTGGACCCAAGCGGTCCTGCCCCCACCTTCTGCAATGTTGTGCAGGTCTGGTTTAACATATGTTTCAGTAAAAACTAGTTGGGTATAAGTATGTTAAGCGGTAGCTGTGGTGGATGCCTAATAATGTCGCCCATGATACTGTCACATACTACTTTTTTGTGCAGTGTTCTGGCCAGATGCTCCACTCCTGGAGTCACATTCTAAAACTTGTCCACGGCCCTTGACTATCAAGTACAAGGCCTGTTGGTAGCCTCGTGAGTGAACAACTGTGGCCATCGTGGCTTAATGGACCATGGTGAAAATGTTTGGCTTGACCATTAGGAGCTTTCCTAAACTTAGAGGGACAACACAATATGAACCAAGACCAACAGTTTGGTTAAATGTCCTCGTGGTGCCCTCAACGATAATGGAAAAAGTGCCAGACTTCCTCACTGCTAATCTTTTTTTTCCATGATCCTTTAAAGGGTTTTTTCACTACAAAGATTTGCTTTCAACAGAAGAGGAACGGTAAATGAAGATTTTTTTTTTTTCTAATTTCATTGGTCATTAGATTTTACGTTAGTCATGAAATAAGAGACATTTTGAGCTTTCTGGATGCACACAGGTTTCTATGGTTACCTGCATACCAGGCGGACATCTGTAAAGCTGAGAGCAGAGAGTGAGCTCACCATAGGACACACTGAGCTCAGAGAAAACAAATTAAATCTAGCAAGATTAGCTTCAGTAAACAAAAGGTACAAGTGCTGTGAGGACTGACAAGGCTGCCTTTTATCTGTAATCTTGTTAGAAATGAGATCTCCTGCATGGTCATAGTAACAGCTCCCTAGAAGCTGAATATGCAAATTTGCTATAGAACCACCCATAGCCTGAGGAGACAGAGTGAGTGCAAACTGCCTGTGAGTCCATGAAGCAGCCCAGTCTGATACTGTAAGGAGGTTTCACTTTTTAGAAAGGGTTCTCCAAATAGGCAAATTCATGGGGTAGGAGTGTATGATGTAATTGGTAGTTCTTGCATTTGGACTTCCACATAAAGGCTTTGGTTGGTCTTGTGAACCTGAATGCAGGTGGTGGAGCCCAAATTAGAACCTACAGCCCTTTTGGTTTCAGAAATCATTGGGGTTGGCACCACATCATCAGGAATGAAAGGGGTTTTCTCACCACAGGTTTTCGCAGACATGAGCTGTTTCTCTGTGTCTTACAGTTTCAAATCGGGGGGGGGGAGGGGGGGGGGGTTGGCCTGTCCTCCCATCATTCTATGTGAACAGAGAGAGAGGATGTCACAGCTCTGCAGACCACCTGCACAACAAGCTCATTGTAACCAGTCACCGGCATTGCGGTAAACGGTTATACATACAGCCTGAAATTATGAAACAAATGTGAAAAATACAGAGTGTATAAGACTGTTTTATGGGTGGGGAGAGGGAATCTAACAGCTAGAGACTCTGTAATTGCCCAGATCTTCATATAGAGTTATCACTGGGGAGGAGTATAAAGAGCTCAGACAGCCTTAATTACACATACCCAGCCAGCAGCTAGCACAGAAAGCTGTGGCAGTTTCAGTTTAATTTTTACACCGCTCATAAGGGAGTAAGCACAAAGAGTGCAGGCAGCAAATCACAGCACAGGGGGGCGTGTCCTACACAGGGGGTGTGCTCCAACCAGTTCCGAACTAAATAACAGGCAGCCAATCACAGCAAGGGGGCGTGGCCCTACCAAAGGCTGCAGATTTGGCTCTAGACACATACGGATTAGCTAATAGCTGCTAAACTAAATTATTTAGGTAATACAAACCAATTTCAAAAGTGCTTATTTTTACTGTCCCCATCATTACAGGTATGATCTTTGTAGCGAGAAAACCCCTTTTAAGTACATGTGTTATGAAAGAGGTATTCTCACCACATTTGATTAGCTTTAAACACGTAGGCAAAGGTAAATAAAGACAGCTTCCAAATACATTGCTGTTCTGATTTTGCTTCCTTTCAGAGCTAGAGCAGTTCTGATCTCCTGCTTGTGTACACAAGCTTCTCTATGTTGCTGACCACCTTACTGTGATGTAGCAGCTGTGGCCAGGTTACTGTTTAAATCTTTAGAGCTCTGTAGCCTTGTACACTGCTGTTAATATCCCTCCATCACCAATGTCAAACTAAGGCCGGGTTCACATGGGCCGCAAACGCTTTGATCGCGCTGTTGAAATTACGCGCTTGCAATTTGAACATCGTAAACTTCCCGCAATCGTCCGAAGCACATCTGTGCCTCCTATACTTAACTAATTGCTGGCGTGTATATGCCTGCAAAGAAGTGACGTCATTTCTTAGCAGGCGTCTGTTAAATTGCGATTGCAAAATACGCGACATGTGATTGACTCTGCATATTTTACATTGATCTCTATGGGTGCTGTATTGTACATTGTTTGGGCCGTATTTTGGCATGTTTTTCCGCGAAATTAAGCCCGAAATATGTGCAGAAATACAGCCCATAATGCACTGTGTGAACACCCCCTAACAGACTCCGATAGGAATACCAGAGCTGATATGCCAATCACTGCTGTGGAAACATCCACAGCAAACAAAGTGGGAGCCTAAAGTTGGCTGTGGCTCTGTGAAACAACTTGGTGAGAACACCCCTTTAAAGGGATTTTGCCATGAAGGGAGTTCCTTACCTCTTATCTGCTCAGGAGAGAAGATGAACAAAGCATGCTGAGTCAGGAAGGAGAGGGAAGGGGCTGAGAGAGAACCAGGGATCAGGGAGCGTCTGCAATGTTTACTCAAATAATTACATTACAACCAGTGGATTCTCTGTACAAAAGACACAAGCTCATTCACTGCTTTTTCTCCCCAGTCCCTTGCAAGCTCCTTCATGTTCCCTGTCATCAGATAAGAAGTGCAAACACAAGAGTGGCCAGATCAGATCAGCTCCTGTCGGTGTCCTGGTCGTGTCTAATGTAAACTGTCAGGAAACTAAGGGGGACTGAGCAATGCTGTAGCTCTCAGAGGCTTCACTTTTTGCAATCACATATATTTAGAAAAGTGATTAAATACCCATTTTGGAGGATCCCACGTCAACATTACATCTTGGCAAAACCCCTTTAATATACCCTAAATGCCTCTGCGAGGTAAACCCAAAGTGACGGCATAGTGTTAGGATATTCCTAATCAATGGAGGTTTTGCATCTTGGACCTCAGTTGATTCTAGGAATAAAGGATACGCAGTGTTGCTATAGTGCTGCACTCGGTTTCCTGCACATTTTCAGCACTGATGGTCACCCCCTGAAATCAGCCCCCATTGATAATAAAGTGATGGCTTACTTTAGCAATATGCCATCCATATAACAGATCGGAGTACCCCTTTAATTTATTCTGGGCCCTGCTGCATTGCAGCTATGCTCATTCGTAGAAAAAAAAGTTGCAGCATTTACCAGCCGGTTATCTGCTTTCACAGTACTTTGTTCTCTTCTTAAAGGGAATGTGTCATCAAAAACTGAGTCATTGTTTAAGTCCCGTTTTTACGTTAAACACATTTTTAGGAATTTTTGGTTGCTTTTTTTTCTTATTTTTCATATCACTTTAAGTTTTTTAAAATAATTCTTAAGTCCTGCAGTTTTCACTTTGACCACTAGGCCTTGTTTGCACTACTTTAGCAGCAGTCAGAGAGATGCTTTACAGCAGCTTCATGCACATAGGAACCTTAAAGGGGGTTTTCCACGATTTAATGTTGACGTGGGATCGTCCAAAATGGGTATTTAATCACTTTTCTAAATATATGTCATTAAAAAAGTGAAGCCTGTGACAGCTACAGGCTCAATCAGAAGCTCTTGGTTTCCTGAAAGTTTACATTAGACACGACCAGAGGAGCTGACAGGTGCTGGTGCGGATCTGGCCGCGCTTGCATGTTTGCACTTCTTATCTGATGACGGGGAACATGAAGGAGCTTGCTAGGGACTGTGGAGAAAGATCCTGTTTCTTTTGTATAGAAAATCCACTGGTTGTAATGTCATTATTTGAATACACATTGCACACGCTCCCTGCTTCCTGACTCTTTCTCTCAGCCCGCTCCCTCTCCTCCGTGAGGCTGCCTGTGTGTTTATCTTCTCTTCTGAGCAGACAATCTCACTTTGTGGCAAAACCCCTTTAAGACTGACTCGGGCCCATTAACTTCTATAGGAGAGTTTTCTAGTCATGCTCTGTGACCTGGTAAGAAATCACTGCGCAGGGAGGTGAAAGGGTGAACTGTGACTATCTCCTCCTGTGATTGGTGGATCCTGTGTTATCTATTCACACTGGTGTCTCCTTTCAGTTTGACCCTCTTTGTGCTGATAATGAGTAGACAACTGAGAATCTTTCTCTACAGAACAGGAAGTGTCAGACAATTATTAGACTTAGTGGCCAAAGTGAAAGCTGCAGGACCTAAGAATTATTACAAAATATTGAAAGTGATATGGAAAATTTTAAAAAAATATGACCCAAAATTCTTAAAAAATGTGTTTAACATAAAAACTTGCGTTAACCCCTTAAGCTGAACGCGTGAAAAGTAGTTAATGACCAGTTTTTGCCTCCTTTCAACAGTTGTAACTTTTTTTTCAGTGACGCAGTTGTATGAGGCCTCGTTTTATTCGAGACAAGTTGTACTTTATGGGGGAATAGTTTAAGTTCACTTATAAATAATTGCAATTTTTTAATTTTTTTTAGGTTTTTTAATTTTTTTTTTTTTTTACACCATTCACATTTCACACTTAATAACTTGTTAGATTAATTCTACAGGTTATTACGGTCGTGTGGATACCTAATATGTGTAGTTTTTTTTTGTGTGCATAATTTACGCACAATTATGTTTATTAAATATTATTTATTTTTTACTTTTTTTATTTTTTACTTATTCCCCTGAAGGGAGAACTGTTTTAAATTTTCTTTTTCTTTTTGTTTTTTACACTTGGTAATGTATTAGCATATTCATATATGCTAATACATTCTAATCTGTGTCAGTCTGACACAGGCAGTGATTAGGACAGCACACAGTGTGCCCTGGTCACTGGCTTCATACACAGAGAGCTCTGGGGCCACTCTAGGTCCCCAGGCTGACTGTGCAGCCGTTCCCTGGCTTGTCGGGTCACCGGGTGTTCGATCACCCGACAGAGCAGGGAAACCTTTGATTGCGCTGCGGTAATGCAGCAATCAAAGGGTTAAAGCACCGGGTTGCGGAGGTTTCCTCCGCTCCCCGGTGCTCGCAGGGGATGCTCTGGGATCGGGGCTGTGTAGTACAGCCCCGATTCTAGCGCGGCTGCGGCGCCTGGCGCTGCAAACTCCGATGTCTGCAGCGACGCCAAAAGACAAACGACCCGCACCAGCCGATGTCAAAAGACGGTGCGCGGTCATTAAGAAGTTAGACAAGTCATTTCTGATGACACATTCCCTTCAAGTAATTTGTGCCCGACTGTGAGCAGTTAAATAAATGCCTGGGATCTACTTTCAGCCCTTTGTCACCAGTAACACCGACATTAAGTTTGCGGCTGGAATAACATTTGAACTCATTAGTGTGGGTGGGTTTCCCTTCTGTTGGGTGAACTCCAGCTTTGTATATCCGCTTGTGCCAATGTCAGTAGGAAGTATTGCAGAACGCATTCTTCCCCTATTGTTCCATTTTATTATTGGCAAGTGTAATGGGAAGATCTGAGGACCCAAGCTTTTCTCCCAGGACTGGATCACTACAGACCGTACTTTATTCAATTATTGCTAAACTTGTAATAATTTCTTTTTTTTCAGGCAAATAAAGGAGATTCTGCGCTTTATTCAGTTCAGAGAAGAAAAGTTGTTTTCTGCGTAGAGATGATGGTTTGTGAAGGGCAGGCAGGAACTCACGCAGGTAACAAGCTGCTCCTTTGTGAGGCCTTGTAATGCATATCTTTTGACTATATTGTTTTATTAAGGGATGGGTTTTATTTCTAAGAAATATTATTGTCCAGGAGGAAATCCCCCAAAAAAAGACTGGAAATTTTCACGTTTCGACTTTAACCCTTCGTTCACTGTTCCCGCTTTCAAACGGAGCTTATGGGGCGTGCTGGCACTTGTAGTTCCCTGTTCCCCTGAATAGTACTGTGGAACGACAAGTGCCATGTGCCCCACAGCAAAAAGGTGAAAAACTTCTTAAAGGGGCACAGACAAAAAACAAATGTAAAAACCCCTTCCCTGACTATCCAAAACTAAAAAAAAAAAAAACCTTTTGTTGGAGTTACATTTAAAAAATACATGTTTCGACTTGGGTTGTTCACACGACGTTTTTGTGATCCCTTTTAGGATCCCCAAAAGGATCTTAACAATTTTCAGTGTGATTAACTTTAGTTTAATGGCAAAAGCGCATCGGTTCCACGGGGGGAAACGGGGGATGCGCTTTTGAGGGCTCTCCCGGCTTTTTGCATCGCTTTTTAAAAATTGAATGTCAATTTTATTGCGTTTTACGCAAGTGAAAGCCCCCAAAG
This sequence comes from Phyllomedusa bahiana, assembly GCA_025379985.1. Classification (NCBI taxonomy): domain Eukaryota; kingdom Metazoa; phylum Chordata; class Amphibia; order Anura; family Hylidae; genus Phyllomedusa; species Phyllomedusa bahiana. The sequence continues at coordinate 256,598 of JAODAL010000501.1, forward strand.
GGATAATGGGTCTGTTTTGCACCTGTCCAAAAGCGCTCCACACCCAAAAAAAGTAACGCGCGCTTTGCATCTGAAAGGATGCGAAAACGCAGGGGCGGTTTGGATGGAGGGGGGACGGCCGTGAGCGGGCAGGGGCTGCAGGGGAATGGATGGCTGGAAAGGGGAGGTCTGCGGGGGATGGATGGCTGGCAGGTGAGGTGCTGCAGGGGGGGGTGGATGGCTGGTCAGGTGGGTGCTGCAGGGGTGGATGGCTGGAAGGGGGGTGTGCAGGGGGATGGATGCGGGGAAGGGGAGGTGCTGCAGGGGGAGGGGCTGGCGGGAGGTGGCAAGGGGATGAAGGTGGACGGTGAGGGGTGCAGGGGGGGATGGATGGGGGAAGGGGGGGCTGCAGGGGGGTGGAGGCTGGGCGGGGGAGGTGCTGCAGGGGGATGGTTTGGTGGACAGGTGAGGTGGCGGGGGATGGAAGGTGGGAAGGGGGAGGTGCTGCAGGGGATGGATGGCTGGAAGGTGGGTGTCAGGGGCATGGCGGTGAGGGCGGTGAGGTGCTGTGGGAAGGATGGTTGGGGGAAGGGGAGGGGGTGCAGGGGAATGGGTGGATGGCGGACAGGTGGGTGCTTCAGGGGTGGAGGGGGACAGGTGAGGTGCTGAGGGGGAAGGATGAGGCTGGCAGGTGGGTGCTGGGGGGGGTTGGTTTGGATGGTGGCAGGGAGGTGCGCGGGGGATGGATGGATGGTGGAAGGGAGGTGCTGCAGGGGGATGGCTGGCTGGACAGGTGAGGTGCGCAGGGGGAGGGGTGGATGGCAGGGAGGTGCTGCAGGGGGAAGGGGGGCTGGACAGGTGAGGTGCTGCAGGGGGATGGCTGGCTGGAAAAGGGAGGTGCTGGGGGGAGGATGGCTGGGAGGTGAGGTTGCGGGGGGTGGGGGGACAGGTGAGGTGCTGCAGGGGGATGGTGGCTGGGCAGGGGAGGTGGCAGGGGGATGGAGGCTGGTGGACAGGGGAGGTGCTGCAGGGGGATGGTGGCTGGTGGGGGTAGGGGCGCGGGGGATGGTGGTGGCTGGGGAAGGGAGGTGCTGCAGGGGGTGTGGCTGGCTGGGGCAGTAGGGGCTGCAGGGGGGAGGTTGGGGCCCGGACGGTGAGGTGGAAGGGGGGGGCGGGTGGCTGGACAGGTGAGGTGCTGCGGGGGGATGGTGGGGGACAGTGGGTGCGCAGGGGGAGGGGGGCGGAAGGTGAGTGTGCGGGGGGGATGGTGGACAGGTAGGGGGCGCAGGGGGATGGATGGCTGGAAGGGGACTGCTGCAGGGGGATGGGTTGGGGGTGGACAGGTGAGGGGCTGCAGGGGTGGGAGGGTGGCGGGCAGGTTAGGTGTGCAGGGGGGGGAGGTGGGGTGGACGGTGAGGGGCAGGGGGAGGGTTTGGTGGGCAGGTGAGGTGTGCAGGGGGATGGTGGGAAGGGGAAAGGGGCTGCAGGGGGGTGGGGGGAAGGTGAGGTGCGCAGGGGGGTGGTGGGTTGGACAGGGGGGTGCTGCAGGGGGATGGTGGCTGGACAGGTGAGGTGTGCAGGGGGATGGTGGTTTGGGCAGGTGGGGCTGCAGGGGCATGGATGGCGGCTGGAAGGTGAGGTGCTGCAGGGGATGGGGGATGGTGACAGGGGAGGTGTGCAGGGGGGGGATGGATGGGCGGGAAAGGTGAGGGGCTGCAGGGGGATGGATGGCTGGACAAGGAGGTGGCCGGGCGATGGATGGATGGGCAGGGGGTTTCTGCGGGGGATGGATTGATTGCTGGCTGGGGAGGTAATTTGGGTGCGTGAGAGAGAGAGAGTCAAAAGTTCCGGAAAGAAAACCCGTAAAAGCAACTCAAAAAGCATTCATTACGACCCAAAAAAAGTATAAACTGTTGGTTTTTTTCGGACTGCTTTGGATGCCTTTTTTTCCCCCAAAAAAGGGACCCAAAAAAAAGGATCAAAAGTCGTGTGAACAAACCCTTACATACAAATTAAAATTAAAAAACAAATCCCGCCCGTACCCGTTCATCCCGGGGGGACGTTTTATAGTTTTTTCTGGATTTTATGTCCCCATGGAAGAGCTTTTCTAAAAGGGGTTTTGAGCAGTGTGGTGAAATTTATTAATTGGGTTTCCAAAATTAACTGATAAACTGAAGGGGGCCAGAGGCAACGAGACCCCTAGCCCTTGGGCTATGTCTACACCGCTAATGTTAAAATACCCCTTGAAAATCCAACAGTATTTTAATATCGCCATATTTTGTGAGTTGGCGCGGGTTTGCACAGAAATCCACGGTCGGTTTCCAGCTTTGCTGCCGGCCCTGTATGGAACATATTCTGTCTTCTGGCGGAGGACCGGCGGTTTAGAAATCCGACAGAAGAAAATCCTTGCGTTGTAGACTGCAGCATGGATTTTCTAGTTCTATTGGTCACTGGCCACAGTTAGATTTTTGGCAGATTCTAAATACTGAATCCGCTGAAAATCCGACCAAAAGCCAGTCTTGCACATATCCTTATTCCTGCAAACGCTTAGGATTTTGGCATCTGGATCCCCATTGTTTAACAAGAACCGATGGGGATTACTATTTAAAATGTTACAAGGGCGTGTCCCTGCACACAGTGACTTGATTGGAAAGTGTCAGATTGTGCAGGAGCCATTGGTTACACCCACCTGACTTGTTACTGAATCTGTCAGATGGGTGTTACCATTGGGGATTGGCCCCTTTTGCAAATCCAAAAATTGCCCTTCATGTGAAATCGTGTTGGCTGGAAACCCCCCTTTTTAATACATTTCTAGAAAGAATAACAGAAGAACAGCAAATCACTGAGCTATAGGAAAAGATGCTCCAGAATTGATATTTCCCTGTGAACACAAAGATTTACTAAAACAGACATGTAAGGAGAGGTCACAGGTTCTGTTTCAAAATTCTTACATGTTATCTGAGATTTGTTTTCTTCTTTTTTTGTTTTTAGGGGGGGGAAAAAATGGAGAAAGACAAGAATGGGTACAGAAAGGGGGCAGATTTATCAATAGTGTCTTACTTTAAGACATACAGTCATCCCCAATAAGTTTTGAGAATGATACAAATGTTAAATTTTTTTCTACTGCATAGGTTTTTAAGGGCAATTTGCTATACCCAGAATGTTATAAAGGTGTCAGTTTAAACCCAAATTTTAATTGCAAAGTCTATTGCCTAGAAAATGAACTTTTTTCCCCCAAAACCTTTTCACTTCATTGCAGGCCCCTTAAAAGGACCACAACATCTTTTTCATTTATTGCTCCTTTAACACAGTGTTGTTGAGGACAGGGCTGGAATCAATCTGTCAGTTTAAGTAAGAATCACACCACTGGACACTTTAAAAGGGGGCTGGTGCTTCAATTGTTTTTCTTTTTAAACCCATGGTTACCCTTAAAGAAACACTTATATCATTGACTGCAAAACTCCCTAACAGGAAGATTACGAGCTAGAAAGATTGCACCTCAGAAAAATTTATCGCATCATAAAGGGAATTAAAAGGGAAGGTTCCATTGTTGCCAAAAAGGCCCCAGGGGCCCAAGAAAGCCGCAAGGCCGGGACCTCTTTAAAAGTTTTCAGTTTGGGAAAAGGCTACAGCAGTGCAGATTTTGCTCGGGAATGGCACAGCAGGTGTGAGTGCATCTGAGCCTGGAGGGGGACTCAGGAAAAAGGGCCGGGTGTCAAGGAGGGCAGCAAAGAAGCCCTTCTCTCAGAAAAAACATCAGGGACAGACTGATATTCTCCCAAAAGGGGTACGGGGAGTGGACTGCGAGGACTGGGTAAAGTCATTTTTCTTGATAATTTCCCATTTCCCAATGTTTGGAACATTGGAAAAAAACTTTTTTTGGAGAAGACGGGTGGGATACCACCATCTTGTCTATGCCAATGTAAAGCATCCAGAAACCCTTTCCCTTTTTGGGTTTTTTTTTGTTTTCTCAGCCAAGGGAATCGGTCACCCAATCTTGCCTAAAAACACACCATAAAAAAGAATGGTAAAAAATGCCCCCAAGAGCAACTTTCTCCCAACTTCCAAGAGCATTTGGTGATAAACAATGCCTTTTCAGCATGAAGGGGACACCTTTCCAAAAAGAAAAGGGTGATAACAAAGGGCTAGGGAAAAAAACATAGATTTTTTGGGCCCATCCTGGAAACCCCCAGATCTTAATCCCCTTTTGAGAATTGGGGGTAAATAAAAGAGAGGGGGTGGACAAAAAAAAACCAAACAATTTTACAAAATGCAAGTTTTGATTGTGCAAAAGGGACGGAATCATCGGATTTTGTCCAAAATTTTGAGGATTGCCAGGGAAATGCAGGGGTCCTGAAGAAGGGGTCAACACTGCAAATTTTTGATTTGCTGCATTAATTTCATTCAAAATCAAAAAACTTTTTTTAAATCAAAAAAGTTTTGACTTTATTTCTGTATGTGAAAAAACATCTGAAAAACACACAAAAAACCGGAGGGAAAAAGAGCAGGTGAATATCAGATTTGTGTCATTCTCAAACTTTTGGCCATGACGGTTAAAGTTAAACTACAATGCACCACTTTTTATCACAGTTTTTGTAAATCTTGCAGGTTAGAACTGTAAGTTTTTTTCCTCTTTAAGTTGGGTTACTTTTAACCCCCAAATTTGGTTTCAGATTCCGGTGATGTTTTGTCACATTACCCCCGCCCCTTTCTGCAAACCCCACCCCTTTGTCGGACAGGCCAAAAGCGCCTAAAATGTCTAAAGCACAAGTAAAGTGGCAAAAGCTTTTTTTTAGGGGGCAAAATTACCCCGAATTTCTGGGACAACTGTTTGAAAATCTGCCCCAATATTTTACGTTCCTATTTCCATTGGGGTGACTAACAAGGGGCTTTTAGGGGGTTTGCGATTTTCCAGCACACCCAAAAAAAAATTATTAAAAACATTCAAAAAAAATTATTTAAGTCAAAACATAAAACAGAGATAAGCAAAAAAGGAAAACAAGGGTCACCAAAAGACACTGGGAAAAAAAGTAACCGGTTTTTTTTGGGGCTACAAACCTGGGCCTTAATCATACGATACTTTCCGGTGGTTATTTAAATAAAAAAAATCCATATAATGTATTTTTTATATGGCATTTCTTCCTATTGGGGATCGTACGGGTAAGGGGGTCAGGTTTTTGCCCAAACCGGTTTAGCGTTTTTTCCCAGTGTCTTTTGGCTGTTGCTCCTTGCTGCTGCCATTTTGTGTGCATATCTCATGTTTTTACGCATCGACTAAAATTTTTTGGGATTTTTTTATTTAAAAAATTTTTTGGGGTTTTTGCTGGAAAAAAATTTTTGTTTTGGGGCTATTCATGTTGCTAGTTGAGCAAAAATTTTTGTGCCCTCTAAAAAAACATTGAAGAAGCGCTTTACCGTTACAGTAGTGACTTTTAGGGGGTTAACAACTTTTGTTTTGGGTCACAAAAAAAATTAATGGTTAAATTAATATCGCAGGTATCTAGATTTGTGTTTTGTTTTTTTTTTCATTTATTTCATTAGGAACTGGTAACAGAAAAGCTAAAAGGAAACATGGTTGAAGCAAAAGCGAGGGACCGCATCAACATGTTGGAGAAGGAGCATGGAGTTCTTCAGAGCAAGATCCATAGCGGTTATCAGGACGCCCAACAAAAAACAGCTAAGGTAAGGGGGATGAAATATTAAGTGTTTGGGAATTCAAGTAAACCCCTTTTAATCTAATCGTACACAAAAACAAAAGTTAAAACACGGGGATTCCATTTTGCTGTTCAAACATTTTGCTCTATTCTTGTTCCCATCATAGCAGTGGATATTATGGAGGAGGCACATTTAAAACTTAGAGATCCAGTAAGATGTTAGTTATTGGGAGCAAATTGAAAAAAATTCTGTATATAAAAGCAGGGAGCCAGGGGGTCTGCATGTTATCAGATAAATTACTTACAAAACCAGTGAATTCTCTATACAAAAGACACAGAATTTTTCCCCCTTTGTCCCCTTCAAAGTCCTTATGTTCCCGCCATAGATAATTAGTGCAAACAAAAGAAGCGGGCCAGATCGTCCCCTGTAGCTCCTGGCGTGTCTAATATAAACTGTCGGGGAAAATAAGGGCATTAAGGAAGGGGGTTTTTAAAATCACAAACTTCCCTTTTTTAATTACATAATTTAGAAAAATGATTAAATACCATTTTTGGGGACCCAAAAGTCAACATTTTAAACGTGGCAAAACCCCTTAAAAAATTTTTGCTAAAAACCCTTTTTTAGGCCGGGGGTTTTAGCTTTCCTTAGTGAATGATGAGATGGCCATGCTTGCCTTGCTCTCCCCTATTCAATTCAAAAGGGGGTTAAGAAATTTTAGCGGAGGAACGTTTTGTCTATATTCAGAACTGCCAAAATCAAAAAATGGGAAAACTGTGCAAGTATTCCCTTTTTCCTGAGGGCCCCTCAAAGCAAAGGGACAAGCCGCCTCACAAAAAAACCTTTAACCTTATCCCCCGTTTTATACCATTTTCCCTTTTAAACTTAAAGCAAAAAAAAAGGGGCCATGTGGGAAAAAAAGGTTTTGTTTTAAATTTTAAAAAAAGGGTTTTAAATTTTTAAAAAACAAAATTTTTCCGCTTTTAAAAAAAAAAACAATTTTTCCAAAGGTTTTCCCCGGGGGTGGGGCCCCCGCGCCCCAATCGAATATCAAATGGTTTAAAAAATCATGTCATTTCCCCCGCTCACGTTTTTGTTACAGAGAGACGTATTTCTTTAACGGGAAAAATCCCGGGGCGATTTAAAACGCGTCGGGGAATATGGGGAAATCCCCCAGAATAACCGGGTTGGACGGCTTTTAAAATTTTTCCCGGAAATAAAGGTGATTAAAAAGTTAAATTTTTTTTTTTGCTAATGAGAAGGGGGGGGGTCCTTGTGGTTAAATAAATGTCCTTGAATAAATAAAAAAAGGGGTTCCCCCCCAAAATATTCAAGAAATTTTTCCTTGGGGAAAAAAAAAATAGAAAAAAAGGGGATGCTTTTTGGAGTTTTTAAAAAAAAGGCCAAAAGATGGTGAGCCGGCCCCGGGGTTTTTTCATAACCAAACGCATTTTAAGGGGAAAGGGCGGTGTTTAAATTTTGGGCCCATATGGGTTTTATGGGAAAAAGTGAGGTTTTCCTTTGCTTTTCCCCGGAGGGGAGTTTGGGAAACCTGCGGTTTGCCGAAACTAAGGGCTACGGAATATAAATAGCCCTGTAAATGCATATGAGTGTTTTTGCCTCTATAATACGAGCGCAACACTAAAGGTGGAGATCCCATTTTTATCAGTAATATAGCTGTTTCAAACAGTATAACACGATTGTGCGGCCCCTCTCTCTCCTTTTTCTTTCCTGCAAACATTATCCCTTTACATACCAAGTTTAAAGTCTTTATACTGTCTGATGTTTTTTTTTTTCTGTTATTGTGGGTATGTGTGTTTGTGTCCATTTTATCTTGTGTTACATTCTATTGAACAGTTATCTCTCTTAGGCTATGTTCACACGGCTTAATTGCGGGACGTATTTCGCCCCGCAATTACGCCATGTGTACGGGGGCGGGGCAGGGGGGCCGACAGCTCGTCGGCCCCATAGACATGCATTATCCACGGCGGGTATACGCCGTGATTAAGTAGCATGTCACTTCATAATCCATAGTTCTCTATGAGAACTGTGGATTACCGTAATGACCGGGACGTATTTCAGCCCGTAATTCGCACAGTACGGCGCGAATTATGGGCTGAAATACGTCCCAGAATAAGCCGTGTGAACAGAGCCTTAAAGTCCTTGCTCCATGTGACTAGTAGAGATGTTTCACAGTCAGAAATTTCCTACTTTGCTTATGAGACAGGATCTCTGTGTTAATGTTAAACATGGGGTCTTTTTGACATCACCTTTTTAAATTAAAGGGGTGTCCCGGGAGCTATTCATGCACATTGGTCCGTCGGGGTATGAGTAAAAATAGAAGAGAAGACTCCTGCTCACCTCTCGGACAGTCTCCTTCACCCTTGGCTGCCAATCCATTCATCCCGGGTGAAGCACGAAACGTTCAGCGTTCACATGACACCAGCAGCCAATCACAGGCCACGACGTCGCCTGCATGTGATTGGCTGGATCTGTCATGTGAACGATGAGCGTTCCGTGCTTCAGCCAGAATGAATGGATCTGGGAGTTAAAGGGGTTGTCTCACTACATTGATTCATCTCACCTCACTCCTGTTTTCTTGGTTTCACTTTGAATTCAGGGGCGTGTTTACTGGCTTCCACTAGGCTGCAGTAGAAGCCAGGTCTGTAGCTATAGCAACCAGTGCTGGCAGCCTATCAGGAGAGATCAAACAGGTCTGTAGTTATAGCCACCTGAGGAGCTGATGCAGCCCATACAAGTGGGGAAATCTAGGAATAGGTAGGACACTGTTAATGGACACACATTGCACACCGACTTGTTTTTGCAAGATCTTTTAACGTAAAAAGCAGCAATCCTTGTAGTGAGACAACCCCTTTAAGTATGAGGTTTATCTTCTATTTTAACTCATACCCCGACAGACCAACAAGCATGAAGAGATCCCAGAACTCCCCCTTATTTTTTTTTTTTTTTAAATCAGATAATTTTTAGTAAACAATTTATGCAGATACAGAATAGAACGTCTCTTACCATTATTTTTTATATCAGAATACATACATATACAATCATTTTGCTTATTAGATAAAAAACACTGAGTATATGAATATGTCCGTACCATATATCTTGATACATGCTTTCAACAGTATTAGGCCATGTTCACACGGCTAAATCCTGGACGTATTTCAGTCCGTAATTACGCGCCGGAGTGCGCAAATTACGGGTTGAATACGTCCCAGTAAATACGGTAATCCACAGTTCTCATAGAGAACTATGGATTACATCTCCTCTCCCTGCTCGGCGAATACGCCGAGGGGGGAGATAATTGACATGTGAATTACTAGCTGCGTATCCGCGCCACTGGTAATGAATGTCTCTGGGCCGGCCGTAATTGCAGGGCGTAATTACGTCCCGCAGTTAAGCCGTGTGAACCTAGCCTTAGCATACAACCATAAACCCCAACCATCCCACCCATACCCTCCAAACCAAGAGCAGTACCCATGATTTTTTTAGCAACTTTTATTCAAGGACAGAAGTCACTTTGCCAAGAGTGTCTGCTTCTTTTGTTCAACTAACAGTAATAGGAATGGACAATGCTCCCAATCCTTGCGCCAATCCTGAATTATGTAGCAGTAAGGAACGAGAAGGCAAACCTGGGGAATTGAGCCAAGGGCTCCATATACCTTCATATTTTCTCAGAGCATTTCTTTTTAAGTATACGCCCTCTCCAATCTTTACATTTTTTTAATTTGTTTATGTCTTCGGTTATGGTTGGTGAAGAAGACTGAATCCATCTAAAGGCAATTAACTTTCTGGCCATATATAACATTCGGGAAATGCTAATTCTTTGTTCCACATCAGATACTATATCTTCTAAATAGCCAAGTACACCGTGCAGTGGGTCTAGAGGGATATCGATTTTATGAACTTTGCTAATTAACTGGATCACCTCTTTCCAGAAGTTGCCCAATTCCCTGCACTCCCATATCATGTGCAAAAGCTGGGCCTCCTCCATTTCACATCGTGGGCAACTGGAGTCTGACCTAATACCCCATTTGAATAGCTGGAAAGGAGTTTTATGAGCTCTATGCAACAACATAAGCTGTGAATATCTTTTTGCCTCACTTAATGACGCCAATCTCGCAAGGCTCAAAACACTATCCCACCAGAACTCCCCTTTAAAGATGACCTATAGCCGTTCCTCATATATCCGTTTATTATTATTATTATTTTTATTATTATTATTATTTATTTTAAAGCGCCATTGATTCCAGGGCGCTGTACATCGAGGGGGTTACATACATTACATAAGTCAAACGAGTACAGTGATAAGGGATAATGACAATTGGCACGACAGAGGGAGAGAGGACCCTACCCGCGAGGGCTTACAATCTACAAAGGAGGGGGAAAGAGACAGGAGGTGAGGGGCAGACATGTCTGTGGAGGAAGTAGTGACAAGTTTAGTGAAGGTTATAGGCAAGCCTGAAGAAATGGGTTTTCAGTTTTTTTTTTATAGCTGGTGAAAGTGGAGGAGAGTCTGATGTGTTGGGGCAGTGAGTTCCAGCGTGTGGGTGAAGCACGGAAGAAGTCTTGGAGACGGTTTGTGTGTGACAAGCTGATAAGGGGAGAGCAGAGGAGAAGGTCCTGTGAGGAGCGGAGAGTGCGTGGGGGGAGATATTTGGAAATTAGGGCAGAGATGTATGGAGGGGAGAGGTCATGGAGAGCCTTGTAGGTCATGGTTAGTAGCTTGAAATGAATTCGCTGGGCAATGGGAAGCCAGTGAAGGGATTGGCAGAGGGGAGAGGCAGAGGAGTAGCGAGGAGAGAGGTGGATAAGACGGGCAGCAGATTTAAGGATGGATTGGAGGGGAGCGAGGGTGCTAGCTGGGAGGCCACTGAGAAGGATGTTGCAGTAGTCTAGGCGGGAGATGACAAGGGCATGGACCAGCATTTTTGTAGTGTCATAGCCGAGGAACGAGCGGATGCGAGAGATGTTTTTCAGGTGGAGGCGGCAGGCAGAGGTGAGGGTTTGGATGTGTGGTTTGAACGATAAAGCAGAGTCAAGGATTACTCCAAGGCAGCGGACTTGTGGGACCGGTGAGAGTGTGGAGCCATTGACTGTACTAGAGAGATAAGGGGCGGGGGTAGAGTTGGATGGTGGAAAGATGATGAGTTCTGTTTTCTCCACATTTAGTTTTAGGAGACGTGATGAGAAGAAGGAGGAAATTGAGGACAGACAGTCAGGGATCCGGGAGAGTAGAGAAGTGACATCTGGGCCTGATATGTAGAGTTGGTTATCTTCATCATAAAGGTTGTAATGAAAGCCATGTGAGGCTATGAGCTGACCGACCGTTTATACCAGCATTCCCCGTGAAAGAACAATTCTGGAGCATCTTTTCTTACATTTCTATGTTGTGTGGGTCTTCGGCTATTCCTCATTGAAATGTATTACTGAATCTGTCATGTGGGTGTTACCAATCAGGGGAGTGTCCCTGCACGGGACACACCCATTTAGTAAAACTTTTCTAGGAGGCGTTGCATAATACAGAATTATAAGAGAAGATGTTCCAGATTTATTATTTCACAGGGAAAACATGCATTTACTAAAATAGACCTTTCTGGAGATGTCACGTGTAAATTAGTAGGAGATCAGGTCATCGTCAGTGGTCAGGCTAATGAAAGCCATAGACAGTTCTCATCGGTCACACATGTCGTACTTTGTTTCAACCAGACTACTTTTTTTCTATTCCCTTTCCCCGGTTCCTTATTTTGCTGCCTTGTATGAGTCGGAGCAGTGCAGGTTCCTTGTTGTAGTGAGGATGGTTTTTCTGATTATTTTTATGGCTGCCCACTCCGTCGGGCGCTTTCATTTTCTGCTTTGTAGCTCTGTCTTGATGATTAGTTCCTCTTCATGTGCTACTTAGTGACCTCTCTAACCTGCTGCCGCTTTAAATAACCCCACACGCAGATGTTACATTTATAGCTTTGGACTGAACCATGGCTCAGCTTCCTTTAATACCAAAGCAGAATGTAAGCCGAGAACAGATGGTGCCCCCAAGACATCCTTCAGCAGCGTACCTGGGTGTGGAGATCTGCACTTATAAATAACCGGTGTCCTCCCTTGGATACACTGTTGTTTCAGAGACACAGATAAAGGAAATAAGGGCCGGCTATGGGTATACTGTATTTACTATTTTGCCATAGGCAAACTTAAACTTTATCAGTTCTCTATCTATAAAACACTAAAACGTAACTTTTATTATGTATAAGGCCATGTTCACACGGCCATCTGCGGGACGTAATTCAGTCTGTAATTACGCGCCGAAGTGCGCCAATTACGGGCTGAATCCATCCCAGTAACTACGGTAATCCACAGTTCTCATAGAGAACTATGGATTACGTCTCCGGGCGGGGAGATAATTGACATGTCACTTTCTAGCGGCGTATACGCGCCACTAGCAGTGATTGTCTTTGGGCCGGCAAAGTGCCGGCCCCCCCGCTCCCATCCCGCCCCCGGCCCCACGGCGGAATTGCGGGGCGAAATTACGTCCCGCAGTTAAGCCGTGTGAACCTAGCCTAACACTTAACCTCTATACACACTATTTAAAAACCTGATTTCTAACCTCTCAATTTATCCCTTTCTACTTCTGAAGGAATAGCTCCTTTTCTATTATCAAGTCTGGTGGAACACCACCTATTAAAGGGGTTTTGCCACGAAGTAAAATTGACGTGGGAAGTTTGTAAATTAAATAATAAACATTTTCACCATTAATCATTATTAAAAAATCTGCACCGTTTTTGTTTTAGCTGCTCCCTTAGTGATACATTGTTTACAGCTCGTCTCCAGGGGATACGACCAGGGCTGAGAGCTTACTCGCTCCTGGCCGCACATGCTCAGACATCACTTCTCCTCTCTGGCAGCTACTGAGTGTTCAAACCCCAGGTGCTGTCATTCTACTCCCGTCCTCTGTATTCCTTAGTAATTAGCCAAATAGTGCAAATAAAAAAAAAACCTCATTGAGGTTTGTGCATTGATAAAGAGGAAAAAAAATCCACAGGTTTGCTTCCTGCAGAGATTTGAACCGAGGACCCTTATGCCTGGAGGCAAAAGTTTTACCTCTGAGCTACAATGTAGCTACTTACAGTTCTACACATAAACAGACCTTTCTTTCACTAAAGCGAGGAAAGGCCTGGTGATGTCATCCTGCTGGGTCACATGATATGCAATTCAAACAAATCACACACGCCCCCTTCTGAGCACACAGAGCTGAAAAGCTGGAGGCAGGAGGTATGAAATGAGATCGTGGCACAACCCCTTTAACAGGAAAACCTTATATATACAGCAATTTACTAACTCCAGTAAGGGATCCCAAGCATCCTACTTGGGCAGTCATCACTAATCTAATGGACATAAAACATATAAGGTTTCCTTGTGAGACCCTCTGCAGCGGGTGACACTTGTAGACAGAGGTGAGAAATCACAATTTAAAACGTCATGCCTGACCTCCCCAACATGTTTCACCAGCTAAACTGGCTTCATCAGGGGTTAGAGTTCCGGTCCCTCTGTGTTCTCTTGCGAGATTCCCATCTTTTTGGAGACTATTTGGCTATGGGTATAGTCTTGTGTGGGCAGACTTTCTGACAGTGTTGTTACAGTAAAGCTTTCCTTTTGAATACATTAGGTAATTACAAAAACATTATGGGTTGCTGTTCTTTTTAGCTTTAGGCCATGTTCACACGGCTTAAAATGGGCCGTATTTCGGTCCGTAATTACGCGCCGAAGTGCGCCAATTATGGGCCGAAAACGGCCCAGTCATTACGGTAATTCACAGTTCTCATAGAGAACTATGGATAATTGACATGTCACTTTCTAGCGGCGTATACGCGCCGCTAGCAGTGATAGTCTATGGGCCGGCGAAGTGCCGGCCCCCCGCTTCCGCCCCGGTCCACACGGCGTAATTGCGGGGCGAAATTACGTCCCGCAATTAAGCCGTGTGAACATAGCCTTAGGGTATGTTCACAAAGCGAAAATCCGAAAGCATTGCGTCAACATGATCCAAAACACTTCCATCACGCAGCTGCATGTTTGGATGCATTTTGGCTGCAGCAGGAACGCACCCTATAGTTTTAAATAGGGCTCCTGCTGCGTCAAACAGATCAAGAATTGACGTGACGATGTCTATCAGAAAGACGCACTGTAAACACGCATCGCTGATCACTCGTCTGAACGCCGATGCGTAATTTACAGTGAAAGCAATGTAAATCACACTGCACATTGTTAGTCTATTTGGGTCCGATAGACCCAAACACGTTTTTGTAAATGTATGTAAACACGGAGTCAACACGCCATGTGAACATAGCCTAAGGCTATGTTCACACGGAGTAATTGCAGGGCGTACAGTACATCCCGCAATTACGCCAGGTGTTTGGGAGTCGCACTGATCGGCACGTACTCCTGCGACGTGGGAGGGTGGTGACGGGGGGGGCAGCCCACCGGCCCCATAGACGTGCATTACTCGCAGTGCGTAAGCGCCGTGAATAATTGACATGTCACTTATCTCCCCGCACGTACAATTCGTTTGTATTGTACGAGCGGGGAGAGGAGGTGTAATACACAGTTCTCATAGAGAACTGTGGATTACCGTAATGACTGGGGCACATTTCGCTCGTGTTGGCGCTCGGTACGCTCCAAATACGTGACGAAATAAGCCGTGTGAACCTAGCCGTATGCTTTTATAATTGTTATTTTTATTGTGTTATGAAAATTAATGTCAACAATGTTGATAAACACTGATGTTAATAAAATAATAATTAGGGTATGTTCACACGGGGTAATTTTGGTGTGCATTTTGCGCTTTAATACAGACGGGATGCACGCCGAAATTACGGTAATCCATAGTTCTCATAGAGAACTATGGATTACTCCTCCTCTCCCTGCTCGTACAATATTGTACACGTGGGGAGATAAGTGACATGTCAATTATTTGCGGCGAATACGCGCTGTGGGCAATTAATGTCAATGAGGTCGGCAAGCTTCCGCCCCCCTCCCCCTCCGCGGGAGTACGGCCGTATTAGCACGAGCTCCTGAAAAACACGATGTACTGCAGCGCGTACTGTACGCGTCGCAGTTCATCGTGTGAACATAGCCTTATGGTGATGATAAAAATAAAAAATATATAACTAATAAAAAATATTCCTTGATTTTTAAAGCTTCATAAAAAAACCTTTTATTGAAAGGAAAATTATACAATTTATTGTTCCTGACCACATCCATTTCAGTAGATACATGTTTTACCCATGGAAAAAAACTATTCTGGAGCTTCTTTCCTTAGATCTCTGTTGTGTGGTTCCACTGTTATTCCTGAAACTGTCATCTTGGTGTTACCACATAGGGGTGTGTCCTGCACATTTTGACATTGTACAATTGGCGCTGACAGTCAGTTTGTGCAGGGACACACTCCCATGACAGGTGGAATGGTAACACCCAGTTGACTATATATTTATGTATATTATTCATTTTTTTTTATAGTAGTGCTGTTGTGTTCCGCAGCGCTGTACAGAGGTTATACTTCACGTTGCTGTCCCCATTAGGCAATGTTTACACGGCTTATTGCCGGCGTAATTGCGGGGCCGGATGTCGCCCGCAATTACGCCGGATGCCGTGCAGCGGGGGCGGGGGGAGGAGGTGTGGAGCGGCAGCCCACTGGCTCCATAGACATTCATTATTCTCGGCGCGTATACGCTGTGAATAAGTAGCATGTCACTTCTCTCGCCGCACAGGGAGAGGAGACGTAATCCATAGTTCTCTATGAGAACTGTGGATTACCGTAATGACGGGACGTATTTCAGCCCGTAATTCGTGCAGTACGGCGCGAATTACGGACTGAAATACGTCCCAAAATAAGCCATATGAACATAGCTCTAGGGCTCACAGTCTAAATTCCAGATTAACCAGCAGGTGTTTTTTTTTTTTTTTTAGTTTTTTTTTTAAATTTTGTTTTGGCTGTGGGAGAAACCAGGGAAAACAGATGAACTCCTTGCAGATTATGTCCTTGGTGGGATTTGAACCCAGGACCCCAGCTCTGCATGGCAACACTGCTGACCCCTCGGCCACCATGCTCACTATTCAGTAATACATTTCTAGGAGGAATAAGAGGAACAGCACAACACAGTTAGGGTATGTTCACACTGCGTAATTGCTGCGTGTATTTCACCGCATAATTTGCGCTTTAATACAGCCGCAATGCGCTCCGCAATTACGGTAATTCATACCTCTCATAGAGAACTATGAATTAAGGCTCGTCTCGGTGGAAGTGAATGGGGCCAACGCGTAGTTCCAAAACACACGGCGTACTGCAACGCATACAGTATGCCCCGCAGTACGCCGTCTGAACATACCCTTATAAGAGAAGAGGCTTCAGAATTGTTATTTCACAGGGAACACAGGTATTTACGAAGATAAACATCAGGAGATGTCACAGGTTCTTTTTAAATGTGAAAAAAAATGTCTGATCAGAGAACACCGGAGCAGGAATGGCAAAGTGGTTGTCTCATCAAAACATGTTTATTTCAATGGGAGAATCCCGACCACTTCTTCATTTAAAACAGAGGATTTGGGGTTTGTCCTAGAGAGAGTTGCGGTTCACAGAGGTGAGACCCGCACCCATCACTGAGGCATGTACTATCGATACAAAATCAATGTTCACGGAGGGAAGACCCCTTTAAGTTACATAGTTTGTAAGGCCGAAAAAAGACATGTCCATCCCGTTCAGCCCATTTTAAGTTGCAGTCTTGAGTCACTATTTGGATTGCGATATGTTATGTGCAGTGTAAAAGTTTAATCTAATGAATTACTGCATCAGGTCGGTGTCACCAGCATTACCTTTGTATTGGGCCATTGGGAGCTTTTGCTGAAGGCGCCCATGGTCCTTAGGGCATGTTCACACGATGTACTGCACCGCAGTACATTGTGTGTTTCAGGAGCTCGCGCTAATATGCGCGTACTCCTGTGGCGCGGGGGGCGGGGGGGGGGGGGGGGCTGGAAGCCCCCCGGCCCCATAGACATGCATTACTCATGCGTATTCCCCGCAAATAATTGACACGTCACTTACCTCCCCGCACGTACGTATGTATTGTACGAGTGGGGGGATGAGGTGTAATCCATAGTTCTCTGAGAGCTATGGAGTACCGGAATTATGGGACGCATTTCCCCGCGTATTAAGCGCAGTACGCCGCGAAATGCGCCCCAAAATAAGCCGTGTGAACATAGCCTAAGTCTTCAAACTAACAAATGTTGCTTTGGCCGAGTTTTGTCTGGTTGTGCTCCCTGATTCTACTTCGATTTCAGATGTCATGAAAAAGAAGGATCGAGCATGTTGGGTTTCAACAAGCCCGATCCGTTCTTCCCACGGGAGTTAAGCCCCTGTAAGTAGGGTCAGGCAGCAGCTTATTCCCATCTCCTAATAAACGTGTGCATTTGGCCAAGCCTGCATATTTATGGCGGAGTCATCGAGCGCTGTTGACTGACCATGTTTTATGTGGCCGCCTTTAAAGGGCTTGTTATGTTTCTTTCTTCTTATTTTTCATTGATTCGGCTGCAATATATTTATAGACTTTATTGATGTATTTTTTTTTTATTGTGTGTTTTTTTACGCTTATTATTGAGTATGGCAGTAATTGATAATGTTCCATTTGGACATCATCCCTCATCCCTTGCTACTGCATACTATAGACGTGCCAACTGGCCTGGCACATGCACACTAGTCAGGAGGCCGTTGCTGCTATAGTGTAGCCATGCACAGCCCTTCCCGACTACATGGTCACAGTACTTTGTATAGTGTCATCACTTACTGCCATACACATACAGTGAGGTCTGAATGGCAAGTAAAACCTCACACCAACCAATTTATTGGTTCCTCTCCTTAAGGAGAGACTTTTCCCCTTTCGAGGCCACTCTCGACTCTCACCCAGCCAACCAGTAAATTCTACTCTTCCCTGACGAGGGGCAAATAATCCGCAACAGCTGTCTGCAGATGGCCTTAACTGGTTTGGCTCAAATCCCTTTCACATTGCTAGGCTCCTGCGAGCTACATGTGAACTGAGGATAACTACATCCAATAGAGGGCGCCGTGGAGCTCTTCATCTTTTTTTCCCATAAGCCATTGCTTTATGCAAAACAGTCAGTGAGGTCTGAATGGCGAGTAAATCCTCACACCAACCAACTTATCGGTTCCTCTCCTCAAGGAGAATTTTTTCCCCTTTCGATGCCATACACATAATAATAAAAATAAATGTTAAAAACATACAGCAATAGAGTCTAAATGTATTGTAGCCCATAGTGAGCCTAATGAATGATGATATTACAAAATGGACAACCCCTTTAAGCTTGTATCTGCCAAGATATTAATGATAATTTTTGTATTGCTCCAACATATTTTTCCATACTTTACAATGCAAAAGTACAGAATTTACATATTAACAGAAATATTCACAGATCAAACCAAAGGTGGGAGGGCCCTGCTCTCTGGAGTTTACAGTCTATGATATTACAATTATAACATACAGGGCTATGGAGAATTTCAAGCATTGCACTGTTTTATGACATTTAGATGCCCCCTTTGTGTGCCTGTAGTTTAGGATGAGGGGAACCAAATATATCCTTACAAGCTGACTGGTGCATGTCATAGCTAATTTTATTCTGCATAGTCATGCCACGGGACACTTGTAGTATATTCACACGTAGCAGGAATTTCTGCAAATGAAAATCCATCCGTTCATCTGAATAGGGTGGTCTCTGCAGCGGGTGCTTGAATTTCTGCAGATCCCATTCAGACTGGTGGAAATTTCTGAAACGAATCAGTCATGTGTAAACATACAACCTACATATGATATGGTTGAAGGGGTACTTAATATGCAGATAATAGGAAATCATGCAGATGTACAAATACTATTCTTGTACCTCTTTTGTACCAGTGCAGTAAGCCCCTATCTAGAAAAAAAATAATTGTGCAATGGAATAACTTTATGGACAAAACAGTCATGTGCTCGCTCAACATATAGTTGGGGTAAGAGTAGGTTAGTGAGGAGCAGCACTTCTCCAGAATTACAACCTTCAACAGCGTCTTATCATGTGACCACCACACAGGTCATGTGACCTCTGGTATCCAGGTATGGAGGAGCAGAACTTCTCCAGTATTACTACCTCCAGCAGTGTCTTATCATGTGACCACCACACAGGTCATGTGACCCTGGTATCCAGGTAACAGTAGTGTATGGAGGAGCAGAACTTCTCCAGTATTACTACCTCCAGCAGCGTCTTATCTAGTGACCACCACACAGGTCATGTGCCACCCCAGGTCTGTGACCTGGTATCCAGGTAACCGTAGTGTATGGAGGAGCAGAATTTCTCCAGTATTACCACCTCCAGAAATTCGACATTCTGCTCTTCGTAGCTGAGCTGGTAAGAGGGACTTTGGTGATAAAGGGGTTTAACAGAGGAGGCTTAGGCCAATGTTAGCTGAATGTTTTACCACCCCCCAGCAGCGTCTTATATGTGACCCCACACAGATATGTGACCCCTGGTTCTAGGTCCGTAGTGATGGGGGGAGCAGAACTTCCCCAGTTTTTACACCTCCAGCGCGTCTTACCAGTGACCCCCAACGGGGTCATATACCCGGTTCTGTAACGAGTGATGGGGGGAAGCAAAATTTCTCCAGTTTTTTCCCCCTTCCAACTTAGAATTCTCCCCTTTCGTAGCTGAGCTGGTAAGAGGGACTTTGGTGATAAAGGGGTTTTAACAGCGGGGCTCTAGGCCAATGATTTCTGAATGGTTAAAGGGTTTGTCTCACTACATCGATTCATCTTACCTCAGTCCTGTTTTCTCTGTTAAATTGTTTAATTGAGGGGCATGTTTACTGGCTACTACTGGTCTGCAATGATGAGCTGCTGAAGACATCAGGTCTGTAGCTATAGCGACCAGCACTGGCTCCCTATCCGGAGAGATCAAACAGGTCTGTAGCTATTGCAACCTGAGGAGCTGATGCAGCCCATACAAGAGGGGATATCTAGAAATAGGTAGAACATTGTTTAATGGACACATATTGCAAAGTGACTTGTTTTTGCAAGATCTTTAACATAAAAAGCAGCAATCCTTGTAGTGAGACAACCCCTTTAAGGTTTGTCAGTAAGAAAGATAAACAAGCTCCTGTGCTTTGTGATAAGACACAGCAAGGAGTGATGTCACCATCCGGGCCACTGCTATAGAAGAGAGAGGTGATCGGTAACCTAGAAAATTTTCTGTATACAAGCCAGAGATGAGACCTGCTGTATCTCTGAAAGGGAGCAAAATCGGAACAGCAATGCATTTGGTAATGGTCTTCATTTACCTTTGCCTACATGTTTAAAGCTAATCAGTGTGGTGAGAATACCTCTTTAATAGGTTGTTTGTGTTTAGTTTCAGCAGGTCCGTGAGCAGTTGGATAGCCAGATTGCCCACCTGAAGCAGGAAAATGGTATCCTAAGAGATGCTGTGAGCTCCGCCACTAACCAGATGGAGAGCAAGTATGTTTTTCTTCTGTGCAATCACTTAGTACTCCCAATAATCCGCGTACTATTAATTCTTACCACCACCTTTTCCTTTTCACAGGCAATCCAATGAGCTTATCAAGCTGCGTCAGGACTATGCCAGGCTTGTCAAAGAACTGAATGATAAAAACAGTAGCTTGGCACAAGAAGAACTGCAGAAAAAGAACCACGAGCAGACGGTTGCTGGACTGAAGGTGCAATCAGTATATATTATAAGAAGGAATATTTCATCCCCAGATGGGTCTATATATGATTCTGATAATGCTTTAATATTCCTTTTTGCTTCTTAAAGATTCGGTGAATCAGAAGCAAATTGAGGATTTGTTGCATCCAATAGAGGGCGCATGAGCTTCCCAGCTCCTTTCCCATAATGCCTTGTGATATGCAGATGCTTAGTAGAGGGCAAAAAGGCAATCTCTACTCTACACACCTTAAGTTGGTGCTCCACTCAAGGAGAGATGTTCCCCTTTCTCAGCCGCTCATTGCCTCCCACTCAGCCAAGCCAATATCGGTCTGCTCTACACTAATGAGGAGCAAATACCCTGAAATGGCTGTATGTAGATGGCTTGGCTAATTTTCCTTTTGCTTCTTAAAGGAGTTGTCTCATTACAAGCTTTCAGCCTACCTCAGTGTCTGGCACCATAGGATTTTTGAATTCAGGGGCGTGCTTCTTGTCTGCCTCTTCTCCTCCCTCTTCCCTCCTCCCCTCAGCACACAGACAGCTCTCCTCCATAACTTCTATACAGCAAGGGGAGGGCGAGGGGGTTTGCTGCCAGAGTTAACCCTGTATGTGCCTGCCTAGGTCTGCTGCAGGCTGCTGGATCAGCGCACGTCAGCTAAGTCAGGAGACAGCAGGAAGAGGGCTGATCTATGAGTGTGGAGAGGTCTGTGAAGCTTTGTATGCTAATAGCAGAGCAGGGGGGATGTAAGTGTTCCTATAGCCCCTGCTAAGCATACAAATCTCCATCTCAAGCAGCAAACAAACCCTGTCAGAACAGACACAGGGCAGCTGTGAAGTGTGTTACTATAATCACGATGTGTCACTAATACAGCAGAGCAGGGAGGGATATGAACCGTTCACATGCTCCCCTGATCTTTTCTATTATTATAGTCAAAGCTCCACAGATACATCATGATTATAGTTACACACTTCACTGCTGTCAGTCTCACCTCTGCTCTCCTCAATCTGTGTAGAGAGCAGGAGAGAGCAGGCACACACAGGGTTAATCCAGCTACACAGAAGGCAGAGCCCTCCCTTCCTTACAGAAGCATCACATACTGTGCTGGAGGGGCTCTGTGCTCTGACCTGTATTCAGAAACAGATGAGTCATCAGCACTGACAGCCAGTGAGATCAAGATCAACAGGTCTTCTGCTATAGGGATTTCAGGAGCTGATGTACTACTACTAACAGGGATAACTCAAAATCAGTAGGACATTTGTAATGAACATATATTGCAAAGCTGCTTGTTTTTTAAAGATCTTTTAATTAAAACCCAATCATTGTAGCGAGACAACCCCTTTAAAGATTCAGTGAATCAGAAGCAAATTGAGGATTTGCTACATCCAACAGAGGGCGCATGAGCTTCCCAGCTCTTTTCCCATAATGCCTTGGTGTCTACCAGTAATAGACTTTCATGTATAGTATGTATACTTGGTTCTCTGGGTAATTGGAATGAAATGTCAATCAAATAAAATAAAATTGGCCTTTATTAAATTGTTGGAATTTGAAATTCTTAGATTTGAGTCTTATAACAGTACATGTATGATTTATACTACGTGTCCCATTCGCTTTGGTGCCCGAAAAGTGCAAATAAGTTTTAAACTGTTCAATGTATTGTAATGAAATTTGAACTCCACATTGCTCAATCTATGACTGGTGCCAAACTAAATACGTGCAGACCAAATACGCTCTGCCGTGTCATTTCATGAGCTTAAAGAGATATTGACAAGGTCTGGACACGGAAGGACCAGCTCTCTACTTAGATATAGCTAGCTTTTGACGGAGGTTGCAGAACGGGCATACCGTGTTTCCCCGAAAATAAAACAGTGTCTTATATTCATTTTTCTAAAGATGAGCTAAGACTTATTTTTAGGGGATGTCTTATCTTTACATGAACAGAAAGGGGAAGATCTCTCCTTGAGGAGAGCACCGAACGAACGGCTTGTAGAGTTATGTATTGCCTATTTGCCCTCTACTAAGCATCTGCATATCACAAGGCATTATGGGAGAGGGTCTTAGAAGCCCAAAGCAACCTCTGTTGGATGTAACAAATCCTCAATTTGCTCTTGACCCACCGGGTCTTGGGAAAGCAAAAAAGATTTTAGCCACGCCAGTATCTCTCATCTGCAGACAACGCTGTTTCGGGATTTTTGTCCCTCATCAGTGCAGAGCAGAGCGATACTGGCTGGTTGTGTGGGAGGCATTGAGTGGCTCAGAAAGGGGAAGATCTCTACTTGAGGAAAGCACCGAACGAACGGCTTGTAGAGTTATGTATTGCCTTTTCGCCCTCTACTAAGCATCTGCATATCACAAGGCATTATGGACAATAATTCACATTTATTGTTGAACAAAACATCAACATGTATTAATATACTGTAGTGATTTCATCGCAAACATCAGCATAAGCAGCCAAACTCTTAATTGCATAAAACAAAAATGCACTAGGTCTTATTTTTGGGGAAACATGGTAGGGAGCAGGTGCCATCTTTGATTCGGGGCTCTAGCTCTCACCTCCACACCACTCTGTTTAGCAAGGGGGGTGACATTGCTCTTACAACCCTTTTCTTTCGTCCTCCAAGGACCTCCAAAAGCGCTTTGAGGGCAATCATAAAGCTAATGTAGGCCTTGATGAAAATTTCTTTGACACCCCTGATCTATGGCAGTCAAAATTGGATCACATCATATGTTTTAATTGTCCACCACTTACATTCAAGTATCCTTGAACGCAACTCTCCTTGTTCATGAAGGTGTGTGCCAGTATGTCTAGATCCACGGTGTCAATTTCTTGCTGGGTACGTCTGACCTACAGCTTCTCAAATGTTCTTGGCTTGTTCCAGTACATTTGCGCCTTCGGAGGGCACCAGATGAAAAAATCTGTCCATTTTGAATCTGGTGAACATGGCATTCAAAGCCCTGTAGATATAATGGTTATCAAGCAGAGCCTGAATTTCAGCCATGCCTACATATGACATGTGCCACGTGGCACTCTCCTGTTGGTTTTCCTCCTAGTTTTCCGGTGCCTGACAATACAATCAAGCACATCATTTTGATTCTCGTGGAGTAAGATTTGTGTGGCTCAAATTTTGTTGCAATCTGCCAAATGGTTTAAAAAATATTTGCACTTTTTTGGGTACCAAAGTGAGTGGACACCTGGTGATGTGGATAAAATGGTTTACCATAAGGTTAATTTAGAGGGGCACTAAAGCAAGTCTCCACTTTGGACAATCTTTACTAATCAGACAATGATCACCGAGTGTCCCGCTGATGGGACTCACTGCAATCAGCTGTAATTTGTGGGGAAATTTAGTAGTAAAAGTTCAGTTTCCCTGTAGCACCGCCACAAGGGAAATTAAGCATTTCATTGTGAATTCCTGTCATTGGGCAGTCTGTGTAATACAGGACAGATCCTCCAGAGCAAGACACTCTTTGTAACCACTCTCTCCAGCGATAATGGAGGTTACCTGTACAGGATCCCTATCTCTTGGTTAGAGTTCCCTAATGAGGTATATGAATGTGTTTTCTAACCCAGACAACCCCTTTAACCGTAGTCACGTGTCCGAAAGGGACCTTGTGTACAGACATGTGTTGTGACCTTCTGTTTGGGATTGAAAAAACATAGCTGCTATCTTCCAAGAACCGTGACGGTCATTGATGGTTTTTCTGGTATTGTAGCTTAGATCTATTGAAGCTGACCGGGCTGTGGAGTCGGAGTCGGAGCCTGTTTTGCAGGAGTCGGAGTCGTCATAAAATGGACCGACTCCCAAAATATATAATAAGTTGGTCCAGTTAGCTCGATGCAAAGAGTAAGAGGAATTGGGTCCGGCCAGTGCTGCTGCGCCCATATCTTCAGCCTCATCACATGAGGAATGTAATTGATGACATGGAGCAGGCAAAGCGCTGCCCCAGGGGAAAAGATTTTGCTCCCATGACAAACCGATTTCAGCAAAATTTTTCACCTGCTTTCAAAGAAGTAGAAGAGTTCAACCTTTCATCAGAACTTACTGTGGCTGAGGCAATTCCTTTATATCCTGACATTGTTTTAGATTTTGTCCCTGTGGTCACTGCTTTGCCCCCAACCTAAGTTAGTGTAGAGAGGCCGTTCTCTAGCCTGGAAATAATGAGATCAGATGTGAGGTCATGTATGCAGGATCTGATGGAGGCAATACTATTTCTCAGAACAAATTCAGAGACTCCACAAATGTTCCCGCAGTGTTTTGCATATTTACAATTTTTTTGTGTTGTAAAGTCATATCCAATAAATATATTTTACACTGGCAAGCAAAATGGTAACAGTTTTTTTGAACTTGTGATTTTCAGGCTCCATATCTCCCCATCCACTACAGCTTTTTACATGAGGCTACTGTAATTTTATATACAGTCATCTTACCTATCTTATACATACATTTGACTTGCAAGTATTTAGCATCTGCTTAGTTCTGTAGATTCGTTCCTGTCACTGCATTGTTACTGTTTTGCTCCTAATAATTTTTATTATTTTGTTAGTATTTGGGAAAGCCAGCCTTTTGGTTTTCAGCTCTGCCTGAATCCTTCTGAGCTCTGAATCAGATTCAAGCATATATTGACCAAAATCTGATCCCAGGTCTCTTCAAAACATTCCCAATGTTGGTGCAGACTGGACTTGGATACAAATACAGCTTTTTCTTCAACTCTACCCACAAATGTTCAAAAGATCAAAACACTGTTACCCTTTTGCTTGTCGGTGTCTGTTCTACCTAAATAGCTTGATTATTGTATCATAAGGTGATAAACAGCCGGATGTTACCATTTTACTACAGTAAAGTTATCACTTAAACATGCGCCGTGTATGAGGGAGTCGGGACTCTAAGGTTTGGGAAATTGAGGAGTCTGAGTCGGAGCTTTGGCTTGCCGACTCCACAGCCTTGGGAGCTGAGCAAGAATATCACACTCGATCTATAGTCCGATGTGACACTGGTTTATGGAAGGAGGCACTCATGCTTTTTTAAAAACTTTAGACAACCCTTTTTTATTTTACCAATTTGCTAGGACTTGTCTGATTATGAGCATTTTTTAAGAGATTTTCAGGGATCTGAGCATTCAAGCAATGGGGATGGTGCACTTCTTGCCACCTCTTTTCAGGCTCCAACCAGTGTATATTTTTGACACATCGAAGTTCATTTTCTCTTATATGAAGTTCTCCTTGGAACATACTCGTGCTAATTTTTGAAAATATTTTTCAAGGCACGTGTGGAAGTTGGTTGGGATGATGAGGATTAGCGTTTGGATTACTTTTATGCATCTTTATGTATGAGCTAGACATTTGCTGCTTCCGGGTGAAGGATGTTTATACATTTGTGTTTTTGTATTCTAGGCTCAGATGCAAGAGGCAGAGAGGAGATGGGAAGAAGTTGAAAGCTACCTAAGGAAAAGGATGTCTGATTTAGAAATGGGCCAGCAAGGTCAATACGGCTTTATTCATTCTTTATCTGGTTTTATTCTTGATGGTTCTGGTGTGCGGTTTGCTGTGCATGTCTAATAGATCTCTATAGGTTATGCTTTGTGCCTCATAGTTTCCTTCATTTATTCATGGAGTTTTTGCTTCTTTGACAGATTTGCAGGGAAAGCTCATGTCCAAGGAGGCTGAAGTCCAGAGCTGGCACAACAAACTCACAGGCACCATAGTGACCAACCAGCAGCTGGAGCAGCGAATCATGCAGCTTATGGATGAAGGACAGGATGACAGCCTTCAGATGCAGGTGCAGGTACTGTCTTATGGAGGTCCTTCAGGAGCCATTCATATTCCCATTTGCATGTGGTGTACATTTGGGTCTTGATCTCCCCTGTGATGGTTTGTTTTCATGACATGACTAGACCTACTTCTTTTTTTTTTTTCTTTTTGAATTTTACTCATCTTTAGGGTATGGTCACGCGATGTACTGCGGCGCGTACAGTATGTGCCGCAGTACATCGTGTGTCTCGGAAGCTCGCGCTGATCAGCACGTACTCCCGCGGCGCGGGGGGCCAGCAGCCCATAGACATGCATTACTCGCATTACTACGATTACACGATCATATTGTACGAGCGGGAAGAGGAGGCGTAATCCTTAGTTCTCTATGAGAGCTATGGATTACCGTATTTTCGTCACGCATCTCGCTCGTATTAGAGCACAAATACACAACGAAAAGCGTGCAGAAAGTACGCCGTGTGAACATAGCCTTATTATTAACTCCAAATATTAAAGGGGTGTTCCCATCTCACACATTGACATGTTGATAGTATATGTCATAAATGTGGTATAGGTGCCCATCCGAACTCTAGTACCTACATCTCCAGAATAGGCCCCCAAAAGTCCCAGGATTCGGGACTCTCCCATTCATTTCAATGGCAGTTCTGAGTCCAGCTGAGCTGGTCAATATACCATAAATATGTGAGATGGGAAAACCGCGTAAACATGCATGCCCATTTTGTCTCATTTCATTAAAAATCATTGATCTGCGGGACACTTTAGCTTGCATTGGAAAGAAACAACCCTTAAATGCGTTTTGCCACGCAGTAAAATTGATGTGGGAAGCTTGCAAATTAAATAATAAACATTTTCACCATTCATCATTATTAAAAATTCTGGACCATTTTTGTTTTAGCTGCTCTCTTAATGATCTATAGTGAACAGCTTGTCTCCAGGAGATGTGACCAGGGCTGAGAGCTCCTCAGTCCTGGCTGCACATGTTCTAGACATCACCTCTTGTCTCAGGCAGCTACTGTCAGTCTCTTCCCTGCTTAGTAATCACATACACTCACTGCTGAGCGAGTGTTCAAACCCAGATGCTGTCATTCTATTCCTGTCCTCTGTTCTCCTTAATAATTAGTCAAACCGTACAAATAAAAAGAAAGCAGAAACGTCAATCAGTTATGTGCATGAGAAAATAAAAAAAAAATCCACGTTTAGTTCCTGCAGAACCCCTAGAACCCCTATGCTAAAAGGCAGAAGGGCTAACCACCCAGTACATTGTAGCTATTCACAGCTATTTACATAAACAAACCTTTGTTTGACTACAGTGGCACACTGTGGGGAAAGGCATGGTGATATCAAGCCTGCTGGGTCACATTATGTGCTGTTCAAACAAATCCTACATGCCCCCTTTTGAACCCACTGAAAGCTGAAGCAGGACAAACCATGAATGAAATGCCTCTCAAGCAAAACCCTTTTAAAGCCAAACAAGTTAATGTTCATGATGTACAATTAAAATTGTTTAAATGTATTTAGAGGGTCCACCTGTACTCGCGACTCTCCATTCTGTTCTATGAAAGTTCCAAGTACAGGTGAGCAGTGTGTTCTGCCTTACTTGAAACTCCTATAGAACAGAATGGAGAGTCATGAACAAGCGTGACTGGCTGTCCATTCTGGATCAAGACATTCAGGCACTTGTTTCTGAGATAGGTGTGGGTGCCAGAGGTGAAAACTGCACTTAGCACACTATGATGGTATACCCTAAAGATGTGGCATTGACTTGCATAGTGGGAATACCTCTTTAAGTGCCCCTTTTTAAGATTGTTGTCCGATTTCTACAGAAATTTCTAAGCTAAAGGGTGTTGAGTGCTTTGTAGAGCCTTTTATTCTAGTAGTGTCAGGGATCACGAATATGTATTTATGGCAAATCAAGCGTTTGTTTTGCTAATAACTTTTAATTAAATTATTTCAGGGGTTGTCTCACTACAAGGATTGCTTTGTATGTTAAAGATCCTGCAAAAACAAGTCACTTTTCAATATATGTCCATTAACAGTGTCCTACCTATTCCTAGATATCTCCTCTTGTATGGGCTGCATCAGTTCCTCAGGTCGCTATAGCTACAGACCTGTTTAGTCTCTCCTGATAGACTGCCAGCACTGGTTGCTATAGCTACAGACCTGTGCAATCTCTCCTGATAGGCTGCCAGCTGGGCTGCAGCAGCTCCTCAGGTTGCTATAGCTAAGACCTGTTCACTTTCTCATGATAGGCTGTCAGCATTGGTTGCTATAGCTACAGACCTGTTTGATCTCTCCTGATAGGCTGCCAGCGCTGTCGCTATAGCTACAGACCTGGTGTCCTCAGCAGCTCCTCACTACAGGCCAGTAGTTGCCAGTAAACACGCCCCTAAATTCAAACATGAAACTGAGAAAACAGGACTGGGGTAAGATGAATTGATGTAGTGAGACAACCCCTTTATGGTTATTAGTATTTTATTGGTTGTCTGGGGAGCTTTATTAGAGCG
The DNA here is from genome assembly GCA_025379985.1 of Phyllomedusa bahiana. Lineage (NCBI taxonomy): Eukaryota > Metazoa > Chordata > Amphibia > Anura > Hylidae > Phyllomedusa > Phyllomedusa bahiana. Next base: position 285,255 of record JAODAL010000501.1, read on the forward strand.
TGTGTCCACTTTGGATGACTTTATCGCCCAGGTCAGTGATGATGTACTAGCTAGTCGAGGTTGGTGTTTGATTGTGCCTAACAAGGACTTGGTGGGGACTTTGGGCCATGCAACCTTCATGTCACAATAACGGGCCACAACTTGTTGAACATGACCGAGTTCACTATTCTTTGCAATTTTAGCAGCATGACATTGCAATGTTAATACTACATGGCCAAAGTCCACTTGTAACTCTTACCTAATGCTCATTTCATCTACAGGGCAGGTTCATATGACAATTTTTGACACAAAATCTGCATAAAAATCTACATGTAATCGACATTTCATTGATTTCAATTGGAAATTTGCATGTCAGTGCAGATGAAGTGGGATGTTCTGACATGGATTTAAAGAGAACCTGTCACATAGATTATGTCCCCCTTACTGAGGACAGCACAGGCTAGTGTCAGACCTGCTGTTTCCAGCGCTGTGCCCCTTATTCTGTAAGATGCAGCCATTTTAGAGCATTTACCCCTCAAATCTTATTCATGAGTAGCTGATAGCTCCACCCACCAAAGGCTAGCTCCGCCCACTGACAGATATTCACATGTTTCTACCTATTCAAAGTAATAGGTTTGTCAGTTGAGGTGGGTGCGGCTAGCCTCTGGTGGGCGGGGCTAGCCCCAGGTGGGTGGGGTATGAAAAACTAACACTCTATGACTCTTTTTCTGGCTGAAAACTGCAGATTTGATCATTAAATACTTAAAAACTCCAGCATCTTACAGAATAAGGGACACAGCGCTGGAAACAGCAGGTCTGTCACTAGCTTGTGCTGTCCTCAGCAAGAGGGGCAAAACCTATGTGACCGGTTTGCTTTCAAATCTACGTTGCAGAAAAGAGAGAACGTCGCGGCCGTACTGAATCTTCCCACTGAAGGCATTAAGAAGCTGAAAATCTACTTCAAATCGGCATTAAACAATTTTGATGTAGATTTTTGTGCAAAACTCGCGCCAAGCTCCAATAGGCTTTGTTTAAAAAAAAGTAAATGAATGCATTGGAATTGCATGTAAAACCCACTCAGATTTCAGATATGGATTTTTTTTTTCTGGGGAATTTGTGTGCTTGACCTTATGAAAATTGTAGGTGATCTATTTTAGAATTGTAAATTTCATTTATTTGGACAGCTCAGGGGAAATTTTTGATTTCTCGTTAGTGTCATGGATTGTATAGGAGACTTTTGTATGTACAACAGGACTCACTTGTGCTTTTTCTCATTCACTGTAAGGATTTGCTGAAGCAAAATGAAGCCCTTAATGTCCAAATGCAGAAATATCATTCTCAGATGCAGGCTCAGGTAAGAACGCCACGGGGTGAAGATGATGTCTGAATGCTATACTTGCTGTAAAGGGAATCCATCAGATCTATAATTTTTTATTAATTAAAATGAGATACTGATATGTATTTTGTTTTTAGCTGTTTTTTAGTTTTCTGATTTGTAGTAGATTTTATTTCTGTTGTCTGTATTTGGTTATGGGGGCGGTCATCTTGCCTGAGCTGCTTTTCACAGCATTTAGGGAGATGCTTTACAGCAGCTACATAGAAGCCTGTGAACAGGAGCAGACCCATTGACTTTTATAGGAGAGTTTTCTAGGCATGCTCTGTGACCTGGGAAGGGGATAAGGGCAAGCTGTGACCATCTGCTATTGTGAATGGTGGAACCTGTGATGTCTATGCACATTAGTGTCATCCTAACTGTGCTGATAAGGAGGAGACTGCTGAAAAGTTTTCTCAACAGAATGGGAAGTGTCAGAGTATTATTAGGCCAAAGTGAGAAGTGCAGGATATTAAGATTTTGTACAAAAAAAATATATATATTATGTATGTATGTGTATGTATATGTATGTATGTATGTATGTGTATATATATATATATATATATATATATATATATATATATATATATATATATATATATCTATATATATATACACATATTATATATATATATATATATATCTATATATATATATATAATATATATATATATATATATCGTGATATAGGGGGAAAAAATTCTTAAAAAATGTGTTCAGCATAAAAAACATGAGTTAAAGAATAGGTCCATTTTTGATAAAAAAAAAATGACTCATTGTTTAATTCACATTTTTATGTTACACATATTTTAGGAATTTTTGGTTGTGTTTTAATTTTCCTATCACTTTCAATATTTTTTAATAATTCTTAAGTCTTGCAGTTTTCACTTTGGCCACTAGGCCTTGTTTGCACTGCTTTAACAGCAGTCAGAGAGATGCTTTACAGTAGCTTCATGCACATAGGAGACTTAAGACTGAATCAGTCCCATTTACTTCTATAGGAGAGTTTTCTAGTCATGCTCTGTGAGCTGGGAAGAAGTCACTGTGCAAGGAGGTGAAAGGATGAACTGTGACTAGCTCCTCTTGTGACTGGTGCATCCTGTGTTATCTATTCACACTGGTGTCTCCTTAGGGGCCGTTCACACGGCTTATTTGGCCGCGGATTGGCGCCGTACTGCGCGCCGGATATGCGCTGCAGTACGGCGCCAATCTGTCGCAGTCATTACGAAAATCCACCGTTCTCATAGAGAACAGTGGATTCCGTCGCTCCTCCCCGCTCGGCGAATCCGCCGGGTGGGGAGAAAGTGACATGCACATTATCCAGGCGCAATCCGTGCCGTGGATAATGCAAGTCTATGGGGCCGGCGGGCCGCGCCCCCGCCCCTTATTCAAGCCGGAATTGCGAGCGCAATCCGGCTCGCAATTACGGCTTGAATAAGCCATGTGAACCGGGGCTTTCAGTTTTACCCTCTTTGTGCTGATAATGAGCAGACAAATGAGAATCTCTCTCTACAGAGTAAGAAGTGTCAGACAATTATTAGGCCTAGTGGCCAAAGTGAAAACTGCAGGACTTAAGAATTATTAAAAAAATATTGAAAGTGATATGGAAAATTAAAATAAAAAAAAATCCTAAAAAATGTTTAACATTTAAATCTGCTCCCCTAATAAATTTAGTTTGTGGAGCACAGTCCACAAAAGGATTAATTTCGAAAGCATATAGTTACTTGGCGGAGGAGTATATTTATAATCAACAGCTTCTGATTAAAGGGAAATGGGAGACTGACGTTGGCCCCATTAGTACAGAACAATGGGATAGTGTTTTGAGCCTTGCGAGATTGGTGTCATTAAGTGAGGCAAAAAGATATTCACAGCTTATGTTGTTGCACAGAGCTTATAAAACTCCTTTCCAGCTATTCAAATGGGGTATTAGGTCAGACTCCAGTTGCCCACGATGTGAAATGGAGGAGGCCCAGCTTTTGCACATGATATGGGAGTGCAGGGAATTGGGCAACTTCTGGAAAGAGGTGATCCAGTTAATTAGCAAAGTTCATAAAATTGATATCCCTCTAGACCCACTGCACTGTGTACTTGGCTATTTAGAAGATATAGTATCGGATGTGGAACAAAGAATTAGCATTTCCCGAATGTTATATATGGCCAGAAAGTTAATTGACTTTAGATGGATTCAGTCTTCTTCACCAACCATAACCGAATACATAAATTAAATAATGTAAAGATTGGAGAGGGGCGTATACTTAAAAAGAAATGCTCTGATAAAATATGAAGGTATATGGAGCCATTGGCTCAATTCCCCAGGTTTGCCTTCTCTTCCTTACTGCTACATAATTCAGGATTGGCGCAAGGATTGGGAGCATTGTCCATTCCTATTACTGTTAGTTGAACAAAAGGAGTAGACACTCTTGGCAAAGTGACTTCTGTCCTTGATTAAAAGTTGCTAAAAAAATCATTGGTACTCCTATTGGTTTGGAGGGGATGGTTGGGATGGTTGGGGTTTGTTTATGGTTGTATGCTAATACTGCTGAAAGCACTTATCAAGATATATGGTACGGACATATTCATATACTCCTAGTGTTTTTTATCTAAAAAGCAAAATGATTGTATATGTATGTATCCTGATGTAAAAAATAATGGTAAGAGACGTTCTATTCTGTATCTGCATTAATTGTTTTATAAAAATTAGCTGATTTAAAAAAAAAAATGTTTAACATAAAAACGTGAGTCATTTTTGTTGACACATTCCCTACGATAGATCCTGTTCACATCATGTGTTACATATACAATTGACTGGGAAAGCTCCCAGCAGTAGCTGTACATAGATGTAGGCCCCCATCAACTGATGAAGGCCAAACATAGTCCAATTAGCAGTGTATGCCCCTTTGTATATCTTTTACCTTTTGTTAGTAGACTATAATTGTTTGCTGTTTTTAGTAGATGCTTATTTAATGTTTTTGATGCTATTATGTGTTTTTATTGCCCACAGTCTTCTGCGTCAGTTATAGTGGATGAGCTACAGAAAAAGTAAGCATTACTGAAATTATTTTTAATGGGGGGGGAGTCTAATGATATGAAAGGGGTTGGCAGCCGTTGCTATGGGCTCACTAGGAATGACCGTTGCAGCTGGTGGCTTCCATATGCATGTGCTCTTGTAGCAGGAGGTTTGAGTTTTTGGGGGGGAATTATTATGAGTAAGTCAGTCCTTATTTTAGCATCTTGTCAAAAAGTAGCTTGTATTTTCTGTGATTTATGTTCTGCATAAAATGATAATACAGTATATTACGGGATATTATATTTCAGATATATGACATCTCGCTCACCTTCCTGCAGCCTCTATATCCTCCTTTAGGCTTACACTCCTCCATCGACAAATAAAAACTGTAGATAGTACATTTTGGAGGGGGGAGATCCAGCTGTAGTTTTTATTTCTGTAACACCGAATGTAAGTGTAATTAAAGGGGTTGTCTCACTACAAGGATTGCTGCTTTTTATGTTAAAGATCTTGCAAAAACAAGTCACTTTGCAATATATGTCCATTAACAGTGTCCTACCTATTCCTAGATATTCTCTCTTGTATGGGCTGCATCATCTCCTCAGGTCGCTATAGCTACAGACCTGTTCAATCTATCATGATAGGCTGTCAGCACTGGTTGCTATAGCTACAGACCTGGCTTCTACTGCAGCCTAGTGGAAGCCAGCAAACACGCCCCTGAATTCAAAGTGAAACCAAGAAAGCAGGAGTGAGTTAAGATGAATCAATGTAGTGAGACAACCCCTTTAAAACACCTATATAGACCTATGGAATATTTGTTAGAGTGTTGATCCAGTCTGATTACCACTTGGGGTCAGCAATTTATTTTTAGTACAGATCAGTTCATGCCTTATGGGTTTTAAGGCTCAGTGCTGGGTCGTCTTTTATTCAGTTTATTTATTAATGCTATAAGGCAGGGGATTAATAGCACTATTTCTGTTTTTGCAGATTATACCAAGCTATGTTGTGTAGTGCAGTCTATGGAAGATGTTCATAAATTGCAAACAGACCTGGACTCATTGAATTTTTGGGCATTCACTTGGCCAAAAAGGTTCAAAATTGATAAATGTAAAATTCTGCATCTGGGTATTAATAATCTGTACACATCATATGTACTTGGGGGTAAAAAAAACAGAATCACTTGTTAAGAAGGATTTGGGTGTACTTGTAGCTGATAGATTACAGAACAGCGTGCAGTGTCAATCAGCTGCCTCTAAGGCCAGCAGGATATTGGCGTGTACTAAAAGAGGCATGGACTTGTGGAACAGGGATGAAATATTACCACTGTATAAAGCATTGGTGCGGCCACATCTGGAATATGCTGTTCAGTTCTGGGCTCCAGTTTGTAGAAAGAATGTATTGGAGCTAGAGAGAGTGCAAAGACGAGCAACCAAACTATTAAGTGGGATGTTCTATCTTAGTTTTGAGGAGAGGTTAAAAGAATTAAACTTTAGTCTTGAGAAATGACCCCTACAAAAAGTATGGTGAAAAGCTATTTCATGTAAAAGCCCATCAAATAAAGGGGCACTCCCTCTGTCTGGAGAAAAAAAGGATTCAATCTCCAGAAGAGGAAAACTTTTCCACCATGGAACTGTGAATCTGTAGAATAGTCTGCCCGAGGAGCTGGTCACAGTAGGAACAGTTGAGGGTTCAACAAAGGCTTAGATCACCACTTACAATGGAATAATAACACTTATGTAGCCATATAAAATATCTGGATCCAGTCTAATGGCAATTTTAGGATTAAGAATGAAATATTCCATTAAGGCAGATTGGTTCTTGCCGTGTAGGTTCCAAAGCCTTTATCAGTAGGGGAAACAAAGCTTACAAATTCCCTATCCCCTCTCTTCATCCACATCTTTTCCTATCCTTGGTTGAACTTGATGGACATATGGGGGTTAGTTTTCTATTTTTGGCCTAATCTGACCTTTGTTTTGTTTCAGGATTGTGGAAAAGGATATGGAGTTAAAGCAGGTGGAAGATTCGCTGGTTCTTGAACGTGCTAATCATGCAAACAATGGAGAAGAGCTCAAGGTAGGGGAATAGTACATATTAAATAGATAAGGAAGGTGTGTACGTAAAGGAGGGGGGACCTTTAGTAGGAGGCTAAAAATGCCCATATAGTTTAGATAACTATTGCTTGATCATTGCTAAAAGAAGGCCCTTTAAATTACAGGGTGAGTGTCCTGTATTTTTTTAGACGAATTACAAATGCAGAGAGAAGAATTTTTGCACAATTTTTGCTGCTATCGTGCCCCAGCTGCTGTTAACCGCACTTAGATGCTTTACAGCAGCCATTTGGAGCTTAGAAATATAATTTAGAGATGGACTTTTATAAGGGAGGGTAACATTTACAGAATAATTCATTCCGTGGCTGCATTAGTAGCTAAATCCGATTCCTACTAACTTCCAGATGCTTAGGTCATATGGAGGCCACAGAGTATTTTTTCCTTGCCTAGGCCCCTTCCTCTATTGAGTGTTAGGGGCCGTTCACGCGGCGTGTTTGGATATGATTTCGGATCCGAAAATAGCATCCAAAAAAACGCTGCAGCACTCGGATCCAACATGCGTGCGTGTTTGGATCCGTGTTGGATGCAGCAGGATCGCACCCTATAGTTTAAAATAGGGCTCCTGCTGCGTCTTTCAGATCAAGAACTGACAGAGGGGAGAGAGAGATCACTGACAGCAAGCAGTGGTAGGTGCGACGTATACGTGCGGGGGGATAGAGGTCACTGACAGCAAGCAGTGGTGGGTGCAACGTGTGCTGGGAGAGAGGTCACTGACAGCAAGCAGTGGTGGGTGCAACGTGTGCTGGGAGAGAGGTCACGGACAGCAAGCAGTGGTAGGTGCGACGTATGCGTGCGGGGAGAGAGATCACTGACAGCAAGCAGTGGTAGGTGCGATGTATGCATGCGGGGTGAGATTTTTCACTGACAGCAATCAGAGGTCTTGCAGCAGAGCGAGAGAGATCATGTGCAGTCCCATGTAAATACAAACAGTTAAAGCGTATAGTTTTGTTCGGTAGATCTGTAGAGGTCAGAGGTGTAATAATCTGCAGGATATATCACTGTGTGTGAGAACAGAAAAAAAAAATCACCCATCTTTCCCAGAGTCCTGAATGTCAAATGCCCATTCTAGTTACAAAGTATGTAGAGAGAGCGAGAAATGTAGATATACCCTATGGAGTTACACTTAGCTTTTCACTTTCAACAACAGCTGAGAGCCCCTCCCTTTCCCCGGCTCACACAGAATGAATCATTATGTGCACACTTTGGGGCGTGTCTGCAGAGAGAAGATACGCCCTGCTGGGAGGAGAAACACGCCCTGCTCAGCAACCAGTATAAACGGCTGCCAATTGGTGAAACAAGAATACCCCTTTAAAGGAGTGTTCCCATCAGCGCTTTTCTGCACTGCAAGTCAGCTTGGTGCTTGCTACAAACTGACTGTCTCTGAGAATGGGGAGGGTGGTGCTAGTGCTCATCCTCCCCATTCATTTCTATGGAAGTTTCAAATATAGCTGCGCGCACTCTCCGCTGTCTGAGACGGTCGTCTTGTGGCGAACTACAAGCTGATCTGCAGCGAGAAAAAACACCCTTTGAACATCATTTGGGCAGACTCGGTCCATTCATTGTGTGCCAAGCAATATTTCCTTTGGTGATCATGGGTGAAAGCTGGTGGTTCCAGGAATCGGACCCATGGCTTAATTGTTGGAGTTGTCTTCATTATCTTAATTATACAATCTTTTTAATTGCTCACTAAAAAAAGGAAAAAAAAACAAACAACTTTACAAGTTTGGCCCATATAGTATTATATGTAACCATATGCATGTTTTTTTCTTATATATTGTAGGATCTTCGGAAACAGAATGAATCATTGAATGTTCAGATACAAAAGTACATTGCACAAATACAAGTCCAGGTAAGATAAGCAAACTCCTGACATGTAGACTCTTCTACACAATAGAATGGGGCTTGTGAGACCTCCCCCGTCCTCAAATTAACGTCCTCCTTTTTCAGCACTGGAAGATTTTAGCTTTTCCCTTTTGTGTGAGAAACAAGAAGCAGCACAGGATGCCCAGATCATGATGTAAAAGAAAATCACTATTCCATGATATCGAGCGCTTCTGATCTTCAATAGTACTTGATGTTTCTGAGTACTTTGTGCTGTTTGAGATGAATGGGGTAGACCTATAATTGCAAAAGAACGGTGGTCAGCTTAAAATGGTATCCTCACTGCATTGATTAGCTGTTAAAGGGGTTGTCTCACTACAAGGATTGCTGCTTTTTATGTTAAAGATCTTGCAAAAACAAATCACTTTGCAATATGTGTCCATTAACAATGTCCTACCTATTCCTAGATATCCCCTCTTGTATGGGCTGCATCAGCTCCTCAGGTCGCTATAGCTACAGACCTGTTTGATCTCTCCTGATAGGCTGCCCGCACTGGTTGCTATAGCCACAGACCTGGCCTCTACTGCAGCCTAGTAGAAGCCAGTAAACACGCTCCTGAATTCAAAATGAAACCAAGAAAACAGGACTGAGGTAACATGAATCGATGGAGTGAGACAACCCCTTTAAGCATGTAGGCAAGGTAAATAAAGACTATAGTCAAATACATTGCTGTTCTGATTTTGCTTCTCTTCACAGTTAGAGCAGATTTTATCTCCTGCTTGTGTTCTCTAGGCTACTGACCATCTCTCCCTGCTCTAGCAGCAGTGGTAGGGATGGTTATGTCCCTTCCTGCTGTGTCTTATCAGCAGCATAGGAGCTTGTTTATCTTTGTTACTCACAAACTTTAACCCTTTAGAGCTCTGTAACCACTTGCCCTGCTGTTAAAGGGGTTTTGCCACAACCTCATTTCATACCGCCTGTATCCTGCTCTGTGTGCTCAGAAGGGGGCGTGTGTGATTTGTTTGAATTGCCTATCATGTGACCCAGCAGGATGACATCACCAAGCCTTTCCTCTCTCTAGTAAAAGAAAGGTCTGTTTATGTAAAGCAATGTGAGTTGCTACATTGTAGCTCAGAGGTTAAACTTTTGCCTCAGGTACAAGGGTCCTCGGTTCAAATCCCTGTAGGAACCAAACCTGTGTTATTTTTCTCTTTATCAATGCACAGGCCTCATTGAGGTTTCTTTTTTATTTATTTGCACTGTTTGACTAATTACTAAGGAAAACAGAGGACGTGAGTAGAGTGACAGCACCTGGGGTTTGAACACTCAGTAGCTGCCTGAGAGGAGAGGTGATGTCTGAGCATGTGCGACCAGCACTGAGGAGCTCACAGCCCTGGTCGTATCCCCTGGAGACGAGCTGTAAACAATGGATCACTAAAGGAGCAGTCAAGAATTTTTAAATAATGATGAATGGTGAAAATGTTTATTATTTAATTTACAAACTTCCCACGTCAATTTTACTTCGTGGCAAAACCCCTTTAAACTCATTCGTTACCAATGTCACCGGGTTAGGCTCAGCTAGGAATAGCAGAGTTGAATTATCATTCACTGGTGTAGAACCACCCACAGCCTGAACAGGAGGTGGAAACATGCAGCTGGCTGTGAAGAGCAAGCTCCGTCGATAAAGCCTGATGACAAAACCACTGGAAGTGTATCAGTCAGTCTAAAAATTAATACCAAAAGAAAATCGCAGAGAAAATGGGACATTATTTACTTAAAAACACAGACACAAGGCCATACTTGTAGCTCAATGGCTGGACAATGAACTATTCCCTGGAGGAGGCAATATAAGCCCCAGGGCTGTCTGGGAGAGAGATAACAGGTGCAGCTCAGTAATAAACAATTGTTCACACACCCATTTACGAGGGGGGCAACGGTCTAGTTAAAAGCAGTTTTTTAATAGGCAGTTAAATTTCTCCCATGAAGCACTGGGACTTATATTGCCTCTTACTGGGAGTAGGTCTTTGTCCAGCCATTGAGCTGCAACTATGGCCTTGTGTCTGTGTATTTAAAAATGAATACGGCAAGGCTTACAGCATAAGGATTTCAATAAAATAGCTAATCTCTGCATTTTGTGTCCAGCTGGAGATATTACAGCATGGACGCAGTGAAGAAAGGGAAAAATTGCTGTGGGTGCTAAATGCAAGGTCTATATATTCACTGCTGGAGCGAGCACTTCATGCAAGGTCTATATATTCACTGCTGGAGCGAGCACTTCATGCAAGGTCTATATGTTCACTGCTGGAGCGAGCACTTCATGCAAGGTCTATATTTCACTGCTGGAGCGAGCACTTCATGCAAGGTCTATATGTTCACTGCTGGAGCGAGCACTTCATGCAAGGTCTATATGTTCACTGCTGGAGCGAGCACTTCATGCAAGGTCTATATATTCACTGCTGGAGCGAGCACTTCATGCAAGGTCTATATATTCTGCTGGAGCGAGCACTTCATGCAAGGTCTATATTTCACTGCTGGAGCGAGCACTTCATGCAAGGTCTATATATTCACTGCTGGAGCGAGCACTTCATACAAGGTCTATATATTCACTGCTGGAGCGAGCACTTCATGCAAGGTCTATATATTCACTGCTGGAGCGAGCACTTCATGCAAGGTCTATATGTTCACTGCTGGAGCGAGCACTTCATGCAAGGTCTATATATTCACTGCTGGAGCGAGCACTTCATGCAAGGTCTATATGTTCACTGCTGGAGCGAGCACTTCATGCAAGGTCTATATGTTCACTGCTGGAGCGAGCACTTCATGCAAGGTCTATATGTTCACTGCTGGAGCCTCTTTTGAAGTGGTTCAAGTGAATGTGTGACAATATAATGTATCTCCATCCTGGCTGATGACCTGGAAATTTAAAGGGGTTGTCCAAGGGCAACTGCTTTCAAAATGCGCTCGCCTGGGCAATCCTCTAATTACCCCTCACTTGCTGCTGGATGATTTTTGACACGAAGAGCTGTACCCAGTCAGACATTTCCCTTGCAGTGAAGTAGTATACCAGGATGGGGCTGAGTCCATCGATTGGAAGCCCATAATATTGAGTCATTCTATGGTCGAACTCATAAAGAACAGATTGGTTTGATTAACACACAGCTTTTTCATTTTTCAGGCTTCAGCATCAGTTATCGCTGAGCAGCTACAGAAAACGTAAGTACATTTAAATGATGAAACACAATAGATCTTATATAAATGGCTCCTGTTGCTGCGAGGACATGGTTTTGCGCATTATTATCATTTATTATTTTTTTAATGCGCCATTACTTCCAGGGAGCTGTACATTCAAGAGGGAGGGGGGGGGGGGGGGGGGGTGGTTACAAACATAACATAGAGCCAGACAAAGTACAATGCAAACACTAAATTCTAAACTACTGATACAGAGAGAGAGAGCCCGCAAAGGCTTACAAGCTGCAAGGGATTGAAGGGGTCTACCAACAATGCTTTTTACCTCTTCAGGTTGGCTCAACCTACCTTTGAGCCGACTGTGTTACAGAATGAGAGGGGGCGGCGTTGCTCACTTTTATGGGAAATATAGCTGAATGAGCGTGCTCGGCTATATTTGGAACGAATGGGGAGGACAGCTACAAGTGCCAACCTCCTCATTCTGTAACCTAATCGGCTCATAGGTACGTTGAGCCACCTGAAGCGCTGAGAAGCCCTATTGGCACAGCTCTTTCACCCCTTAACGACGACCTTTTGACAGCAGGCATTTCAGGTCGTTCGTTAAAAGACATCACTGTAGAATAGGAGTTTTGGGACTCCAACTACCGTAGCTGCGCTAGGAACAGAGCTTATACTTTTACAAGCTCCCGTTCCACGAAAAGCAGGCCTTTGTGAGCGCCGGGAAGCCTGACCCTTAGATTGCTGCAGTCAGTAACCGTGGCATAATCAAAGGGCTTTCCCCTGCTCTTTGTACATAACGATTGCACAATAATTTTTTTTTTTTTTACACCTAGTAATGTGTTAGCATATTGATCTATGCTAATACATTATAATCCGTGTCAGTCACAGGCAGCAGTCAGGGCAGCACACAGTCTGCCCTGATCACTGGCTTGTTACACAGACAGCCTTGTGGCTTCCTTAGGTCCCCTGGGCTGAATGTGGAGACGTTCCCTGGGCTCTGTTGGGTCTCTGGGAGTCCTGATCACCCAAAAGACATCACTGCAGAATAGGAGTTTTGCGACTCCAACCACTGCAGCTGCGCTAGGAACAGAGCTTTACAGCTCTGTTCCCGAAGCAGCCTTTGTGAGTGCTGGGAAGCCTCTGATTCCCGGCGCTTGACCCTTAGATTGCTGCAGTCGGTGACCGCAGCATAATCAAAGGGCTTTCCCCTGCTCTTTTGGGTGATCAGGACTCCCAGAAACCCAACAGAGCCCAGGGGACGTCTCCACATTCAGCCCAGGGGACCTAAGGAAACCACAAGGCTGTCTGTGTAACAAGCCAGTGATCAGGGCAGACTGTGTGCTGCCCTGACTGCTGCCTGTGTCTGACACGGATTCTGATGTCTTAGCATAGATCAATATGCTAACACATTACTAAGTGTAAAAAAAAAGTATTGTGCAATCGTTATCCCTTCATGGAATAAAAAAAATAAACATAAAAAAACTGTAGAAAAAAATAAAATAATAAAATTAAAACAAGTTGTTGCACATACATTACACATATTAGGTATCTACACAACCGTAATAACCTGCAGAATTAATCTAACCAGTTATTTAGTGTGAATGGTGTAAAAAATAATAAAAAAACAAAAAAAACAGAAAAGAAAAAAGAAAATTCCGCAGTAATTCATTTATAAATTTAAACCACGCCCCCCAAAAATACAACTTCTCCCGCACAAAACAAGTTCCCATACAACTGCGGCACTTAAAAGACAGAGTTATAACCATTTAAACGCAAAGACTCAAAACTACAAAGTTTAGCTGGTCATTAAGTACTTTTCAGTCCTTCGGCTTAAAGGGTTAAGTGAGATGGAGCAGCTTCTGCGGAAACTTTGCAAGACTGACAGGCCAATTTATTCTATAAGAGAAGCAGAACGGGTCAGTTGCTTTTTACATTTGTACATTTAGCTTTATCTTTTGCTGTTCAGTTTGTCATCACCAGACAAGAGACTGTAGAAGAAGGGGCGGAATGACTTACAAGACACATCTTTGAGTAATAGATCTTGCTGGATGGAGCAACCTAGGCGACACTGATACTAGTATTACAGATCTCCCTTTATTAACTGCTTCAGCTTGTAATGATGTGCTATGTACTATCTATTGGCTCAGATATATAAGACTACGCTCATTGTCATCCACAAATCACAACTGCTGATGGTACATCACAAAGGGATTTTTTGCAGAACAATAAATGGTGTGGTCTTGCATGCTGTACTGTTTTTGCCAGGGCTGTGGAGTCTGAGTCGGTGCCTATTTTGCAGGAGTCGGAGTCGTCATAAAATGGACTGACTCCCAAAATATATAATAGGTTGGTCCAGTTAGTTCGATGCAGTGCAAAGAGCAAGAGGAATTTGGTCCGGCCAGTGTGACTGCTCCCATATCTTCAGCCTCATCACATGAGGAGTGTAATTGATGACATGGAGCAGGCAAAGCGCTGCCCCAAGGGGAAAAAATTCCGCTCCCATGGCAAACCGATATCAGCAAAATTTTTCACCTGCTTTCAAAGAAGTAGAAGAGTTCAACCATTCATCAAAACTGGCTGTGGCTGAGGCAATTCCTTTATACCTTGACATTGTTAGAGATGTTGCCCCCAAGTTAGTGTAGAGAGGCCGTTCTCTAGCCTGGAAATAATGAGATCAGATGTGAGGTCATGTATGCAGGATCTGATGGAGGCAATACTATTTCTCAGAACAAATTCAGAGACTCCACAAATGTTCCTGCAGTGTTTTCGATTTACAAATTTTTTTGTGTTCTAAAGTCGTATCCAATAAAAAATTTTACACGACAAGCAAAATGGTAAAAGTTTTTTAAATTGTGACTTTGTCCATGAAAAAACTTTGGATTTTTTTCAAATTTTTTAGCAAAAAAATGCTTAAGCGCCCCCGAATTACGTGATCTCAGGTCGGGTGGGCCCACGCATCTTTACCTCTCAAAAGGCCAAACAGGCCTCTCCTGGGGAAAAAGACCCCCATTATCCAGAGAGAAAGAAAATGAAAAAAACCAAACCCCTAAGCTGCACTTTTTTAAAAAGTTTGTGAAAGTGGGCGTGGGGAGAAAACCAAAATGGGGGGGCTTCCATTTTGGGTTTTTTGCACCCGCCCTTTTCACAATGTTTTAAAGGGCAGCTTTCAGGGGTTTGGGTTTTTTCATTTTCTTTTTTGGATAAAAGGAGGTCGGGTTTACCCAGTGAGGGCCTGTTTGGGTCATTGAGAGGTAAAGAAAGCGTTGGGCCCCCCCGAGCTAAGCCAGTTTAATTTCGTACAAATTTTTTTGATCAAAGTGTATACCAAGAATCTATTTTTCATGTACAAGCAAAATGGTTTACATTAGGTTTTTGAACTTTGCCTTTTTCAGGGCTCCATATCTCACCATCCACTACAGCTTTGTACATGAGGCTACTGTAATTTTTATATACAGTCATCTTACCTATCTTATACATAAATTTGACTTGCAAGTATTTAGCATCTGCTTAGTTCTGCACATTCTTTCTGTAACTGCATTGTTACTGTTTTGCTCCTAAAAATCAAAATGTTAATTTTTATTATTTTGTTAGTATTTAGGAAATCCACCTTTGATTTTCAATACTGCCTGAATCCTTCTGGGCTCTGAATCTTGACCAAAATCTGATCCCAGGTCTCTTCTACACATTCCCAATGTTGGTGCAGACTGGACTTTGATACAAATACAGCTTTTTCTTCAACTCTACCCACAATTGTTCAAAAGATCAAAACATTGTTACCCTTTTGCTGTTCTACCTAAATAGCTTGATTATTGTATCATAAGGTAATTAACAGCCTGATGTGACCATTGTACTACAGTAACGTTATCACTTAAACATGAGCCATGTATGAGGGAGTGGGAGTCAGGAGTCGGAGGTTTGGGAAATTGAGGAATCGGGGCTATGGCTTGCTGTCTCCACAGGCCTGGTTTTTGCCCAGATGCCCTCTGTTGTTACTCTACTATCCAGGATATAGTATATATTGTGTATACTGGTAGTCTAATTAGCATATAACCTATCCGCCAATAGTTAGGATATTTTATTGTTTTTGCAGCATTGAAGAGAAAAACAAGGAGATAAGGCAGGTGAAAGATGCTGTTGCTCTTGAACAAGCCAATTTTGCCAACAGTGGAGAGGAACTGAAGGTAATATATCAACTGCGATAATATAGAACAACATTTAAAGAGGTTTTCCAAGACTTTTAAAATCCTCCCTACCACCTCCCACAGTGCTAAGACAGAAAACTAACTCATATTCACCTCTCCCATCACCACTGTTCCAGAGCTCCAGTGTTCTCCCTTGGTCCCTCACTGATGACCTTACTTGGATCACTTGATGCTGTAGCCAATCACTGCCCTTTGTGGTCACATGTACATGCAGGCATGTGACTGCTAACGCCAGTGATTGGCTGCAGCAACTTGTGAGCTATGAACGTGATGTCATCAGTGAGGGACTGTGGAGGGCACTAAAGCGTTAGCAGCACTGGATCGGTTGTGATGGAGGGGATAAGTATGGGTTAATTTTTTTTTTTATCACAGAAGGAGGTGGTAGGGAGGTTTAAAAAAAAAAAAAAAAAGTTGGAAAACCTTTTTAAATGTAGTTCTATATTAAAGATTGACTTGTCACTTTGCTTGCAGATCACTGTTTTTCTATTTGCAAAATTTCCTTTTCTCCATTCACATCCAAAGTTGAAATCACAAATTTCTACTTGTAAAAGCTTCAAGGGATGTATCTATCAGCGCTTTCCCGTGCCGCACATCTCCCCTTCTTTTCGGATATGCACCTTTTAGATAATTTGAGCCTTCTATATAGTTGTTTTTTTTTTTTTTGTTTGGATCTCTCCTTTATAAACTGGGCCTGGAAAGTGTCCACATAATAGAGTACTTTATACTGTGCTTTAAAGGGGTTGTCTCACTGCTTTTTATGTTAAAGCTCTTGCAAAAACAAGTCACTTTGCAATATATGTCCATTAACAGTGTCCTACCTATTCCTGATGGTATCCCCTCTTGTATGTGACTGCATTCAGGGTGCCTCGGGTCGCTATAACTACAGACCTGTTTGATCTATCCTGTTAGGCTGCCAGCACTGGTTGCTATAGCTACAGACCTGGCTTCTACTGCAGCGTAGTAGAAGCCAGTAAACACGCCCCGGAATTCAAAATGAACCCAAGAAAACAGGACTGAGGTAAGATGAATCAATGTAGTGAGACAACCCGTTTAATGGGAGCCTAACACAAGGATTATACCCCTCCCTCCCAGAAAACACACACAAAATTAACCTTTCACCAGTCCCTTATTGATGTTGTGCTGTAGTTTATGAAGTTGTCCTCCTTGGTCCAAATAGGTTTATCCTTATCATAAAAAAATTATTCTTTGCTGTCATCCTATGCTTAGAAGTTGTGTAAAGTGAGGGAGCACTTTAGCGAGAAGACAGAACTTTATCGCCCTAATGTCGTCCAGCCATGCTTGATTGATGTCCCTGTGGATAGGCTCGTGACATTCCCTGTCCTCAGGAACATCAGTCAATCCTGGCAGTAAAATAATAATCTTTATATAGCGCCAACATATTCTGCAGCACTTTATAATTTAGGGGGTAAACGTACAGACATTACACATTAAAAGTACTTACAGATGAGACACAAGTTGTGAGGTTCCTGCTCGCGAGAGCTTACAATCTATGAGGGTGTACGGGTGAGACGAAAGGTTAAGAAGTGCTCAGTTTACAATGGTCCGGCCATGTTACATAAATAGGGGGTGGTTTACATAAAAGTTGAGTGAACTTGCCACCCTGACAGTACATCTATATACAGATAAGTGCCTGCGAGTGCCCTAGTGTTGGGAGTGACAGATAAGTGTGATAGCAGGTGGGGGTTAGCAATTGGGGATCTTAGTAGGCCAGACTGAGAAGATGTGTTCTAAGGGCTCTCTTAAAACTATGAGGGTTGTGAATGTGCCTGATCGCCCGCGGGAGAATGGTTCAGAGAACTGGTGCCGCACGTGTGACATCTTGGAGACGGGCATGAGAGGTTCGGATGATTGATGAGTGTACCCTGATATCAGCAGCAGGGAAGAGAGAGGGTAGGGTGGTAGACAGAGATGAGGCAGGAGATGTAGGGAGAAGCAGCGCTGTGGAGAGCTTTATGGGTGAGAGTGATGAGTTTATGTTGTATTCTGTACTGGATGGGCAACCAGTGCAGTGATTGACACAGGGTAGAGGCATCTGTATAGTGTCTGGAAAGAAAAACATGTCTGGCTGCTGCATTCAGGACAGATTGGAGAGGGGAGAGTTTGCAGAGTGGGAGACCGATAAGCAAGGAGTTACAGTAGTCAGGACTAGAATGAATAAAAGCAACAATGAGGGTTTTTGTTGTTTCCACGGTGAGAAAAGGATGGATTCTGGAGATGTTCTTGAGGTGCACATGACAGGAGCGGGCGAGGGATTGGATATAGGGGGTGAAGGACAGATCGGAATCTAGTATAAACCCAAGACAGCTGGCCTGCTGCCTAGGAGTTATGGTGGTGCCACACACAGACAGAAATAGCAGATGGGGGTTGGTTAGAAGATAGCGGAAAGACAAGAAGTTCGGTTTTAGCGAGGTTAATTGTGACTTTACGCTAAAGCATCTCCCTCTGACTTTACACAGCTTATTGGCATTCAGCAACAACAAGTAAAAAAAGTCCCCCCCCCCTCCCCTCATAACGTCATTTATTGGGCAATGAAGGACAACTTTAGTAACTCCAGCAGCACATCTATAAGATAGCGGTGCAGGTATTGTGGGCAACATACTTGTCATATTTTCTTGGTGCTGACATCTAACAAGAGACAGCAGATTTTCTTCGATATTTCTCCACCGGTTTTCGATACGGAACATTCATCTTGCTGCAGTTCCCATCTGTATAGGATTGATTGGACCTGGTTGTTAAATTGACGTTTTAATTTTCGTTCAGACACTACAGAGAGAAAACATGTCGCTAAAGGCCGAGCTCCAGAAGATTCAGGCTGCAAAGAGTGAACAGGTACGAAGGCTTCAGATTTGTGCTGTGAACTCGGAATAATGACAACTTCTTATGTAGTTTTGTCAAAAAAGATTTTTTTGTTGTCGGTGGAGT
Source organism: Phyllomedusa bahiana (assembly GCA_025379985.1). Lineage (NCBI taxonomy): Eukaryota > Metazoa > Chordata > Amphibia > Anura > Hylidae > Phyllomedusa > Phyllomedusa bahiana. Next base: position 303,873 of record JAODAL010000501.1, read on the forward strand.
CATGTAGTTTATACAGGATGTCACACATGGATGTTGGGAATTCTGCTGTCACTTAAGTATGCTGCTTGTTGGGGGTCCTGACTCCCTCAAGCATTCATTACTTTATCCTAAAGACGGGCCATCAATTTGTGATTCATTAAAAACCTATTTAAAGGGACACTTCTGTAAGTTATTTTTGTTAAAATCAGTATCTCTGGAAAACTCTTTTGTTTTCTTTTTTTTAGAATTTGTGGCAGTTTTGCAATCCTTTGCAATTAAAATTACATATAAAAATT